>VXBU01002007.1:0-147468 GCA_013400315.1 Bombycilla garrulus
TTTTTTTAATAATTAATTTTTTATACAGGAGAAGTTACGTCTTGTAAGTGCCTAGCGTGCAGTGCTGAGGGCTCCGGTTAGTGCCCAGCGAGAAGGGTGCGGTGCCTGTCATGTTCTTCCCTCAGGCACCGGCGCTGTCACGGAGACTGCGCTCACGGTCCGCGCGGCGGGATCTGGGTCACGGGTTTTAAAGGCTTCGATTAAAAAAAAAAAAAAAACAAAAAAAAAACCAAAAACCCAGAACTCTCACTTGTACTTTAAAGAAATAACGTGCTGAGGCCACGGAGAAGCCGGCTTGTGTTACCCCTCCCCCTGCCAAAAAAAAAAATTGGGGGTTTTCCTCTCCTGGATAAGCATAAAACTGGGTGGTGTTTAACATGCTTGGGTGGGAAGGAAGGCACTGCACTTCTAATGGTAACCAAGGCCGTGTGGTTAACCATCTTTCTTTTGCGGCTTCTGGCAATGTCTGGATGGGTGCCTCTGCTGAGAGCTGTTTCCTGTTTTAGGCTGCACAGCAAAGTGAATACCACTTCTAGCTTGGTTCGCTGAAACATCCAGAAAGAAAGAAGTAGAAGCAAGTTAGGTCAGTTTGAGGGCGCTGTGGAGTTGCCATCTCAGATTTTAATTCAAATGTCCTTTAGCTCGGTATGCAGGAAAACTAAAAGCAGAATACCAGGTGGGTGAAAAACTGCTCACTTCATGTTAATCTTCCTGCCAGATTTTGTAGAGCTAGTTTAATTTGAACTGAGAAGTGTTAGAACTTCTTGTGCAAGAGGAGGTGCAGCAAAAGTCATGGGGAGAAATCCTGATAGTAGCCACGTTGGTCACAAAGCTTGATAGTCTGGCATGGCAGGGCTACTTAAAGTAGTTAAGACTAGGTCTAGACTTAAATTTCTGAAACTACTGGGAATAATTACTTCAGTTTTTTTCCCCAGTGAATGGTCCATTGAAATTTCTTGTCCCCTGCTATATCTGTAGGAAGGTGCAGGCAATGTGGTGTCTTAAAGTGTGATCTATTTGACTAAAATAAGTGTTTCTGTTTAAATTTTTTAGGCAACAAATGTGGAGACCCAGCGTTCAAACACCACGGAGGGCAGCACCTATCCAGCAACAGTCAATCAGGGCTATGTTTTACCAGAAGGAAAAATCATGCCAAACACAGTCTTTGTTGGTGGAATTGACATAAGGGTATATATACACTTCTCATTGTTTAAAAAAGATATGGGGTACATCAGTGGAAAAGAAGTGGAAATTTTGCTCCTGTTTTGCTGTGGATTTTTTTACTTCGTGGTGGTGGGGTTTTTTGGCTTTTTTTTGTTTGTTTGTGTTTGTTTGCTTTTTCTTTGTGTGTGCATTGGCCAATTTTCCAAACTTGAAGGTATTGAAATCTCATGGAAGAATTCTGGGACACGTCTTCCTGTCTTCCAAAACTAACCTTTAGTTCTTTTGGTAGCGGAAGATGGGTTTAAAGAATTGTACTGTCTGCTTTAAATGAATTCTAAGCAGTTGAATGTGTTTGAAGATATTTAAGACCTTGTTTTCTTTTAGATGAACGAAGCAGAAATTCGGAGTGTCTTTGAACAATATGGTACTGTGAAGGAGGTGAAGGTCATCACTGACAGAACTGGTATTTCGAAGGGGTAGGTAGAATATGAGCAGTTGTTTTAAGTTGCTGCTTGTGTGGACAGCATTCTGTAATAGGTGATATGAGCAGATACTTTGTAACACACCTGACATGCTTAAGCCTTAATACTAGCTTCAGTTTCCTGTTACGATGAGTTAAGACTGAAACCAGTAAATCTTTACTGCCCCCAACTAAATCGGTATAATATTACTAAGAATAGCATGAATTTTGACTTCTCTGTTCAGGGAAAAGAAGCTTGCTGTCACTTAACCATTGGAAACAAAGCTTAATCTGTGTGATGATTACACAGCCACTTTTCTGCCGGCTAAAGTAATTAAATCTGGGGGCAGTTCAGGATGATGAAGAGAATTCAACTGGTTTATTCAGGGCAGTGGGTCTGCCCTCTCCTGACACTTGGGAGTAAGTTCTAGAGTAAAACAGTCCAAACTTCTTGTTTGGGTGAAGAGTGAAACTAAGTATGTGAACAAAGTTAAAACAAGGGAGATTCCCTTGGAATATATAGAAAAATTCTGGATTACTGTGGTGAAACCCTTAAATGAGAAGATAAAGGACCTTATGTTGTTGAGTTCTGAGGAAGCCATACCAGTTTTGAGGTTATCCCTCCTTATGAGGAGACCACGCCCTCTTGAGGTTCCTTCCAGCCCAGTTTTTCTTGAGTTCTATGCTTAGATCTTAGAATATCACACTTTTTTCTTCAGCATATGTAGCAATGGAAGAGCTGGAAATAAATTTTATTTCCTCATATCCCTTACTAATCCTTGCTATCACTTGTGAGCCCTGCTGTAGAGTTAGCCAGTGTGTGTTACAAGTATTGATGTTGATTTGACTTATTCCTTTACTGGGACACAGTTGTTACTATAATGCTCTGAATTCATCTTAATTGCTTAGACTAGATAAACTAGGGAGGCAGTGAAATAAATTGTAAGACCTCTCCAAGAGTTGCTTCCCTCACTGGTGTTACTGTTCCTATAATGCTTGCTTTCATCCAGACCCCTGTAGTAAATACAAAATTTAAAGATAAGTCAGATCTTATTTTTTTAGCTTTCTGAGTTGCTAATACCAACAGCAGTATTAATTTTGAGTAGTTAAAATAGAAAAATAGCCCTTATTTCTATTCATGTTGTTCTAAAAATCTGGCATTTAGTTTACTTCATCTGGCCCCATAATAGATACTGTTAGTTAGCAGTAAGTACATTTTTAGGCTGAGTCATAAGCTAATGGTATAGTTTACATAATAGTTGATATAGTTGATAATTTTGGTGTGCAACATATAGTGTACCTGGCACATTGTCAACTGGTCTTGTTTAAAAGAATTTTGCTAATAATCAAATGAAACTGGTTACTGAATAGTCTATTTCTTCCCTTTTAGGTATGGATTTGTGTCTTTCCTGGGCAATGTGGATGTTCAGAAGATAGTTGAGGTAAGCTCTTTATCCAGATTTCTTGAAGTAGATAAATGAAGACTAAAGACAAGTTTGTGGAAGCAAAGTTTGTTACCCTGTAGAGTAAGTTATGATACAAAGTCTAGGGCTGCCCAAAAAGTAAACATTCTAAAATGTATTCTGGTAGTAAAATCTTTATGTATTTGCTTAAATAAGAAGCAAAATTACTTTTCAGCTAATTAGTTTTTAGCCTGTTGTGCTGGAACATCTCATGTAATTTTGTTTCTGATTACTCTTTTTTTTGATGTGCTTGAAAGCCTTGGGTGTGTTTGGCTGCTTGCTTTTTGTAGTGGATGGTTGTCATGGAACCCTTGTGCATATGGCAGAAATGTAGACATTTAGTTATTGGAATGTCTTGGTTTGAGATAATCCAAGTGGGACACTCTAAGATGAGTGATCTCTCCTTTAGGTTAACCAATCCTTTTCCACCAATAAGGAGAAACAAATATGGATAAAAATAAGTGAAAAAAATAACAGTTTACTAATAAAGAAGGAAATAGCAACAGGCAAAAAAATAACAGTAATAGTCAGTAGTTACAAAGTTGCTGAAATATCCTGGACTCCCAGGGAACAAAGATAAACTTTAGGTAAGTGTCACCTCCCCCAAAATGGTGGCCTCTGCAGCTGACCAGCTGTGTAGTTCCAAGGATAAGGGGAAAATGGGGACAGCCCTCCCCTTGCTTACCTTTACCTCGATGAATGCAGCTGGCCCTCTCCAGCGTAGTCAAGGGCTGAAACTCACAGGGGGATTTGCCTTCCTTGGCAACAGACAGCCAAGCAAGGCCAGGCAGCTGGGCTGGAGTGGCTGTGCCTTCACTTCCACAGGGCTGCTCCATGGTGGCTGCAGACAGGCAGTTGTGGAATTCACCTTCAGCCAGTTCAAAATGCAAGAGAGAAACAAAACAGGGGGGAAAAAAACCCTGAAGTAGAGCCTCTGCCTTGAGCAAACACTATAAGGCAACAAGAGAGTGCTCTCTGTTTCCTTTGACTTTTAAAAGGCCTGGGGTACTTGCCCTACTCTGCCCCTTGGTTCTGTTTCCTGGCTCTTGGGTCTTAAGAGAGACAGTAACACTTTCAGGCACAGATAGATGAAATACAATAACATTTTGTGTTATTTAGGGCATAGGAGTAACTGTGTCATGCAAGACAGTATTAGTTTTTTACCTATGTAGTACGTTTTTTTAGCAGTATTTGTGCATTTGGATGCTACCTGGAGTGCAGGTGTGTTTTAAGCCTCCTAGATTGTGCTGCAGCTGTTCGTGTGTAGTAGGTCTAGTGCTGGCCAAACACCAGTACACCCACTAAAAGTCTTCACTCATTTTCTGCTGCCAGATAAGGACTAAAAGAGCAAAGCAGGCTGAAAACTTTAAAGTGTATAAAGAAAACAATTCAAAAACTATAACAAATCAGAATAAACTTTGAGAGCAGTTGTCATCTCCCCAATTCTTCTTTCTTTTCCTATTGACAATGTAAAGGTACCAATTTGGTATTTTCATTCATTTCCCACTTTTAAAGTAATCTTCAGCTCACTTGGGGAGAGTAGTCTATCCTGCCATGCCATGGAGACTGTTCTGCAAGAAACAGTTCTCTTGTGGTTTTAATTTTCATGGATAGCAGCCACCTGGAAATCTGCAAGATGTGAAGTCCTTCCCATGGTTTGATGGTCTTCCCACGGCTACCACCATGGGTCATTTCAGCTCATTGGGGTGCAATTTTAAGCATTAGCTATTGTAGTATAGAAACAAAAGTTTTCTTCTTTTATCTCTAGAAACAGAAGTTTTCTTTTTCTATTCCTGGGGCAAGGGTTCTCATCTCTCTCTGTTCAAGCTTGTCATTGGATCACAGCTACTTCAGCATCTGCTTATTTCAACACTGGTGCCTCTGCATCTTCTCATCCTCCTCCCATCTGGGATTTGACTCCTTCACTGACCTCAGTGTCTCCATTTTTTTTTGTCTTCATGCTTTTCCTTTTCTCTCACTCAACAGAGGATTGATGTCTGCAAGTTTCATTTGTGCAGTGAAAGAGTTAGTGTTTTGTCTGGGCCTGCAGATGTTTGTGTGATCTCTGATGGGCAAGCGTGATCTGGCTGCAGGGCTGTTTTCCACCTCTTGCTGTGGTTGATTCCAGCTGCTGGGCTGCAGGGCCACCTCTGTTCTCAGCTGTGTGGTTTTCCAAGCTGCCAGCAGGATGGCTGAGCAGCTCACAGCCAGACTGGGGCCCGTTTCTGCTCTGCCCAGGCTTGGTTGGAACTCGGGTGGTGACAGAATCTCAGCTGAGCTGAGGGCTGTCCTGGCAGCAGGGCCTGGCCCAGCCAGCACCCACTTACCTGTTCAAAGGCCAGAAACAAGAGTTTTTTCTGGGGTTTGTTCATTTTTAAATGTGGTTTCACAGACATGTGTTCAGCTTTAAATGGTTTGACAGGGTGTCAATATTCAAAACTAGCCAGCTGATTGGTTTTGTCAGGTCTAAAGGAGGCTGCCAAGGTCCTTACAGGGAATCACTTCGGTAGCTGGATTTTTTTCCTTAACTAAAAACCAAACTGTTTAAAAACTATGACACTGTCATCATGCAGTTTTCCTGTTGCTAGTGCAGGAGATGAAGGGGTAGACATGTTACAGCCCTTCTGATCTTAACAATTTGGTATTAGAGAAATTTTAAGTCTCAGTGCCTATAACCAAGTCAGGTACTTGATTCTGATAGACTTGAGCAGGTCACAAACCACTGACAAAGCTTTTTACTTTCCCTCTTTCTCCCCAGACTGAATACAGTAACTGTGAAAATAACATGTATTGAAATACTTGCCTCTTTGAAGTCTTTGCCTCAGAAAACTCCTGTGTCTCTGGAGGATGAACAGTCTCTCATTTGCTTCTGAAGCTCTTAGATAGGGAAGTAGATCAGAAAGACAAAACCAGATGGATGTGTCAGGCACAAATGTAGAGTTCTGTGATGTGCAGATGTGTTTATTGGCCATCCAGCTCCATAAGTGGGGAGAGAACATGTTTGAATAAAGTGGAGAGTAGTGAAACCCCAGCAGGAGATCCTTGATTCTCACCAAAGGATTAAAAGCTTGCTGTTACTTGATGGTATGATGACAAAAACATTCAATGACTGCTGTACTGAGCAACAGACTTCCTCTGAGAGCACCTTTTTCTTTTTACTATGGATTACATTTATTATGCTGCATAGCTGTGGAATGCTTGCTCTGAGGTAACAGTTTCTGTGGAGACCTCTTGAGTAGCATTGACATTTGAGCCATGTGCATTGCTGACTTTCTGTGTGTGCTTCTTCAAAACTGGAGCCTGCAGTGTTCCTCTATTAATACAAGCACTCACTGATGTGAGTTTGTGTACCACAGGTCTTGGAAGACCCAGAGTCATATGGTGAATTTTCTTTTCAGTGCACATTGCAGGTCTGCAGGCAGTACAAATTCCTGCCATGTCAGGAAGAAGCACGTTCAGATAGTGGTAATCTTACAAAACCTCTTGGCTTTTGGAGGGGGTGGAAGAAATAAACACGGGTGTTGCAGAGCTCAAATTATAAGTGAAATTACTGCATTAAATTGCTTCAGACCTTATCTGCACTGTGTGGTCACAGTGTTTTCTGTAAAGGGGCACAACAGAGCCTTCTTACAGGTAAAATTTCTCTTGGTGCCTGTGTTCATCTCCCTGTTCAAGGCTTTGTTCAGCCTGATATGTTTTTTCTTCTGCTTTAGGTCTGTAGCTGCACTCTGGTCCAGCATGAATCCATTTACAGTTCAGGAAGGAAAGTTATCTTCTGTTTAGAGGAGAGGCCTGTCTCCACAGTTCTTGTTGTTCAGGTGGAAAAAGTAGTTGCATGATTTTGGGCACAACAGGATTCCAGAATTAATTACAAAATGCCCAAAATCAACCAACTAAGGCATCTGCCCCAGAAAATAAAATATAAAAACATCCACCTATCAAACAAGTCAGGTTGTTTCTCCTTTTTTCACCCCTGTATATCTCTTGAATCCTCTTCTCATAGTGATAGAAATTAAAATGAGCAAGATTTTTTTTGTCAGTGTAGTTCTGCTTATCTTTACAGGCAACTATAAAATTACTGTTGTCTGTTCAAAGCACTTTGTTTGTCATAAATGGGAGAACATGGCAAAACCATGTGTTTTCTTCTGAAGCAGCCACTTCTGTAGAGTTGCATGTGACAGAATCTAGAGTCTGTCTGCATCCAATACTGTAATGTTTGGTACTAAAACTGCTAATAGGGCTAAACCAAGAATCTTTCACAAGAAGCCTAAGACTGTAGTCACTTTCCATTAGTACTCACACTGAGGCGAGAATAGTTGAAAGCTGTGTGTGTAATACCCGGCATGGCATCACTGATACATAGTTGCCAAATTTGAGTAGTGCATGTTGCTTTAGGTAAGTGATACATCATTTTGGAGGGTCTGTAAGTAGGCAGCTAGCTGAGCTGAGGGTGCTGCAGGAAATGAGGAAGAAGGCATGTGGTGAGAGAGGAGAATGTTAAGCCTTTGAGAGTTGATGTACTGTGGTGTAGAAGCAGAGTCCAGTCTCTTTAAAATTCCACAAACATCTCACCTTGATGATTCCCAGCTTATAGAGAATCACTTGTCTTTCAGTCACAAATCAACTTCCATGGTAGAAAGCTGAAACTGGGGCCGGCAATCAGAAAACAGCAAAACTTAAGTAAGTATAGCTAAATAAATTTGTTCATATTGCAGGTATTATAATGATTTTTTCTTATTTAAACATTATTATCCTTGCAAATACTTTTTATGTGATGCAGAATGTATATTTCAGTTAAACCTTGGTTCTGACTTGTATGAGCTCACTTGGATGATGTTTTAATGAGTGAGGGTGGTAGCACAGTACTATGTAGTTAATATTGAGTTAAATTTAAGTCAAAACCCTTAAGGTTTTTTTCAGCTTGAATTCAGATTCCTAATGTAGTACATGTTGTCATGTCTTAATACTGTTTTTATCTGTTTCAAAACAAGATTCCTGCGTGCCTCCCAGACAAATAGTACTTAGTCATCCTCCACAACAGTTCCAGAGCGTATGGGGTAATCAGAGTGTGGAGACTTATGTGCAGCCTCCAGCTGTCGTGAACCCAGTAACCCCCTGTGTTCAGGTAAGACTGCTCCTGACTCTGATTTTGAATCATAATTTAAAGTTTTTTGATGGTCTAAGGATGTACAACTTCTGGAGTATGTATTGAGGTTCCAATCTGATCTTACCTGCCTGTTTGTATATTGCCTTCCCCAGTAAGGAGCACCCAACTTCAAACCCCTTCAAAGGAATGCCAGCAACCTTGAAGAAATGATTCAGTGATGTTACCTTGTTATAATACAAGGAGATAGCCTTTAAGAATGAGAACTGTTGAAAGTGGAGGGAATATTGAGGGAACTGCATCTCCTGTCACAGATACAGTTCACAAATGAAATTTATCAAGATATCTAATATGTTGCTGTTCTGCTTCAGAATAAACTACAAAATTTCAAATGCCTTTTTGTAAATTAAGTGTGGGATCAGAAGTTATCTCAGGTACTTCTCTCTCCTCCTAGCCAAACATGTCCTTAGTTTTAAACTGCTGTTGTGTTATAAGAACAGTGTTACAGCATCTGTTGTTGATAGCTGTGCCCAGCACAGTATTACCTGCAGGACATCACTGTCTGGTACTTCAGATGAGCATTCCTGCTGAGGTGTGGTACAGTGCTTCTGGCTGGGATGGGTCCTGTGCTGGCAGTGCCCCAGATCAGGCTCTTACTGCATTAGCCTGTGTGATGGGGCAGCACTGACTACCAACTGATCCTGTGTTGTATATCTTCAGCAAAGAGCAAGAGCAAACTTGCAGAAACGCTTTCTTGCAAGGCAGAGAGCTTGATAATAGTATTCTTGCTAATTCCCTTAAGTTTATTAATTCAAGAGAATTAATTCTCTTAAATATTGGAATGTGCCTTTAACTATTCTCTGAGGAATTTTAGAAGGTTCCAGGTTAACAGGAAAGAAGTACCAGGAAATTGTCTTAATTGGAATACTAAACTTCCTTTGCCGCCTAGAAACTGATCCTTCAGACTGTTATTTCATAGTAGTCAGTCTGCTTCAGATCTAATTCTCAAAGTTTATTGCATGACTTGTACTTCTGAAATCACTTAAAAGATCAGTTACAAGCAGATAAAGGATTCTTTGATATATAAGACACTTGGAATCTCACATTGTAGATATTATTAGTGCCTGAAGTGCTGAAGCAAGCCCCGCATGAAATCTAAGAGTTGCTTTTAAATAGTGAGCCTGGTCTGCACAGGAAGTGAAATAACAGTGTAACTTCTGAAAATGTGCTCCTGGCTAATACCTCTACAAATATACTTGTATCTTGCGTCAAGCTTGTGGTGTTTTTAAAAAAAAAATGCTTTATTTGCAGCCCTATCCGTACAATTCATCACAAGCTGTAGTGCTAAAGCAGCAAGTTCCCGTGGGGTACCAACCAGCTTACAACTATCAGGTATGTGACGTTTTAGTAGAAGCAGAAAGGCTGTTGGATACCTGACAAAACTGGAATGAAGTCTGAACTGGAGTCTGATCTTTCTGTGCTTCTCATTCTTTGAAATCTATTTTCCTTCAGTTCTTCGCTGCTACCAAAGCAAAAACAAAATAGTTATGAAAGTTACTGAGCAATTTAGCATGCTCTTTGCTTTCTGTAGTTTGTTTTTTTTAAATAAATATACAGTGATTAAAACAACTTTCAAATTAGAGAAAAAGTACATGAATAGTAGTACTTGTGGGAGGGAGCTTTGCATTTGCACATGCTGAAGTGTGGGGAGTTAAGTACTTATAATCAGAATCTTATCAGATTATAGTGTTTGATTGTAGAGGGGGGGTGTGGTCTTGCGCTAGAAAAATGACAGAAAGTGCTTTGCTAATAGTGGTGTTTGAACTCACAAGTGAAGTGTGTGGCTAAGTCCTATTACTGGCACTAAACTAGGAGTAACTGGAAGCAGCTAGAGGCTTGAGATTTGTTTTCAATGTCAGTATTTTGGTTTCCTTATTTTTCTAATATTTAGAAATATATTTAAAGGTTTTTTAACTTGGAGTGAGGAGGAGATAGTCTTAGGTCCAACAAGATACCTTATTTTATTCACCTATGTATTAACTAATTGTTTAGTGAAAAAAAAGACATGAAATTATATAAACAGTGTTTCTTACAGAGTAGTTACTTGTCTGTATTGGAAATGAATTAATAAAATGTGGTTCTTGTCCAATTTTTGTTTAATGCTCAGCCACAGTGGCTTTCTGGGGAGCCGAGAAATTATGTAATGCCTCCACCTCAGGTAAGTTTACAAAGTTAGACTTCTGGAACTGTCTTCTTAAGTAGAACGTTGTTTTTACAGCTTGATACTTTTAAAAAAAAGTCTGTCTCTTGTCTGGGTCTGTGTAATCTGGTGTACAAAAATCTGTAATTGCTGATGAGAATATGTAGCTGTTCAGAATTTCTACTGATATGGTGCTTTTTTGAATTACCTGGTGGAGCAGATGTGCCTGTTTTTTGGCATTATTTTACATGTTCTCAGTCACAGAACTCTGGAATTTTTAACCAAAATGGAGTTCGTTTTTCAGGAAAAGTCGAAGGAGAAATAAGCTGACCTGATGTACAATCTTTTTGTAAAAATTGAAAAGTCTTCCTGTTCTTTGCAAATACTGGTGAACTTTTTGGGTCCTTTCAACAGGTTTTGAAAATTTTCCCAGGCTGCTACAAACTGTAGATGGTGCTGCTGGCCTCTAAAAAAAAACTCCTTGCTTTCTGTGACTTAATGCGAGTAACATCCATGAGAAAGAGGGAAAAACTACTGTTTGTTTAACAATATCAGAATTTAAACTTGCCCCCTGGGCATTTTTGTGTTCTTCAGGTATATTGATTGGCTGCAGTTTTGATTAAGTGTTCAAAAGCTGTAATAGATAATTTTATTCTGAATAGTATTCTTTTTGTGAAAGCTGTCTGAAGTCATTGAAGTATTGTTTACACTGTTGGCTTGAAACAGTTTTTTAACAACAGCCATCAGTGTGATACACACATAGCATCACTTTACAATTCAGTAATAGCAGGTTGAAATGTTTTAGGGGTGTGCATGGGGGTTTCACTGTTAAATGTTACAAGCTTGATTATGGGAGCAGATGACCGTTCTAGAAGTAATAAAACAGGTCATGACAAAGTATCTCACCCACTGATGAACCTTACCAAAACTGCAAAGATAAAGTTGGCACACTTCATGGACACACTGGGGTCAGTGACACCATAACTGTGCATGTTTTCCCAGTGTTACTGGGAAATGTTTCAGTGTTACTGAAACATTGTAATACTTTTACATTGTTAAAACTCTACAGGTGTACACTCCAGTAAACTATCATGGCACTGAGGATCCAGGATTTACGCAGATGGAATGTGCTGTTCCAGAGCCCACGCAGTTGCCGAACAGCCCACAAAAGGTAAGTGCTTTCTCAGAACTTTATTGTTCTTTATCACAAATGCCATTCCCAGAAACTGGCACATGAGGGTTATGTAGCTTTGTCAAGGGCCTAGCACTGATCTTCTAGAAATCAAGGTTGTAGTTGCTTCTTTCAGCCTGTGAAGTCTCATCTTTCTGATTTCTGTGTACAACTTCAGAAGTCTCATGTTTCCTTGAAACTGTTAGTGCTTGTTGGCAGTGCTGAGGGCTGGATAAAGTGAGTTCACAGACTTGATTAAGTCTACTGACAAGACTTTGCTTTATCTGTGGAAATTCCAGGGAAAACAGAAAAAAAAGCAGATTTCCTAGCGCACTTCCTGCTGTCTTAGGTAGTTTTATTTTGAGCTTCAAATATCTTGAGTTGGTAACTTTCTCCCTTTGTCACTGTTTTGTGGAAGGTGGCCCCAGATTAGTGAACAGTTGGCTCTGAATTCAGTTTTCTAAAGGAGAAATTTCGTTTCTCAGCTGTCAGCCTAATCCACAAGAGAACTGGTGTGTCACTGATTAGAATTGTTACGCTGTAACACTCAAGGGGGATAATGAGTTTCTGATATTAAAAGATTGTGGGGAAGAAATACATTACCACTATCTCAGGGAATCCTGATTGCCAAATAGACCCTGTGATACACTGGCATTGCTAGCTAGTAGTGCCCTAACTAAGAAAATCAGTATTGATGCACCTGTAACTGTATTTCAGAAGTCTGTGGACAGGGGCATGCAGACAGTATTATCCTGTCTCTCAGATCCTGAGAACCAGCTGACAGATGACTTGGTAACCCAAGACAACGGTGTAAAGGTATGTGTTGAAAGTAAAATTATATTCCTGAAACATAGTTGACTGTCAGTGTGTTCACCTATGGAATACCATAAAGATGAAGGGATTCATACATCTGAATGCCACTTGAATTTTTTTTCTTCCTTGTACATGATCTGAGATGTGTGAGTTTGGCTCTCGGTTGCTTAATGGTGGAAAGAAGTGCTGAAATTGGGTTCAGTGGGTTTCATCAGGACAGCATAAAAAATTGCTGAGCAGTCAACTAATGAACAATGAGAGCACAAGTCTGGCTAGTCATTTCTCAGTGATGTGGCTGAAAGCAGTAGATTACTCCCTAGTTTGGATAGAGGATGTTGAGTTTAAACCTTGATAGTCTATCCAGTGAAGTAGCTACGTGGATGGTGGCTAGTTAAGCTTTATCTCTGCTTTAACTAAAAGTCATAGTCCAGGTTGGTAGCTGGCTGTCATTTTTTTTGCTGTGTGTGTTCAGCCTTTGTAGATTTGCAATTTCTGATTACATTCCAAGTCACATGTAATTTCAGGTTATTAATTTCTAAGACCTTGCTTCCTTTTTGTAAAAGGACAGATGTGAACTAGGCAGGTGTACTCTGAAATGGGAATGCAGAAGCTGTATTTTGTCAGTTTTGGAGAGGGGTGAATAGAGTGTGGGATGTCTGGAGATAGTTTTCATGAAACTTTGGTCGCTTTATTACGACTAATTGAATTTTTTCTCTTGTCCTCTCTTTATCCCATCCCAGGACAGTAAGACATACCACTTCAGAAAAGGAAAGACAGGAAACAAAACTGTTTGATCAACAAAGACTTCGGAGTATCTACTGCAGTTCAATTTAGCAATACAGAGGCTTAACATTCTTTAACTTAAAGTTATCTTGTTGTTGTTGCTTGAGTTGTTTGAAGTTGAAAGTTTGTAAGAGTTGTTACTGTTTGTGTGCTTCCCCTGGTAACTGTCAGGTTAGAGTTTATATGTTTGCTGTATGTGGATTTTTCTCTGAGCTTTAAGGTACAGTTTGCATATTACACAAGGTTTTTTGTTAGCTACCATTTGACTCATCTTGACCAGTTAACTCCTACTAATGGAAGTAGTTATTTGCCCAAGAGAATGTATTTTAAGACTGAGCTCTTAAATCAGTGCAGAAAGTTGAGAAGGTCTAACTGAGCTGAAGCCCTGTAAGTCCTGGTTGCCTTTAGACAACATAATCAATGTGATTATGGTCATTGATGACAGTTTATGACCTGCAGTCTTGAGCATCACTACTATTTTTGGGTAAGTAATGAAGAGAATCCTAAAATTCCTCTAACTAAAAATGCAAGAATGTTATCTGTATTGGACACTAGCCAATACAAAATTTTTTTACTTGAAAAAATCTTAGCAATACCTGTATTTTAAACTTCTGAGAAAATACTGCACTTATATTTGTTATGTGATACAAACTGTTAATCAGATAATGTGTATGACTTTTAATAATCATGTAGATTTTAGGTGTGTATTGTGAAACAGTGAAATAAATTTTTACGTTGCCTTGGTTTCCTAAATTTCTGGTGTGACAAATCCAAATAGTAACTTGTTAAAGCTGTTGAAAACTTACTACTCTGTGACACTTCCAGTTACTGTAAATCTATAGTAACAAACCTTCATTTTGTGTAGGTACTAGCTGGTTTCAACTAAGTAGAACTGGGAAAGAAGAGCAGTCCTGTGTCTTGGGTGCTAGCTTGTTTTTTTTCCTCCCACTCTCAAACACCTCAGTCTATTCAGACAATAAAAGAAAACTGCCTCTCTTGTTAAGGACGTATATATGAGGCTGTTTAGGACTGCATCTTATGCTTCAAATTTCCAGGAGGTTTAGAGATGGTAATGGCTAGGCAAAGAATTAGCCAGAGATATGCATTAGTGAAAATCTAGAAGGGAACTGGATATGTAGGGGAATATGGCTGGAGCAAATGCCCAAGGATTGCCTCTCAGGAGTTCTGGATAAAAATTTAATAAAGGAGGGTGAGGGAGAATGATGAGAAATTTTTATTAAACCACCTTATGCAGCTTTGTGCCAGTGTTCTGATAGCGTGAATTAACTTTAAGAAAGCAAAGCCCATACCAGTTTCTCTACTCATTGTTTCATGTTACTGAAAATAGTATGGTACTGAATTGCCATGTTTTTCTCAGGCTGCTGTTTTAAAAGTAGGGTCTTGATTGTGCTTAAGTTCTGTGTTAGCAGCTTTTTTTGCAAGAATTTTTCTAATGTTGAATCAGGGCCCTGTCCTCTCCAGCTTTCAGTATCTAAACAGCCTCCGTGTGCTTTCAAAGCTGTGATGTCAGTTTATTGATAAAAGGTAGTTGTTTCTTTGCAAATGCAGATTTCTTTTTGGCTTGATTTAGGTTGGCTTGGTTGCCTAAGAAAATACAAAGGGGGCCCTATGTATAGCTGTCTCTTTGAAGAGTCCTACTACCACCAAAAAATTAAATCAGAAGATGCCTACACAGAGTGCATGTTTTCTGTTTATTTGACTGAGTGTTGTGCACAGGACCATCTGGTGAGCAAACTGATTGTACAGTGCATTTGAAACGGGTCATACAAGATTCTTACAGGTGTGCTGAGAGGTTTTATCACAGGGGAATAGCCAAGGCCTTATAAGTATCATTTATTTTTTCTTCCATTAGCTCATGTTGTGCTGGTGCTGCTGGCTGCTTACCTGTAGAGAATTGATTTTGTTTTTCTTTAGTTAGAACTAAGTTCATGCATTTTTAATGTTGTTTTGAAGTACCCTATAACATATAAAGTGTAACAGAAAACCATTAGGTAAATCTTTCCTGTTGCATTCAGAAAGTTGAAACATCTGTTTAATATTGGTGCAAGTGATGGCATTTCCAAAATCAGTGCATGGCTGGAGCACTTTGCAGATTTGTGTTGCATTGTAGCACCTCCTACAGGCAGAGTGCCCAGGCCAGGAGGTGTGGAGCTGTCTTTGTTCCCCATGGAGGGTGGGGGAGCCCGGTCATTCTTTCCCAGTTTGGCGATGTTCTGAACCAGGACACTTCATTGGATTCTCTGGACATCACCCCACCCCTGGAGCTACCTGGATTGGACAACTGCCAAAGCCCTGCCTGAGCCTTAAAAAGAACTGCCTAAGGAAACCTCGGGGCATTTTGGGGATGTTGTATAGCCGAGACATGGACCTCCAGTCTCTGGCGTGGCTTTTTCTCTTTAGAGAGTTTGTTGTTTTGAAAGTTAATAAATTGTTTCCAACACCACCCGAGGTGTCTTTCTCACTCTATTTAAGCCATGGTTATTTGTAAGACAAAACCCAAATGGGGATGGGAGCTCTGAGAGCTCATAACACCTGGCTCAAGGAAAATCCCATCAGATTTGTACCCTTTGTGTTCTCAAATCAAGTGGACCATGTTAACTGAACTAGCAAGCAGTAGTGAGTCCTTGTGCAGCTGCACGTGCTTGCACACAGTAGGTACATTCTGTGAGAGACTCAAAAGCTTTGGGTGTACTTTAAATATTAAGACAGCTCTTTGTCAAAAGAAATTATTACTTAGACAAGATAGAAGAAAAATACAATGCTTGCATCTAATTGATATTTTAGAGCTATGACACTTGGTTTGTTTTACTTCTTGCCTGAAGTACCCCAGTTTGCTGTTTGATGGCCTTTTCATATATTTTACACACTTTGCCACCTGACAAAATTATTCTTGGAACGAGACAGCCAGACAGATGGTATTCTTGGATCTTCATTAGAATGATTGTCTGGCACAGACATTAATTCCCTGTCAAAATGGAAATATTTTTTCCTTCTAGGTATTTGTGTGCTAAACTATCTTAATCTGAAGGTGATGTGATCCTTTATTGCTACAAAGAAACAAAAGGGTTTTTCCTTTTTGTATTTCAGGATTTTCTTTTGTATGCCTTACTGAAAGGTTTTTTTCAAGTCCTCTAACAGGTCTACACTCTGTTCTTTGCAGGAATGACTTTCTAGATGAGAATTTTAGAAGAGATGTATAATTTAAGGGCATTAATGTCTGCCACTTTCAATGTTGCTAAGAAATTTTAAAAAATAGAGGATTCCAAGCTATTAAGAAAATTGATGTTTCTTCAGGTGGAATATGCATCTCAAAAATCCTTAAGTAGCTTTACGACCCAGATGGATTCTTCCCACTTTGTTTCTGCTCTAAAATTTGGGCTGAAGCTTGGGAGACAAACTGTAATGCCTTTTAAAGAAAAAGGCCCTGGCCAAGTTTAAAAAGGCCTTTCTACTGTTCCAATGACTGTTCAAGCTTCAGTGAATAAATTTAAAGCGTTTGTTTGTGGGGATTTTGTGTTTCATGGGGTTTTTGTTTTGTTTTAGGTATTCGGGTGGTTTTTTTCCCTGAGTAGTGTCAGCTTTTGTTGAGTGGGTGCTCAAGACAAATGTGTGTAGGATTTTCTACTCCTTCAGGCAGCTCTCTCACCCAGGACCTAGCAGCTGTTTTGGGATGGCTGTGAACCAGGGGAATCTGACTGTTCAATTAAAACAAAGCATTCTAAGGCCTGTGGTGGGTGTTAATGCGATGTGATTTCTGCCCAGCGCCCTGAATGTGAAAGTGAAGAAATCCAGTGAAGTACAGTAAGTGGTGGGAGTGACTTGGGGGTTCTCTTAAGGAGGGACTCTGGTTGCTGATGGGGCTCAGCTGCAGAGTTTGCAGCTCGCTGTGGTCCCACCTGATGTCCTCATGGGTAACACAACTTGCCTACTACTGTGTCTTGCTCAGTGTGGTGTCCCTGCAGCTGTGGGCTCTGTAGCTCTGAACCCCAGGGCCAGCTTGGGGCAGAGGTGACCAGCACCATGGCTTGCCCAGATTCTCATTTTCTGCCAGCACAGTTTGCCAGACACTCTTCACTAAGCCCTGTAGTGTTTCATGCAGCTGTTGTGACTCAGGTGCAGGGCCTGGCACTTGGCCTTGTTGAGTATCATGAAACTGGCTCATCAATCCAGCCTGTCCAGGTCCCTTTGCAGACTCCTCTTCCTGCCCTTCTGCAGATCAACACTCCTGCCCAAATTCATGTGTTCCACAACCCCGAGAGTGTACATTTGATCTCGTCCAAATCATTGATAAAGACTTTGAACAGGACTGGGCTTAATACTGGGCCCTTGGCAGCCCCATTAGCGACCATCTGGATGCAACTCCTATTTGCCAGTACTCTCTGGGCCTGGTAATCTTGAGGGTTATCCAGCAAAGCATTCACTTGTCCAAGCTATGAGCAGCTGGGTTGCCCAGGAGAATGCAGGGGAGAACTGTCAAATGCTCTACTAAAGATTTAAGTCAGGGGCATGGTTACCCTGAGAACAACTGGTGGAAATCTGCAGGTAGCCTCTTAACTTAGTGGGGAAAAAACAGTGTGCCAGGTTGTACGGTGCCTCATGGAACTGAGCAGCTCCCATGTGGTTTTCAGGTAGGTTTCGGTAGGAGTCTGCTGCCGGTGATGTTCTCACTACAGCCGTCAGAGGGCTCTCGCATCCAGGCCTACATAACAGACTCTGGCTGTGGTTATGAAATGCCAAAGAGCAATTGCACTGGAAACATCACTGATCAAGGTGTATGTGCTTACAGCATTTAGGCAAAAAACCTGTAGTGTGACTAGGATTTCCCTTAGTGCTGTTTATTACATTTATGTTGAGCTGTTGTGCAGAATTGATTTGCCTAGAATACTGAGAGGGGGTGGGGGGTGACAAAGACATCACCCAAAGTAGGTCTTTTCCTTTTTGTTAGATATTTGACTTGTGCAGATAAAAACTACCAACACAGCACTAAGTGTTAGGAATGTTAACTGAGGTTGCTTGCGTGGCTCTCCTGATTTTACTTTCACTAGAATAGAGATCTTTATACATAATTAAGCAACCTATTTACTGAATCTCTTCTAGGGTAAAGTGTTGCAATGATGGATTGTGGTTTAACCCCGGCTAGCAACCAAGTACCGCACAGCTGCTTGCTCTCCAGTGGGATTAGGGAGATAATTATTAGAATGTAGCTAGAAAACTTGTGGGTTGAGATAAAGGCATTTGTAATAGAAAAAGCAAAAAGCCTTGCACGCAGGCAAAGCAGAGCAAAGAATTAATTCGCTTCTTCCCATGAGCAGGCAGGTGTTCAGTCCCACGCCAACAGGGGCCCATCACATCTAACAGTGACCAGGGAAGATAAATGCCATCACTCCAAATGTCCCCCCACGTCCCCCCACTTTATAGACTCAGTATGATGTCCTGTGGTCTGGAACATCCCTTTGGTCAGCTGGGATCACATGTCCCCACTGTGTCTCCTTCCAGTTCCCCATGCATGCTCAGTCTCTTGGCTAGCATGGCAGTACAAGAAGCAGAAAAGGCCTTGGTTCAGTGTAAGCTGTCCTCAGCAATGACATATCTGTATTACCAGCACACTGTTCAGCACAAAACCAAAATATCCTCATGCTAGCCATTGTGAGGAAAACTTAAATATGCACAGATCTGTATTGGTAAGACACTTCCGGTAAATGCTGGATTCCATGTGTTTTTTGACAGTGAAATGAGTGTGTGGTCTTTCTGTTTGTTACAGTATCTGAATTGGCAGTTGTGCTTCTCACTGTTGCATTGGTTATTCCCTGGTTTAGGAGGAAGACTCTGAAATTATTACTTGTTTTCTTAGGGGGTCTGTGATAGTCTCATTAATTAAAAGTGCAATTGCGTTAACAGGTTTTAAATGTAGGTCTTTCAAAGTAAGATACAAATGATCAATAGTGGTGAAGTTTCCAAAATGGTATTTTAGTGCTGTGTTGCCCATTAGTAGATTGTGAAGTCTGGGCTGAGGAGCTTTGTTGTGCTGTGGTTTCCTGAACTCAGAAAGGTGCACAGCACCTCAGAATATCAAGCTCTGGGAGATGGGCAGCTGCTGCACTGTGACAGCTCACACCAAAGCTTGCTTTTTACACTGAGACAGTGCTCAATGTGGCTGCTGGGCTGAAGAAAGCCTGGAAAGGGGATGTTTTTACTTCCCATGTTCTATGTAACTTGATGGTATCTCTTTAGCTTTTAAAAACAGCCTTTTAGGCAGTTGATTCCATGAAGAAATACCTGTAAGTTTAGGAGCCTTGATCAGGTGAGTCAGTAGATTGAAATCAAAAAAATAATCCTGGAACTAACACTCTAGCAAGTCCTTCTGTGTCCAGGGAAAGAACATTTCATGTTTCAGCATAGCTGAGCAGCTGTCTACTGACTCCATTTCCCTAAGCTTGGTGGGGAATTGAAGCACATCCAGTTCTGAAAAGGCTCTTATTCATGCTTTTTCAAACTCACAAACAGGCCTTAAAGTCAGGCCAGCATTAATTGCAAGCAAGAGCTCCTCTAGGCAAGTGAGGTTTGGTTAAAAAAGTGAGCAGTAGACTCTACTCATGCTTTAAAATAAGCTTTGAAACTGCTCTTTCAAAGAGCCTTTTCGAATAAATGAGACTGAAATGTTTTTACATTGTAAGCCTTGATTTTGGTCTTTGGTCCTGGACTATTTGATCCATTTTTGAGAAACTATGCCTGAATGTAACACAGATCAGTACGGTGACTGCGCTGGGTGCAGATGAAGGTGTAGGCATTCTTACAAGATAAAGATACATGAGGAGTTCACTGGTTTTGTGTTATTTCTTGTTCACATTATGCTTTGTGATACTTCAGTGTGATCAGTCTGGCTTACGTCTGGTTTATAACCACCTCGGTTCTATTTCTGCCTGTTAATCCTCACGCTGTGGTGGACCCAGCTGTGCAGTCCGTCTTGTACTCAGAATGGCACCAGTTGCCATGACAGCATAGAGCTACCTACTGGCGGCAGGATAATAGGCGTGTGACTTCTTTGGGAAGTGTCACCGTGTCATTTAGTCGTCAGCCAGCAGGTGGGGCATTAAGCTAATAGAAACCTGCCAAATACTGTAATTTATAAAACCTTTCTCTTGGGGAACACTGCGGCTTGTCCTTTTTACAATAAAAGCTGTCCACTGCAGAATGTAGCGATTTTTATTGTGGGCTAATTAATTTTTTTGTTAAAAAATACAGCTGTAAGAAATACAATGAGAAGGCTTTGTAGATTGCCAAAAACTGTGTTAGGACTTGTAGTGGGTTTGTGAGCAGGTTTGACACTGGTTCCAAGTATGTAATCAGGACAGAGCTAGGCATTCCATAGGGAAGCAGGTGAGGGAAGTTTGAAACACTGATGTATTCCTTAGCTGAAAAAAATCCATCGCTTATTTGTAACTCTTTTCACTTCCTCCCTTTCTTCTACAGTGCTTACAAATCAAATCCTTAAATGAACTCTACAGTATTTCAAAGGATTATAAGTCAGAAAAGGTTTTGGTTTTCCTTTCTGCTTTCAGTTAAGTACTTTTATTCTACAGTCCCAAGAATTTGACAAATACAAAACAACAAAAGGAAAAGCCTGAGGAGATACCCAAACTCAGCATATTTGAATCTACTCATCTACCCACCTTCTTTATTCCTATTTTTACAGCGATAGTGTTGAAATGAGTAAGAACATGGACCACTTCTTTTAACTGGACACTCATTCTTAATCTCTCTGTTCTTCTAAATGGAACACAGTAATTGCCAGTGGGTGGGAACTCAGATATGTGGTTTACCCTTGCTTCCAGTGCTTGGTGTTCCCTGCTGTTTTCAGTGTTTCCTAGGACCAGATCCCTCTAGGTTGGTTGGAGTAGGGGAAGCAGTTATCCAGCAGAAATTGTGGATAACTTAATTTTCAGTTGCTATGTTTGCTTCCCCTAGGGAGCTTTGAGCTCTATGAAATGTTTGCTTTCTTGGATGACATTTTCCAATATAAATGACACTTTATGATAGGGTATTATGAAGCCAACAGTGAACAGAATAAGAAAAAAAAAGATTTAGGGTTCACTTACATATTTGCTTATCTTATTACAGAAACACCACTAAAGAAGTGAAAAAATAATAAAATATTATTTTGATGAGTTCCTACATTTGATAGAGACTCTTAAATCCTCTTAGTTAAGAACTACTGTATGTGTCCAGATCAAGGTTTGGCTAGTTCAGTATTGGATGTCATTATTGGAAACCTGCTGTAAATGGAATAGTAAAAGGGCAAAAAATAGATCCTTGAGAAGCTCGTGTCTGAGGTTTTCATCTCGTCTTTTATTCTTCCTTTTGGTATGTATTGAAGAGAGTAGCAGGGTAGGCTGTACTAGAGTATTTTGCCACAATGTCATAAAATGCAGCTATAAATAAAATATAATTATAATTGCTGCATGAGTCCAGTATGTTTTCATCCTTGCCTTTAAGACTTAGTAATGTCTTAACCTAAACAACAATCCATTATATTGTAACAAGCCTGTTACTTTAAAAAAAAAAAAATCAAATTCAGAAGGTGAAGGCAACTACTTTCATGGACTGTTAGCATTCTGTAACAGATTTTTTGCCTTACTCAGTGTTCTGAAAAAATCTTAAATTCTGTGTAGAAAAAACCCACTCCTGTGGTGGAACTGCCTAAACAGAAGGCAGTAGTTAGTAATATGATGTGTTTATACCTACAGGTTTCCAGAAGCACTCTTTGTTGTGAATATGATAGTTTCAAGTTCTGTACACATGCTGCCTAAAGACCCAGAAATATCCTCTATGCGAATTAGACGCAACTCCTTAGGCCACAGGACAAGTTAAGTCAGGAAGTTTCTAGTGTATCTGAAGAAGTATTGCCTGAATAAGATTTTTGTAACAAATGCAGGGGACATTTGTAGGTAATGATGACTCTGATTGTGTCCTGAAGCTTCGGGTTCTGGTGACAGATCCTGTTACAAGCCACTAGAGTGGTTTCAATCCAAGAGGCAGGGGTCTGTGTTTTGCTAGGAGGTGATGTATTACCTCAAGCCCGCTTGGCTTGTAATGTGCAGCTTCAGAAACTATGAAATTGATGTTTCTGTGTCTGTTCCCTCACATATGTACAAGCTAAGGATGAAACAGAGTTGTATCATAGTACTGCTAGTCACTTTGGAAAGAATGCTTTTCAGTTGGAAAGCAGATGTCTCAAACTTAACTGGAAACAGAATTCTATCTTAGGTTAAGGACAGGGGCAGTTAAGGGAATTGGCCAACGTGCCCATTAAGTGCCTCTGGCCAAACTGTGTGGGAAAGAGACAGAATCTCTGTCTTTCCTCATACAACAGCAAGGTTTATTTTACTTTTGTCTGAATTAAGTAACATGGAGAGATAAACTTCCATTTTCTGACCAATTAGGAAACTGAAGTTTGCTAACTTGATTTTTTGATATTATATTTTAGAAATCTTATTAACTGCTCTTTCAGCCTTTGTGCCACACTTCATACCTAGTGACAAAAAGAAGGTGCAGCTGGTGGGGAAAATGCATTGCTGTGACTAGTCACAAATGGCACTAGTGTTTTTTTACTGTATTATTTACCTGTCACAACAAGGATAGACTTTAAATATATATACTTACAACTGTAAGGTCAAGGATGAAACTTAATGGTTTTGATTTTCATTGTTCCTCAAGTGCACCGCATGGCAAAGTAAGGCTTCTAAAGACTTGCAGCATGTTTTTTCACCTTACCATTCCAGAAAACTAAAATAGGGCAGAAAATACCAACCTTTGCAGTCATAGAAAGTTAGTGAACTAAAATATTTGTTTGCTAGTACAAGTGCATGGGTTTGTTTTGTTTGCGTATGTAAATGCTAATGAATACAGAGTTCACATTTGTCTTGTTTGAATGCAACTCTTTGTTAATTTATCATGTGCTCAAGCAGCTTCTTTTCATCACCATTGGCTTTCTGTCTTTGATGTCATAAAGTTCTGCATGCTGAAATCACTTTCTTAATGGAACTGCCTAGGTTGGTATGATTTTAGTTTTCAAAATCTGAAAGTAACCCATAGGTACTCTGCTTATGCTTTTCTCTTGGTAATTGAGTGTCTTCAGAGCAGGCTTTTCTGTCCTGCACTGTTGCTTCTAGTTGGATCTAGAATAGAAAGTGCTCTTTTGGTACTCATTATCTACACTGCTTCTTAAGAGTCTGGATTAGATTGTGGTCCTTGTTCATATTCTGTCTTGTCAAACTTTATCTTATTAGCTGTACCTGATCCAGTTACTCAAAGAGATCCAAAAGGATTTTACAGTGGAGGGTGAAGCACTGTTTAAATAATTTTTCTGAGACAAATTAGGGTAGTTGAGGCCACAGTGATACTTCTGGTGTATAAAATAATATACAACGTATAAACAATATAACTCAGAATACACAGTTCATGGGCAACTTCTGTGTGATCCTAAGTTTGTAGAAGGGATTAATTCATAATAACTTACTTTTTCATTCATTTTTTCAAATTGTTTCATTAAGTATTGAATTTCCTAGGACTGTATCTACAAAGATTTTATTCAGATGGTAATGAAGCGAACCCTTCCCATGACTTATTACCAATCAGGCTAGAATCAAGTGTTCAGCACTGTAAGATAGTGACCCATTCTTGTCTTTTGCCTTGTCTAGTCACTGTTTGTGCCACTGGAACAGCTGGGCTGCTGCAAACACCCATCAACAACTTCCTAAGGAGGGGAAGTTATTCTATGGTTTTATGAAATTCATGGAATACTACTTTTCTGGGGTGTATCTTACCTATCCATCTCCTAGAAAGGTAATAGACTATTTAACACTTAGTAAAAATTGCATGAATTTTTGCATTATTTAAAGTGCCTGGTTGTCTAGGCCTTTTTCAGATTAGCGGAATCTCTCAAATGAGAATCTCAGCTGACCTCATTAGTACAGTTGGTCACCAGGTATCTGGAAGGTGGAAATTTACAACATGGGAAATTCGAAGAACTACGTTCCTTTATATGTGATTTAGCTTAAAGCAATGGAGGAAGGGAAAAATGCCGTGATTTGTTCACAGTGCTCTGTTAAACTACTGAATGTTCAGAAACAGAAATACGTATGAGGATGTATCTAACTCCTTATTGATGGAACTAGGTAGTGCCTAACCTAGATATCCAGAGAAAGGAAAAGGCACACACTCCAGCTCCTTCAGTAGTTTACTGTTTCTTGTTAGCATAAGTCTTAGCCTTCTGCACAGGCTTATAACTAGCTGTCCTTTTACAGAGGGCTTTCACTGGCAGGTTTTTGGAGCACCTCTGCAGGAGAAGCAGCTTGTGTTCTCTAATCTGAACAGGCCATAGCTTCTCTCATGCTCGTTAGAGTGGCCCTTCTGACAAGGAAAACTTGGGCACTGCTCTCATCACACTGAGCAGGAGCAGCTTTAGTGCCAACTTGATAGAGCAATTAATCTCTCTCTCTCTGGACAATGGTCCTCTATATGCAGCCTTTTGGGGGCATTGCTCTCCTGTTTCTGAAGGTTCTTCTACAACTTGGATTTAACCCAATTATCGATGAGATGAGAATGTGAAATCTGTGTTATCTGTCAGATGTGTACTAGAACATCCAAGAAAGGCAAAATAAATAGGGATTTGTTAAATAAATTTTCAGAAATTCATAAATATTGCCAGTTTTCCTCTTGCTCCTACAGAGGCGTATCTTGTCAGTAATGATTATGTGAAGAATTACATCCACACAATGTTATATAACTATACATAGTCTTCAGAAATTAATGTCCATAAATGCATTTTAGGGTTTAAGACAGAAGAAAACAGCTTTCAGAAAGAGCTTCCAAGCAGAAAACTGATTATTAATTAAATCTAGCCTCTGCAGCTCCCTAGTAGTTGCTTTCAAATGAACAATAGAAGCACTTTAATAATAATAAATAAATTAAAAAAAAAATTGCCCTGTGCCATTAAAATGCTGTAGTGGTAGGACTCATGTTCAAGTTAGTCTCCTTGGGAAATAAAATGTGAGTTATTTTCGATAACTAACTGGGCTACAGGTCGGACTGGGTGCTGCTGCTGGGACAGAAAGCGCTACACCACCATCACCATGAGCAGCTGGGGACTTGTCTGATTCTCTTGTCAGCAGCAGTATAGATCTGACTTCTCCACAGCTTTCTAGTCTGTCTGACTTCTTCAGACTGGGAAGCAGTTTTCCTGGTATTTCTGAGAAGCTATGGCTTAGTTCTGAATAACACCCAATGGCATTACTTCTTTGCCGTAAGAGTAGAGTTCATCAAAACCTGAAATTTTAAATTTCCACTCAAGCCCATCATCACCTCCGTGTTTGGAGTGCTTCAGTCTGTTGAAGACTCAAACGTTGAAAGCTGCAAGACACTCAAGATCTTGTGAGTGCAAGAGTCTTGGAAAAACAACTCGGAAACAGACATGGGCCAGACAGTTGCAGATCCTTTCCTGGAGCTACCGGGTGGCAGCTTGCTTGGCACGAAGGAATTGTGCAACACTGCAGGAATGGTTTTCCCTACCAATCACACCAACTCATACCAATTGAAGAGGAAATGGAAATGAGTACAAGGGAATGGTAGGTTTAGCATTGGTAAGGCAGGTACTTTCTACTACAGGACCCAAATATGAACTAGAAATCAAAAATGTGGTTTCTCAGCAATGAAAACAAAGGTCTGATAATTGAGTAACTAAGATGTTTCATAGCAATTTGGACTGGTGATCTGAAACTAACAGTAACAATAAATGAAAAAAATATACTAAATGACTTGTCTACCTCAAGTGGCGCCTAGTTTTTATGAATTTGCATTTTCTTTCATACTTTGTACTGTTAATAAAAAAATTCAGATTTTATACATGCTTTTGCAGTATGGTAGACAAATAAAACTGATTTTCTTTACTGATATTTTGGTATCTCTTTTTGATTAACAGAAGTCAGAAGCAACTTAAGTTTTGCCAAATCCTGTTCCATTTGATGTTGCGGGTGTCTATTTTTGATAGAGGAAACAAATTTTAATCTAAATGAGCTTTCAATCTTTTTCACACAAGAGTGAAAACTAGAAAAATGGGATGTGGTTACCTTGAATGCAGGAGTCTAAGTTTGTAGTAAAAATAACAGCAATTGGCATTACACTGAGTATCATACAAAAAAAAATAATTAACTTACACCGGCGTGGATCTTTCCCAATTAGTTTTTCAAATATTGCTTGGAATAGTGAAGTAAGGGGTTTCCTAGGGGCATAACTAGAAACACGTTGCACGAGACAGAAAGGCCATGCATGTGATTTCATGCTGCTTTTCAGGACACATAATCTTCTCTGCCTAGGCCAAAATAAACACATCTATTTGGCCAAGCAGAATTCTTCAATATCCCAGCAGTAGCAATTTACACCTACGCTGCACTTGCCTTACTCAGCTGCACCCAGGACCACGAAGTGCAAATAGAAAATGTGATCACTCCTGCTTGTGGTATGGGAGGTTGTAGAGCTCTGCACTGCTAAATGTGTGGCTTTACCAGAGATTACACTGACTAGACACAGAAATAAAACATTTTAAAGCTCTTTTTAACTCCCAGGGCAAACTAATATTCCCTAATGGAGTGTCTAGGGGCAGCATCTTACTGTTGATTAAAGCAATAAAGTCCTTCAGTTGTTTATGGCTAAATGGTTGTTAGAGTAGTATTTTATACTTAATTACCAGGTCACTACTGTTTTTCAGTAGTTTATTGTTCTGCAGGGAGATGTGTGTGTGTGCACATATATATAAAATACATACATTCAGCACAACTCTGAAATGTCTAGGATGCTTGTTTAGGATTTTTTCAAGTTGATCAGACTTCTCATGGAAAGAATGTTGTCTGTTTCTGGAGTATCACATGAAATCCCTATTACAGATTAAGTTCTAGATTGCATCTTAACAAGTCTTTACCAAAATGGCTCTTAAAGAGGCAGATAACCCCAATATATGTCAAAAGTGCATACTTAAAAAACAAAATATGAACACTAGCAAGCCAGAATTGGATTCTGAAATTCTCACAGTAGTAATCTGAAAAGAATTGTTTAGATGTACATCATCATTTTTGATATTATGCTATGTTTTGACTTCCATGAATGACATAATTTCAATATTGGGACACCTTAATAGGTGATAATAGCAATATCTTATTTAGGTAACTAATCTGCTGCTTCTCTAGTAATACTTTTTTAGTCAGAGGGAGACATGTTGGTGTCAAAACTCCTATGGAACCAGCTTTCAATTCCAATTTTTTCTCTACTGAAAAGTGCAGGACTGTCCTCAGGGGTTGAGTGTGTAATTCTGGAGCAGAGGAATTCCAGGTTGGAATGGTGCATCAAGACACCTCGTATGTGATGGCTGTAAGTTTGCAGTCATGTCTGATATGTGACCTGTGAAGTGGGTCGTGCCTACATTTGTGCCTTGCGACCTGTTGTAAACACTAATTTGAAACACTTTTCATCTGTACAGGGCTGCTGCTTCGTAACAATCTACAGACATCCAGGAATGTTGTTTTTCTGGTTTCTTTTATGTATCCAAGAAGATTCTGCATCAGCAAAAGTCTCCAATGTTGTTGGATTCTTTCAATACGGAGTTGGCAAGGTCTGGTGCCTGAGGTGTTCCTCCTGGAGCCATCTCTGACCTGATGTGTTTACAATGCAGGGAAAGCTGCACTTTCACTTCTCCCTACACACTTAGCAATCCTTCCCCATATGCTTTAACAGTAGTATTAGAAAAACAGCTCAATTACATGGCACCCTGATGTGACTGCATGCTGCTTTCTCACATGCTTGGAAAGCCAGAGAAACTAATGAGTGGAGGAAAAATGATGGAGGACAGGGAAAGAGGAAAACCTGTGTCTATAATTAAAAGAAATGGAGAGGATAAAACCAAAACACACAGAAGGAAATAGAAAAAGGAGGTGAGTAAAGTTCCCAGAAAAAATGCATTGCTAGTGTTGGTTTCACAGTTTAGTGTTGGTACAGTAACTTGATTTCTTCATTTCCAATGTGTTGATGTTACTGTTTTGGCCACTGACTACTTGCTAATGGTGATAGTTGTGCTTTAAGAGGACTTGAGGCCACTGAAAAATATTTTTGTTCCCTGATGGCACTTGAGGGAAAAGTGGGGGGAGTCCTTTCAAATAGATGTCACCCATCACAATTCCAGCATTTAACAGAGAAATATTCTGCACTTAGGAAGGAATTCATGTGCCAATGTAGTGCTTTCTTTATATATTTTTACATAATTTAATTTCATTTATGCACCTACACAGTAGGGAGAGATTCTTAAGTGGACCAGATGTAGCAAATGTATTTGTGCCTGCTGGGCAGAAGGACTTCAAGCAGTTTCCATACCAGTCAAGGATGTTTCAGAAGATGCTGAACAGGTTTCTGGCCTGATAAGGGGAAGTACAATGAAGGTGGTGCACAAAGTCCCAGACTTGGTTCATAAGCATTACGTTTGGGATGGATACATGTTTTCCTGGAGAGACAGGGAAGATGAGGGTGAAGCCCTCACTGCCCCCCTCTGTAAAAAGAGCAGATGAAGTGTATGGAGCTCTTGGACTGACAATCAGACTGGCTGAGAGCACGAAGGATCAAAGGAATGATTACAGAGGGTGACAGCGGTGGATTACAGACCAGCTACTCTTGATGGAAGTTGATTAAAATACCAACTCTGTGACATCTGTGGGTCACAGATCCTGATTCTTGAAGAGGAGTGAAGCTTCCTGCCAGTTGGATGAGTAATGTGGTGGGATGGAAGCAATCCAACAAATTTCAGGAAGCTTTCTTGGTAGATATCCTGAACGGGCCATCCGGGGGTGTTGCACTAATGAATGTCCACTAACAATGAAAAATTGTCTAGGAATGTGAGAATGGCCAGAGCTGTAGTCATGATCATACAATGGAACTCAAGATCTGATGGGAGTGAGGATATCAAGTCTCTTGACTTCAGAGAACAAACTCGGGTTTATTTGAGAAACTGGTAAATGAGAGGCAGCTTTGAAAAGTGGAGGGAGCCTCAGAAAGCAGGCAGATTTTTAATGGAGCCTTTTCCTGGTGCAAGAATGACACATCCAAGTAGGAAACCACGTTGATGAATTGGGATACCAACTATGCTAAGTGGGAAACACCTGACTGAACTTCACGGCAAAAATACTATGGTGAAAGCATGAACAGGTTATAGTGAAGGAGTTACAGAAATATCAAATGTAGATGTCCACAAGGGCTTGTGGAATCTCAGGTTGCTCTCAAAAAGCTCTGTTAACAGTACAGGGCTGGACAAGGAACACAAAGAGCTGTGGAATGTGAGCACAGGTGAGGCTGATGTACTCAGAGCTGCCTCTGCCTCAACGACCTGAGGCAAGATTGGAGCAAGTGAAGAGCTACCGGCAATGCATGAAGATCAAGAGAGAGGAATCCTTCTCAGAACTTGACCTGGACAAATCTGGCTGGGCTGGTGCTCCGGGCTGTGTCTGAGGGTGCTGGCAAGATCTGACTGGTACCTTGAGAGCAGCTGCTCTCTGTGCCATCAAGCCTTACCATATGTTTGCCACCTTTGATAAATTACAGGCATTTGCAGGTGTGGGGATGGTAGTTGATGCCATGGCAAATTTAGTAAGGTGCTAGGCACTGGTTCCTGTGCTATTTTTGTGCGTGCTTAGGACGCTGGGTGGGTGGTCAGCTGGCTGGGTAAAAAGCTCATTGTGTAGCTGGGGTCAGACATTTACAGTTTAATGGGTTGCCTTTTACCTGGAGGACAGAAGCAGGTGGAATCCTCTTGTATTTTAACATGATTTTCAAGGACCTGGAGCAAATGACAGGATCCACTGTTGCCATGTTTGTACATGGCTGCACACTCAAGTGCCACCAAGCAGCTTCGGGGCTGGGCTGCTGTCCAAAAGGAACAAGCAGGCTCAAGAACAAGCCAGCGTGAACTTTTTGAAATTTAACAAGGACAAATATTCAGCCTCTGGGAAGGGAGGGCACCTTCCAGAGATTTAGACTTGGGACTGTCTGTCTGGGTAGCAGCTCTGTTGCAAAGGCTGTGGGCACGCTAGTAGGCAGCATGACCATAGCCAACAAAGATAACAGCAGCATGCCAATAGCTTGGAAAAAGTGATGATCCACAGCTATTTGGCACTCACTAGGGCTCTTGTAGACCACATACTGTGTCCAGGTATGTCATTCCCCTCTCAGAATCCAGTGCCAAGAAAGCTGTTGACAAGCTAGGACAAGCTTAGTGGAGGGCCAGCAAGGCTGGGGGTATGTGTCCCACAAGGAGAGGCTGAGGGAACTGAACTCAGTTGACCTGGAGCTGGTTGGAAGGGACAAAAATGGGTCCAACCTCCCTGCTCAGGCAGGGTCATCCTAGAGCACATGGAACATGACTTGAGTCCAGATTATTGCTGAATATCTCTAGTGAGGGAGACTCCACAACCTCTCTGAGCAATCTATTCCAGTGTGCAGTCATTGGCACAGTAAAAAAGTTCTTCCTCATATTCAGGTGGAACTTGCTGTGCATCAGCTTCTGAGCACTGCTTCATGTCCTGGTGGTTGGAATCACAAAGAGGAGCCTGGCTCCATCCTCTTCACACCCATCCTTTAGATATTTTATACACATTAACGAGCTCCCTGCCTGGTTGCCTCTTCTTGAGGCTGAACAGGCCAAGCTCCCTCAGCCTTTTGTTGTAAGGAAGGTTCCCCAGACCCTTGACCAACTTTGTAGCTGTGTGCTGGACCTGCTCCAGAAGCTCCATGTCTGTTTTGTACTGAGGAGCCCAGAACTGGACACAGCACTTCAGATGTGGCCTCCCCAGGGCTGAGCAGAGGGGCAGGATCACCTCCCTCGACCTTCTGGCAATGCTCTTCCTGATGCATCCCAGGATTCCCTGTCCTGAAGGCTTCCTGTCCTCCAGGACCCCCAAGTCCCCCTCTGCAGAGCTGCTTTCCAGTAGGTTCGCTCCCAGCCTGTACTGGTGCATGGGGTTATTCCTCCCCAGGTGCAGGGTCCTGCATTTGCCACTGTTGAATCTGAGATTGTTCTTCTCTGCCCAATTCCCCAGCCTAGCGAGGTCCCTCTGAAAAGCCGCACAAGTCCCCGAGGTATCGGCCACTCCTCCCAGTTTGTATCATCAGCGATGATGGGGGGAGTACGGGGGAGCCGGCTCGGGCAGCGCGTGGGGGACTTCCCGCCCTGGCCGGCGGGCGGAGCAATCCGCCTTTGGGCTGTGCCGCTGGAGCGGGCGGGAAGCGCGGCTGCCCCGTCCCCGCTGGCTCGGGCTGGGCGCGGGGCTCTCGCCGCCGCTCGGAGGAAGAGGAAGTGGCCGCGGCCCCCGGCCGGGCCGAGCGGGAGCGGAGCCACCNAAACGCTGTCAGCGGGGCCGGCCGTCCCCGCCCGCCGGGCATCCTTCAGCACCACCGGGCTGCTCTTCGCCCGCTGCCTGCCCCAGGTACTGCCGCGCACCCCACCGGCTCTGCGGGGAAACTTGGTGAGGGGGCGGGAGGGGGTTGCTGCTGGGCAGGGTCGGCGCGCCGGAGCGGGGAAAGGCGCTCCGGGGCTCCGACTTGTCGCGGTCCTCTGGCCGCTGAAGTTCGGGAGCGGGGCGCGGGCTGGCCGGCGTGCCCGGGTTCGGAGGGGCTGCGGGACCCGGCCCGGGGGGGCACTGCCCCCCGCCCGCTCTCCGGCCGGGTTTCGGGCTGCGCGGCTGCTCCTCAGGGTCCGCTCGCTGCGCTCCTGCCCGGGGGCCAGAGCGGAGCCCGTCCGGGAGGGCGGCGGGGCTGGCGGGCGGTGCCGTCCTGTCAGCCCATGGGTGCGGAGACTGCCGGGCTGCCCGCGGTCGGGGCGGACCGGAGGCGGCATCGCCGGCGGTCGCTTCCAGCCGGTGGGATGGTTGTCCACGTCCGGCCCCCGGCGCGGTGAGGCAGAGCCGGGAGACGAGGGAGCTCAGAGGGGAACGGGGTGGGCGCCCGCCTGCCCGCCCAGCCCGGCGCCGCTCCTCACACGCCGGGCACCTGGAGGCGGCGGTGCCGTGCCATCGTGTGGCTGGCTGGGGTCTGGGATTTTACAGTCGCTGCTTTCCAATTTTATTGCCTTTTCAAGTTCTTGGTATTGTTTCAGCGCGGTTTTCTTACACTATAAAGAGGCGGGGTGACCACGGTTCAGCATTTGTACTTCTGAGTGTGAAATACATCTATCTCTCTTCTCTCTGGTTTGTCTGAATTATTGTCACACCAGCCTCTTCTTACAGCCTGTGTATTTCTGGAAAAGGGGAATTTAGTTAGATGGGCTTTACAGTTATTCTTTGATACTTTCGGCTTAGTCAAATAATTAATGGGAGACATTTGTTCTCCATTACGCCTGAGCGTGCTTCCCTCCAGAGCGCTCCCAGCTCGGAGCAGAGAAGGAGCTGAACCAGGGGCTGCTGTGTGGCAGGACAGGGAGCGGTGCTGGAGTCAAGACTGTTGTGCTAAGGTGAACGCTGTGTTTAAAATAATAAAAATGTAACTACCTGAAAGAATGTTCTTCAATGTTTTCAGCCAAAGTTTGGAAGGTGTGGTGTGATTGTATACTGCTTCAATCTTATTACCTTAAGAATATTTATTTATTTATTTATTTACTTATTTATTTATTTAGTAGGAGAATAACCTTATCAAGATGTAGCTGGCCTCTAGCTTACAAGGGGAGATCTTTTTATACATCTGTTTTTATGTTTTATTTTTAATGAATCCAATCCATTTCAGATTCTGGTATTGAATAGCAAGTTAGTGGCAATAAGCCTCTTTTTTACGATGATAGTGGTCACATGTGTGCATTTAATTTCTGTTTTTTTCTAGGGAAAAAGAAAAGTCTCAGAATAAAGGGTTATTTTAGGAATCTAGCTTAACTTCAAGTAAGTTACATTAGACAAGGGGCTTTCCACCTCTTGAATGTTGGCATTCCCCCATCTGAGAATGAAGCATGAAATGAGTATATACAGCTGTGATTAAATACCTAAGGGAGCTCTGAGCTGTGGTACTGGGAAACACAAATACCATATTGGGTATAATTACTCTGTGGTGGAAAAGCTGGGATCACAGACTTGCGAAGAATAAAACTCAAAGTTGATGAAGTCTCTATTTGAAGTAAGTAAAAAATATTCACTTAACTATTATTCCATTGTTGACTTAATGTGAGATCCCACAGCTTCCCACCTGGCACTAGTGATCAACTTTACTTTTTGCCTTCATCAGGTGGCTGGGGTTCTACTCCAAGGCAAACTAGCAAAAGGCAGCAAACGTAGAACTGTCAAGTCTGTGGTTTTGTGTTTTACCATGGTTTTACTCACTGTCATTGCAATATGCATCTGTTTCTCATGCCTGTTTTCTGTGGGTTCAGAGTGGTGTGGGCTTAGCTTTAAAAGAGTTGGAGTCATATCTAACATTCCTGTGCATGCTTTTTGTCAGGTTAATTCAGTCTTTATTTTCTAAGCTGCTGTAAACTCTCTTTATGTTCTTGATAGTAGTTCTCTAAGGCTTTTTCAGCATCCTGGTAGTCTCCTGTTGTCACACGAAGGCAACTTGCTTGAATGTTTGCACATGGTATTTTGGCATAAATTTTACCTGTGCATTGTTCAGTGATGTTAACACTTCGTTATCTTGACCAAAAATACGCCACCTAAAAGTGTTCTGTAGAAAGATGTGGTATTATCTGAATATTTTGATTGACTCAAGGACAGCATCGTGGTATCCCCAAGTATTAAATGTTTGATCAGTGTTACAGGATGATGTGGGTGGTGTGGGAAGCAATGCTCTGCCACCAACCTACTGTTCCTCACGTTGCTCCGCAGCGCTAGCACAGCGCTGGCCTTAATCCTCCACAGTTCTCTCCCATCCTGTTTGCTCCTCTTCCTCCCACCCTGCTGCTCATGTGCCCCCACACAAACCAGTTCTGTTTCCCTAGAGGGGTTTGAGTGGGGCTGGTGGCAGGCAGCCTGCAGATGTGGCCTGGTGACTTGCAGGCCCAGGGACAGCACAGAGCAAAATAAGTGTGTTATGCAGGGCAGCAGAGTCAAGCCCAAATGGGTGATGTGAGCCCTGCAGTGAGAACAGCAGCACCTAATAAGAGTTTGTTGAAATCACGCTATCGTGCTGGTGTGTTATTTGACATGCTGCATGCTAGTACTGTGCTTTCTTTGTGACTTGTGTTTACACGTCCTGGCAGGGTAGTCTGTTCTGACTGTACTGAATCCGTACCATTGTTATCCATGTATTACTTTGCTTTCTTCCTTAAGCTTAAAAACTCTGGAAGCCAGACTAGCAATTGTCTTAATTGGCCAAATTATGTTTTTCTCTTTTTTTTTGTGTCGTCAGTACATTTTCTTGTCTCCGTGGGAGACGGTACCAAACCTGATGAAATAGTGTGGTTTTTAATTCTAGCAATTGGAGCTGCAGTTCATCATGACAGGTCTTCCAGAGTTCTTGGTATGAATCCAGATTAGACCTGATTTGTGTTCTGCTTCTGTTGAGTTGTGGTATCTTTGGCTTCTCCAACTTGCCTTGGCTTCTGGCACATTTCATTTTATGCTGGTGTTTCTTGATCTGAGATTGTTCCTCTGCTGAACTTTGTTCCTGTCCCTTAAGCTCTCTGCTTATTCTACATTTCCTTCTTTATTAGGTAATTCATCTCACTGTGTCTGGAAACCTTCTTATGAATTCTCTTGTCACTTCCTTGGGTTCCAAGTTCTGCAGATACTCATATTGTAGTTTAAACATGTTCCAGACCTCCCCTGTGCTTACATCCTCAGATTGCTCATTCCTGTTCATCTCACTAATGAATTCCTTAGTTTTTGAGATTTGCTTTTTGAAATTGAAAACCTTAATTGCAGATTTACTTGGGTTGCTCTGCAGTTTAATTTAAATCAGATCAATCATAAAGGATAAATCTGGGATTATTCTTTCACCAACCTTCCTGTAAGCTGAGATTTAGTTATCAGCCTCAAGTCTAAAATCCTGACAGCACTGGTCAAAATCATAAGTATGTGGTGAAAAAAAATTGGTCAACTGTAACATCTGACAGTAGATGGAACAGATTTATGGTTATTGTTCCTTATGAGTTTTTCAGAATGTTTCAGATTGTTTGGTAAACATTACTTATTTACGCCACAGATCCCTCCACACAAATAAAAATTATTGAAGTGTTTATTTGAATATATGCTTACATATCCTCCTGGATGGTAATAGTATTGGAAAAAAAAAAAAAAAAGACTAAGTGGGTATTTCCTGGTAAGGAATTTCCCTCTTAGATGGTGTAATCTCACAAAAACCCACAAACCTGTGCAGTGGTAAGCCAGGGTGGGAAAGATGAGAAATCAGGAACTTGGCTCTTTTTTGGGAACTGACAAAGGATCATCCTGGCATCCTGTTCTGCTTTCTTTGTTTACCCGCACACCCAGTTTGCCAGGTCTGGTGTTTTTAATGCCCTGTTTCAGTTATGCTGGTTTTTTTGCCTTGTTATTCCTCCTCTGCTTCACTGCTTTAACTAAGCTAGCAAAGGGACTCGACTGTAATTTGCAAGCACTCTCAGGGTTTGCTTAGAGCTGAGTGGGGGACTAAGCACTCTGGTGTTTCGTAGACTGGGAAGGATGCAAGAATTAAGTGACCACATGCCAGCAAGTGAACTGAGCATGAAGTGCTTATTATTTTGAAAATGGAAAGGTCAGGATTGCAGGAGTGAAGGTTTAGGAAAATAAGCATGTCTCATTACTGCACAACAAATGTGAAGTCCTGCAATTATTTGTAAATGCCTTCCAGCATCCCTGTGAGGTACCTAAGTATTACCCATGGAAGGAAGAATGAAGATGAAGGGTCTTAACCAAAATCAAGAGAGAAAACCTATTAATTCGTTGCAGTTATCTTGTTTTCCAGCTGCTGCATTCATCAGTAACAATACTATATGCTATATTTTGTGGAAAGAACGTTAACAGTAGCCTAGGATATGTATTTTAATTTAATTAATTCATGATAAAGCTTACAAAATACGTTCAGTAGTCCTGGCCCATAAATGCTTTAAATATGTTAATGCAAGCAAGCTTGTTCTCACTAATTTTGCTTAAAAACAAGCTGACAAGCCTTAATTTTCCATACAGCACGTTCTCTTTGGATGCCATTGTAAATACTAAAATTACCTTGCTCTTATTTCAGCTGGTAGTGTATTTCATTTACGTGTTTGCTAGAATATTCAGTCTGATGCTATACACTTAGCAGTTGACTCTAAGATTATAAGTGTTTAAAAGAATTGTTTTGGGATTATTTTCAAATCATCCCTCTTAAGTAGTCATTGACATTATGCATTGATTAGTTGAAATAAACTATTTAGCCAATATGTACTTAGTTGATAAGCATCCCTTAAATTACTTACTCTGGTAATCTATTCAAGCTTCCATTAGCCATGTGGTTCTGTTACATTTCAGTGTAATTTTCATTATTATTCCTTGGAGATAGATTGTTATGTAGTTTCATGAAAGGATGGATCAATAAATCAGAAAATTAGCCTCATTTGTTCCCCAGTATACCTCCAAAAGAAAATCAGATAGAAGGCAAGAGTTTGTTTGTTTGTTTGTTTTTTTCCTTCTTTTCTTTGTCATCTTTTCCTTCTGAAAAGGAATCCTGCGGCCTGAATCACGGTTAACAAGAAAAAAAGTTGTTAGCTACATGGTATTTTTTATCCTTTGCTCATTCTGAACTTGTTTATTTCTTCTATTTCGAACACAGCAATGTGAGAAAGCAAATTCAAGCTGCAGGAGGGTATTTTAGCATAGCTGAGGTTCAGAGATCATCAGCTGAGAACTTGACACATCTCTGAAAGAGATGTAAAAATTCCTATGATACATTCAAGATACATTCATTTTCATGGATCACAGAGGTGATTAGAAGTGGAAATACTGCTGTTTTGTTTTTTTTTTTTTTTCTTCTCTTGCTGACTGCAATTTGTTGTAATTTTTGGCTTTTTTTCATGGCAAAGGACGGTACCAGTCTCAATAAAACTTGTATTGAGAAGGAACGTTCAGGGGCAGGTCATTTGACTTGCTGGGATGGGTTTCTGTCCTGTACCTCCAGATGCTCCTCAGAGCTCCTCTGCTCGTAAAATACACCATGCAGGCCAGTACTGGGGAGGAGGAGGTGGCAGCAAAAGGTTTATTTATTCTGCAGCTTGTGAGTTGGGTGTTTGTTTGGGATATACAAATCCTGGGTTAAATTTTGCATTCAGTTTGAAGAAGCAAACTGCTCCTTTCCTGACCAGTGAAGGCCTTCGCAGTCTTTCACAAGAGAAACTAAGGAATTAATTAACTAGGCTTTGCTGTTGTTCTGTAACTCAGCATACCTTCTATTCTTGATGCTTTGCAGAATTCAAGTGAAGATGCAGACTAAAAAAAGCCAATCCATTGTGAGATTTGGGTTTCAGTTCTGTTTTTATCATCACGTGGCTGAACACATGAACAGTTTGAGATCAACAAGATCATAGAGCACATGTAAGATTAATTTGCAATCTAAGTGAGTTTGTGGACACAATGAGTTTTTCTGGCATGTGTAATTCTAAAAGCCCATAGCTAAATCATAATTTTAGTGGTTAATGTTCTTCATTAAATTAATATTTCAAGCTTTTTTTTTCTAAGTATAGAACTTCTGAGTTGATAATTAATTTCTGGATTAATGAAAAAGAAAATGTTTGCCTTAGAACCTACTGCAGAGCAAAAAGAATTTGAAAATTTGGCAGTATCTTTGAAGGAATGTTTATCAATTTACTGAAAAGTGAATATTAGTGATAATATTTTGGTTTAATATGAATAAAAGTGGAGTTCACATGCAGGTTATAGAAAGCCAGAATAAATTTATCCTGGTAACCTTAAGCATGTCTTACAGCAAAGCGATACACCTTCTGAAAATGTGCATTGAGGTGGGTTTTGATTACTTTGAATGCATCAGTGATGAACGTTTCTTGCAGCAATCTTTGATAGCTGCAATGTAGAAAATTCAGAAGCGAATAATGTCCTGTTGACAAGTAGATTTGTAAGTGACAAGCGAGGAGATCCTTTCAGATGATGGTGGGAAGAGTCTGAACAGCACAAACTTTGCTGCAGATGAAAGGAAGAAGGTCATAACTGATGTTAAAAGCCTTTGGAAGGTTGTAAAGCAAGCTGTCCCAGAAGGACATTTGTGGGATAACTTTGAGCAGAATTTGGTGATTGAGTGATCAGTCATCAGTATATTTGAGAAAACTTTTAAGAATTCCTACGTCTGTGGAATTATTTTCATACTCAGACTCCTCTTTTAAAGTAGGAACTTTATTTTTTAAGATCTGTTTTCTATTGCAGTAGCAGTTGTTTTCTAATTACAGTGGAAGAGATTATGATGTTGTGAAAGTTAATTTTTGTCCCTGATCCCTCATTTTTTTCAAGTGAAAGGATCTTCTTTCATCGTCCTTTTCCATATGCGTGCTTTAAGTAACATAGCTGCCTATACTTAGTGAAATGTGAGGAAGCCTTTATTCTCAAGGATACTGTTTGAAGTTTTAGCTAAACAGCATGGAGGTGAAAATCATCTTATAAGAAGCAGTCACTCAAGGAATTAATAACAAAAAGAAAAAAAGTGTTTTCAATCCATTCCCAGGTGGGCAGGTAGCTCATGCTGGATGACTTGTGGGTTGTGTCTGTTTGTAGAGGTCATTGCTCACATGGCTAGTGAGGCTGGAGGAGTTTTTCTCTAAAAGGCTGAGAAAATGTTTGCTGGAGAGGCACAGTAGAGTGTCTGGCTGCTGCTGGAAGCACAGGCTTTTATTTTCTAGTACTTTTACCCCAGTTTGGGAAAGAATGCAAAACGCTCTGCGATGTGAAATGCAGAGTCCCCAAGGCCTCCTTGTGCAGCCATCACTGTCTGAGAGTTCTGTGGATTTCAGACTATTTGTACAACTAAAGGTTGCAGGCACTGCAGTGGAATGACCTCTGAAATGGATTTTTTTTCCTCACAAAATGCTGTGTAGTTATGATATGTAAGAATTACTGGGCCATTGCTGAAACAAGAAATTTGGTACACTTAATAACACTTACTGCTATCTTAATTCATCGCTAGCACAATTATGCTGCTAGATGTGTTCCATTATAGTTCATGGAAAAATAACTAGTGCCTTGTTAAGCTCACTAATGTGCAAAATGTGTTTATGTATTAAAATAAATAGCGTTTTAGACTGAAGCAAATAATATTGCACAGGCAAGACAAGAAACTGCTGTATATATGAAGATATGTATATATATTCTGTATATAGAATAATCCTTTAATGGTAATAGTTGTCATTACCAAAAAAAAAAAAAGGTTGAAAGTATCACTTTGGGAACATAAAAAGATTATGAGGATTTTAAAGCTTAAATTCCAAATTAAAGAAAATTGAGTCTGCAAACCTCTATTTCATTGATAGAAATTGTTAAATTGTTACTTTTCTTTCAAAATAATCAGGGAAGGTTGTTTTATGCTGGATGAATCCACCAAATATTGAAACTTCAGGAATACAAATGACACATCATCCTTTTTTTTTCAATGCTAGAGGTCTTTATAGCAAATATTTGTTCTGCTTCCAGGTTCTGTGTGATCAAATATTTACTATGTTGCTTTTTTCAATTTTGATGTACTGTTCAGTCCTATTTTGGCCTATTTATTAGGGACTTTGCAGGAAGATGTAGGTGTGCATTTATGGACTTCGCACATGATGAGAAGGTGGGTGGTATTGTTGTGCCCAGAAACGCTTCCAGCTCCTTCCAAGGATGTTACTGAGCAGTAGAAGCACAAAGGAATAGAGCAAAGTTATGAGGGATGAGTTGGAAACTTCTCAGTTAGTTGTGTCGGAGAAAAAATAAGGAGAAACGGGTTCTTTGTCTGCTAGGAAGTTGACCGTAAACTGTGAATGTGATGATTCAGCTGTGAGTGGTGATTTTAGGTGCAGTAGGTGTATTATTTGCAGTAGAGACAGGGAAGCATGAATGTTATTTTCATAAGCCTTGTTAAGATCTCATTTTGAGCATATGGCCACCTGTGTTCATGTAGAGAAATGAGAACAGTGATGCAAATGAGAGTGAGTGGGGTGATGAAGGGAGCAGAGATCCTGTCTAGGAGATGGCAGAAGAGGACTTGAATGCATTTATCACAGCAAAATACAGCAAGGGATTTGGTAACTATTAATAAGAATGATTTCGCAAGGAAGTCTGCGGGAGGGACAAAATTTCTAAATGTTAAAGCAAAGTATAAATAAAAATGTAGGTAATTTTCTGCAAGTAGTTTCCAAATAAATTGGGGCTGTATATTTGACTGGCTTTCTAAGCTCTTGGGAGATGGAGCTGTGGCATAAGCTTACGAGCAGGTGAACCTGAACAAGGTTTTAGTTCTCTGCTTTAGGTTTATAAACTGTCAAGGTAAAGGCAGCCCTGAGCTGTGACTGAACTTTCTCAGGTGCTCACTGCGTGTGCCAGAGCTTGCAGGGAGGCTGTGCCACTGACCCTCGTGATGCTCCATGCATGCATGCAGTGTGTTTGCACTGAATGGATCCCCTGCCTTTGAGTGCCTGGGGTGGCCTGTGGGTGCCACTCTCTGTTACTGAGTGCTTATTCTGCATTTCCCTCCCTATCCTCAGAGCATGGCTTTCTCCGTGTAGGTGGAGGCAGGATGTTGGCTGGGTTGTCATGAAAAACCTCAGGTGCCTACCTGGTGTGTCTTCATACTTGTGGCTTTTGTACTTGCTGCTGGTTGAAATAATTTGCCTGAGCCCCACTAGTGTAGTTGAGAGGAATTAGAGGGTTTGGATCATCTGGATATTTTCACCAAGTAATTCTTCCATTCTTTCATACTCAGGTGAGCTGTAACGTAAAGGATATTGAGAAATATTTAATGTGTAGCAGGAACGGTTGTCAGGAATAATCCTTTAAAATGTTGTGGGCTGGCAGCTTATTGAAGAGAGCTAGATTTATCTAATGCAGTTCTGTGGCCAAGTGCCTCTTCTGTTTTGAAGACAGATTTGTAAAGTGCCATTATTTCCTAAAAAAAAATGAAGTGGGAGGAAGTGAGGTTGTTTTGTAAATGCAGGTAGTTCTCTGCAGAGAGAACTTGCTTTTTCCATCGAATTACAAGGCTAGATATTAATTTGAATATTACAGAGATCTGTGTAAAAGTTAATACCAGGTGCTGTCTTAGTAACTGCATATATAGAAATTGTTACTAGGTTGACAGGCTTAATATTAGAAAGGTATTTTGTGTTTTCAGCTACTTTTTATAATGGAATACGAGTCTTCCAGAGTGTACCATTAAATACATTTGAAAGATGCAAAGTGCATATGTTGAACTGTCAATTTTCCAGTAAAATGATAGTATGCCTGAGGGTAGATATGGGTAGAATATGCTTCAGTTACTATCTGAGCATTTATTTAATGATGTGATTTTATGTAGTTTGTGGGCAGCTTGTATTTAAAAATGAAAAATGACCCTACTGTACTAGTGTGGGGCATGAAACCAGAAAGAAAAAACTCGAAGTTAATAATGTTCATGCATTTTCCCTTTTCCCTACCTTTTTATATCAGGAACTGCTGAAATGGGTTGTGGATTGAACAAATTAGAGAAGCATGATGAAAAACGACCTGGTAATATCTATTCAACTTTGAAGAGACCCCAGGTAGAAACCAAGATAGATGTTTGCTATGAATATCGATTCTTGGACTTCACAACACTAAATGATAGTAAGTACATAATATTTTTCTTTAGATTTTTTGTCTATTAAAGTAAGTGTGTTAGTTGGTCCATAATGTTTTTGAATAGCATTTTTTGTTAATTTTTAGCCTTACAGCTAGTTACAGATTATCGGATTTTAGGTTCTTTTCCCCTTCCCTTTTTATTTGTTTTGTTTTCTTCAAGTTTTTTTTTTGTTTTTTTTTACTCTGATGTGGACATTAATTTACATTTTATCCAATTTTCATATGGTAAAGCAATTCAGGTCTGGAAGGTTATATACTTTACTTCTCATTTACCCTGCTCCCCTTGTGCTCTGGGCTCTGTGAGATGTATTTTGAGAGGCTGAAGTTAGTGTCTTCAGTTTTGATAACTTGCCATAAATAACTCTTCTGTGGTTATAGATACTTACAGGTGCACCCATGTAGGTGGAAACAGGATAGTGGGAGACACTAAAGACGTAAAACAGGAAAGGGGTGAAGATCCAGTCTCATGCACTTTTTACCTTGGTTTTTTTTTCTTCATTCTGAAATAGCCTTGTTTTAATTCTTGTGACAATCCAGAGATACTCCGTTTTTTTCCTTGCTGATTGACGTCAGGCGTCTCTGCCAGTATTGCTCACACCATTGCCTGTGCCCTCTTTCACTGCAGAATTAGCCTGTTCTACAAGCTATTACTCCTCACACCCTTTGGAAATCTGAAGCTTGAGCAGAAGGCTGGGACCTGCTTCTTGCTATATATGAAACAGCACAGTACTAAGCGTGGTAGAGCTGGCTGGCAGGATGCCAGGTACAGCCTGTGTGCTCTTGCCCTGCAGTGTGCTGCGACTTCTCCTGTTGTGCAAGGCAGGTCAGAGGAGAAGCTGGAGCTGTGTGTCTCTCATGGTGTGAGACAAAGAGCTGCTGGTGGTGTGTTGCTTGGTGAGACACCTCAGCGTGCCAGCCCAGAGTACTGGCAATTTGTTGGCTCTTAAATCCTGCCGCAAGTAACTTGAGTTTGAGAAAGGTGGAAGTTTAGAATAGGTGATTGGACAGGACTGTGCTCTTGTTGGCAGTTGTGAGAGTTGGGAATTTTGTCTTTGCAGACTTTGAGTGCCTGTCTTCTGTGTTTGTGTTCTCTTATGTTTTTTGATACACTAATTGGGATGTGCTGCTATTGAGAGCACCAAGCAAATGGAAGAGGAATTTTTTTCATGTTTATGTATTGCAGTTGTTTCGGCATTTATGTGTTTTTAATTCAAAGTGAGCTGTTTATGTTCTTTGATAGTTTGACAGCTTATACTGAGATGTATTGCAAGTTGTGTCATTAGTGAAGAAGAATTAATATTGAGGACACACTTCTCTGGGCTTTTCTGGAATGTTCATCACTGATCTGTCTGAGTGTCTCTCAAACTTTAGCATGTGCATTCTCCTGTTCTCTCATGAAGTTTCATCTTTGGCACTCTGTGGAGGAAGAATCAGTACTTGTGGTAGGAGTGTGGCTTGCCTCAGGCACAGAGGATGTCTGGTAAAGAGAAAAAATTAAACCCAGGCTTTCCAAATCTGATCAAATGCATAGGTTTGTTGTAAAACGTACTTGTATACGTTTTTCTTACTCGTCGTAGATTGCTGTATTATGATTTTAGGAGGCATGACTTAAGGAGACTGTTAGTAGAAGCACTTCTATCAGATTCTTGGCCTTGCCAAACAGCATAAGCTCTCCAGCTCCACTGAGTTCTGCTTTGGCATGTTGTATCCCCATCACTCCAGTCTCTGAAGATGTCAGCAGATAGGCAGATGTGGGGGGGGATGGAGCTGTTGTTCCTGCTCTTTTTCCTTAGTTATCACCTATGACTGTGTGCTCTCAGGATTGGCAGTTCCCTCCCTATTCTAGTTGCTGGCTGTGTGAAGGCTCGTGTAGCACTATGTAGTGTTATGACATTCCAGGCACTGGTTCATTTATGCTTTTGCTGAGAAATAACCTCTGCAGATAAACAGAGTTAACAGTGATTGATACACCCATATCTGTGTGGATTCGGAGGCCTCTAAGAATTAAATGTTCCTAGTAGTGTAAAAAGAACATTTGGATTCTGAAATCTGTCTTCTGTGAATCTACTTTAGCCCTTCCAGTGTGTATGTATATCCTGACATCATTTTTTCCACAGGTTTTCCCCTTCATTGGGTTTTTACAATAAGCCATGTTAAATTATGAGTGGCTACAGAGTATTTTATTGTATTCTTATGCTAGGCCTTATTTGCAAGGTTAGTGAGCCTGGCAATGCAGACAGGTACTCATTTTTCTCTGTAGCTTTTCTGTAGCAGTGATTGCTCTGATAAGTATATCTCTCACAAGTGTTTAATCTTCATGGTGAGAGGGATGTGATTATCTCCATGCTACAGGTGGGAGCTAATTCACAGGTTACTGCCAGAACATTTCCAATTCTTAGCATTTCCTCATGTGTTCCAAAGGTAGCTCATGTTGACTTTAGACATAAAGATGGATGCTGGTCATATTTGCAGTTTAGAACTGCATGTATTTGCAAATTTGATACCCAGACAATGAGAGATCACTTCCAGAATGTGGCATATGTTTAAACTGCACTTTGGCAGCTAGGCAGATGTAAGTTTCTGCAGCTGTATGTGGGGAAATCCTGCTCCCCTCTCTTGCCTCCTGTCAGCTCTTTTAATTGCTTTAACTCACGTATCTCACAGGTTATGTAGTTCTTTTCTTTGGTTATCCTCTGCCATATCTGTGTCTTGTGGAATGGTCTGAGGAATGCTGGAGTTCCTAGAAGTGGAGGGAGCATATTGTCAGGAAGAGAAATAGGACATTCTTTGAATCAGCTCACAGATTTAAATGATGAACTCAAAGAATCACTGAGTGAGGTTGGAAGGGACCGCAATGGGTCATGTGCTCAGGCAGGGTCATCCCAGAGCACATGGCACAAGATTGAGTCCAGATGGTTTTTGAGTATCTCTAGTGAGGGAGACTCCACAACCTCTCTGAGCAATCTATTCCAGTGTGCAGTCATTGGCACAGTAAAAAAGTTCTTCCTCATATTCAGGTGGAACTTGCTGTGCATCAGCTTCTGCACACTGCCTCCTGTCCTGGTGGTTGGAATCACAAAGAAGAGCCTGGCTCCATTCTCTTCACACCCACCCTTTAGATATTTTATACACATTAATGAGCTCCCCTCCTGGTTGCCTCTTCTTGAGGCTGAACAGGCCCAGCTCCCTCAGCCTTTTGTTGTAAGGAAGGTTCCCCAGACCCTTGACCAACTTTGTAGCTGTGTGCTGGACCTGCTCCAGAAGCTCCATGTTTGTTTTGTACTGAGGAGCCCAGAACTGGACACAGCACTTCAGATGTGGCCTCCCCAGGGCTGAGCAGAGGGGCAGGATCACCTCCCTCGACCTTCTGGCAATGCTTATTCCCTTAGCATCACCCTCCTGGAAACAGGGATAAAATACTGTCCTGAAGATCATTTTTCTGGAATGTTAGCTAGAAACTGAGCTTCACTTGCTGTCTTTGATTACAGTTTACCTTCTGACATACACAGCTAAAAGAATGTAAGGACATAAGCTCTTTTATTAGATTTTTTATTATTTTCTGAACTTTTGCCTTGCTTTGCACTGATGCAGATGTCCAGTGGAAAACAATGTTTGATCACTTGAGTGCTGTGTAAATATTGCATAGATGCAAAAGACAGAATTAAGGTTGCAAGTGTAAGCTTCATTTTTGTTTCCCAGTGTTAGAAATTGATATACTTGAAAGTGAAGTGTCTGGAGAAAGACTTTGCAAGCTTTCAAGGAAAGCAGGCTATGAAGAACCCATCAGTTTCCATTGCATGCCACAACGTGGATAATCCACGTGGTTTTCCAGGACTGAAGTCGCTAGATTTGCCACTGTCCTTTACTTTTTGAAAAATTGCAATCAGCAAAGGGTTATCTAGTATAGATTGGCATTTGAGCTGTAAGGGGCACTTTGCTAAGACATTTCAGGCTTGAGGTGGGCATGCTTGTTTTGAGCTGTTGGCTGTATTAATCTGCTTACAAGCCTGATTTTTCTTGTTTCTGTTGAGGTGGCCACTTCCATGAAATCCTAGTCTGTCTTCCATGTTGTCCTTTGACAGTGTAATTCTGTGTTCTGTTCTATAGTAACTGTACTGTCCAAAGCTTATGGGCTGCTTTTCAACCTCAGGTGAAACCACATCAGTTTTCACCCGAATTAAATCGATAAAATCTTCACACATTTTTACTTGTGAAGAAGACATTACTGTGTTTGGGAGCTGGGTAGCTCATTGCTGGTTCAGCAAAATGTCAGAAGAAGTGCAGAGGAAGTTGTCTACTCACTGCCTTAGAGACAATACTAATATTAAGTAGCAATTAATGAATTTTCTAAATTTAATAAATAAAAAAACAAGGAAAATGAAAGACAGTTGCAGCAAACCTTTTGCCACAAAGCTGGAAGAGACAAATTAGGGTGTACTCTATAATACTTCAGGCCCTTACTAAAAAAATACCCCAAACAACAAAAGACTGTATCATCTACCCAAAAGGCAAAAATTTTTCTGTTTTGCATCCCTTTCCTTATAAATAAAAGGAGATGAAGAATGATTGTCTTATACCCTTGCTATCTCCAAGTTTTATTGGAAATAAGAGGCAAATGGTGAGCAAATCTCAGGAGGATATGTGCTGGCAAATAGAACAGTCTTAAGCAACTGTGTTTTCAGCAGAGTTCTATGGAGTAAGCTGGTTTGTTTTCTTTTGGTGTTTTGTTGGAAAGAGAAGTATTTCAATAATCTGCATTCCTTCCTTGCTCTTATCTGATCTACTTATTTTGGAAAACTGTACTTGCTTTGACATATCATACAGAAACTAAGCTAACTTATTCATCCTCTATTTCTTTTCTTTCACCTCTTCGCTTATGATAACCTTCTGAGAAAAAACCAGCAATCCGATAGTAATCTATCTCTTCACTTCTCAGAATAATGTGGAATTGTTGGTATTTAGGGGAATTTTTTTGACTGACTTGAGTGGAATTTTTTTTTTTCTGCTTTGCTTTACATTCCTGTAGCAATTCATTGGCCTGATGAGTTATGATAGGTTTTGGCCTTGAATAAAGTTGGCATGAAACATATGCTAGCCATGTGATGAGAATGGAATGGGGTATAAATTTTTTTTAAATGGGGAAAGGCTATACTCTGAACAAGCCATTTGTGCTGTTAAACTAAAATCCACTAAAATCCAGATGTTTTGATGGAATGAAAAATAGCAATACTTCACACATCCCGGAGAAGTTTTTAAGTTACGATGTGAATACATGAGCATATGTTTTTTTTCCTGATTGTCAAGAATTTGTCTCTTTAGTAAAAAAAACCAAAACAACAAACAAACAACAACATGAAGAAAATGATTTGAAACTATGGTTATTAATTACGTTCTAACATTCCCACCATATTTTTTGCTTGAATGTTGTAAATGTTGTAGTCTAAGGACATGTATTTTACCAGGACAGTACTCCCAGTTTAATAAATTTACTACCTACATGAAACCTTTTTATTTGAGGCATTTTGGGAGGTATATATATGTATATAAAATTTGAAATTTATTTTTACCTTTCAAGTTCTGACAAGCATATGGATATTTTACCATCATGTTTTGGAGAGAGTTATACTGCTTAAAAACCACTTACTACAGTATTATTAAAACTGCTGTAGCTGGGCTTTTGATTTTTATTGGTGTTTTTTTTTCCTAATACAAGACACAAATAATGTGTTAGTGGACATTTATAGAGAGCATTATTATATTACAATCAACAGTTAAGAATATATCCATACTGAAATCTTTTATTTGAGATTAAATTTCAGTTTTGGCTTGAATTAATAGAAGCCCCCTCAGTTTTCATCTCAGAAAAGAAAAGGAGTCTGATTCAGAATTGGAAGTGTCATGCACTGGAAACTTGTGCAAGTAGAGGACAGAGAAACATTTTTCCTGTAAGATGTGTATGCATTCTTTTTGCTGGCAAACAAAAACATAGAAGAACATAGTACTTGTTGTTGATTTCAATGCTTACCTTCTTTTCCTATCAGAAATTTTTATATTATATTAAGACGTTCTTTGTGCCTGGCTTCTGCTTTCTGTTTCACTTCACTATTCACTTGAGGAAAAGCAAAACCCAAACATAATAAATAAACAACTCAAAGCAAGTGGCTGTATGACCAAAAAAAACCCAAAACCTGCAACTCTGCATTTTCAGGTGTTATTTGATTTAAGACTAGTAAAAGCAAGTATTTCCCCATTGGCAAAGTTATTTAATTTTGTTTTCATTTCTGTAAGCAGAAGAACATAAATTAAATTAGCATTTGAGTTTTGTATTTCAAGTTGACCAGGTCTGCTACCACCATTTAGTGCTTAGGAGTGATGAAATAAAATTAGCACGGCAAAATACTGTTAGGTTATTTATGAGATGTGATAACTTGAACCAGACTGTGTATGGATCGTCTGCAACAGACTAAAACAATGCTTCAGAGCAGATTAATGTGCAGCAGGTTCAGAGCAGAAAGATGATGAGCAGGAGAGGCCAATGGATTACTCCTTTGTAGCCCAGATTCTGCTAATGCTTCCCCTTTGTTAAAGCTTTGCCCACATGCATATCTCATTCAACTTAGTTTGATTATATGTATGTGATATAAAGAATCAGCATAAGGGTTTTGCTGGATCTGAGCTTCTGTCCTTCCTGTTAATGCAAATATGAAGAAATGAAATTTTTTGGCTTGGTTTTCTGTTTCAAGTGAATTCCAGTCTGTAGCAATACAGAATCACAGAATATTCTGAGTTGGAGAGGACCCCCAAGGATCATTGAGTCCAACTTTTTAAGTGAATGGCCCATGCAGGGATCAAATCCACAACTTTAGTTTGCTCCAGCAAGCTGAGATAATCTCCAATAACCCTTCAGGACTTGCCACTTTCAAGTCACAGCAAAATGAAATGTTCCTGCTGTAGCAGTTTATAAAAATTACTTGTGTGCCTTGGGAAACTTGCAATTTGACATAAAAGGAGCATTCCATATGTTGGGAGTTTAATAAATGCCATAAATTACATCATAAATGTAATTGCTGGAAAGAGTCGTTAGATTTGAACTTTACTGTTTTTTAAATAAGGATGCACAACTGTGAGACGTATTTTAGTTTCTAAATGGAAGCTCTGCTTTCCATAATTACCATATCTAGCTTCTTGTTGTGATAGACTGCATGCACTCACTTTTTCTTCTAGCATATATATGTATATATATGTTCTGTATCTGTACATCAGTGAGGTGTGCAACACACAGACATATGTATGTATTGTATTTTATACCCATATATCATTCAGAGGGATAATTCTTGGAGATACGAGCTTTCAATCTCTTGAGTTTCACTTTATTTCTACACTCGGTTATACCACAACAGAAAGTGCAAAGAGCTTCATCTGAAGTCCTGTGATGACTGTGACAGAACTGGGAATAAGTCCATTGTGCTGGTGGCTAGATCATGGCCTTCAAAGAAGGAAGCTGGCCAATGAATTAACTATTCCATTCCAAATCTTAACAGTTGCATATCTGCAGAAAAGCTCTACCATTCACATCATTTCAAATGTAAAAAAGCCTAAAGTTTGCTGGCATTTCTTGTCCCCTCAAGATCCAGCTGTACTGTGACACTGCTATTTTGTGTTGGAATAACATGTTATAGACTAGATGAAACCTTAGCTACAATATGGTATGTATGTTAGAACATCTCAAATATGTTAAAGAATGTAAATATGATGTGTTTTGGAACTCTGTTTTCAACTTGTGCTTGGAAACACAGTTTTTAGATGCTTTTATGGAATCCCAGGTACATCTAGTGATGTCATAGCCACTCTTTCTGTGTGGATTCTGCTTGTGTATTTAGACAGTGGGTGTGTGCAAAACTGAAATGGACTAGGGAGGAAAGTAACATCTGCAGGATGTTCTATTTATACATATTTCACATTGTCAAAAAGTGCGTGTCACAACAGTCACATGGGTGCTAACCTTCTAGTCTGCACCCATTCCTAGAATGAAGATTGGGTTCCTATAATACTCCATTCTTACCATCCAGTCATTCATTTTATCTGCTGTGTTAGCTCAAGGTTCTTCTTAATGCAGTTATTGAGTTCTTCCAAGAGATACATTCCATACATCACATTTCCATGAATGCTGTAATTCACTCACATAATGGAAAAGTACAGATACTGTCTAAAAAGAGCTCTCGACTTCCAAGAAACCTTCCTATCAGCAGCTCAGGAACTGCACGTGATCTTTGAGTGGCTGTGTCTTTTCCTTGGCCTCTGGCTTTGCACATTTTTCCAGTCTTCATGTGGTTTTCATCCTCCTGTTGCTGTTCAAGAGCCAAGGAGCCAGACTTGCCTGCCAGCCTTGCAGACTTCCAGGCATTTCTGATGGAATGGTGAAATTATTAAAGCCACAGGGGCCCAATCCTGTTTTCTCAGAAGCAAAACTTGCTCTGTGTTTAACTGGAGCAGGTCACGCTGTAACTTCAAATAGTAAATGCCTCATGGTTTTATTATGGGAGAGAAGTGATTAGGAGTCATCTCTCTAGTAATCTGCTGAGTCTTTTTAGGAGTTTTGCTACAAATTCCTTGACATCATCCAGATAAAAGATAATTTACAAAATCTATGCAGTACTGTAATGGAGTTCTTAACGTATTAAGAATTTTATTTTACAAAATAAATTGTTGTTTGGCTAAGATCTCACACAAATGAAAGGTTTAGAATTGGTTCATCCTGTGCGGAGTATAGCCCCTTTGAAAAAAAAGAACTTCTGGTGTCATCTGCTCTTGACCTTGAGATAGTGGAAGCAGCAAATTGACGTACATTCATTGTGCAGGATTTTTTTAAATGTTGCATTTATATTCCTCCTGTTCCGAAGTGAAGAATAAAAAGTCTCTGTCGTGATGGAAAAGGTGTCAACATTCAGCTGTTTCACATAACCTTTAACAGTGTGTTGGTGGGTCATGTCCAAGGGTCCACACAGCAGAGCACAGGCACTGTGCACAGAGCTGTGCACTGTCTTCAGCCAGTAGTGTGGGGCGAGAGGAGCAGACAGCCAGGCTGGGGCAGTTGCTTCTGGGGAGCTCACACTCCCCATGAGCTGTGTTTGAGGGTTTTACTTTGGACAGGTCCTGTGTTCTGCTGTACATCCCACTGCATGTGTTTCAGAGCCTGCAGGAAAGGTGTCTGAGAAATGCTCCTGTCTGGCTTGTGAGCCCTTCTGGGGGCCACTCCAGCACGTGCTGTTTTGTCCCAGCGTCTGTCTCACGTGTATGACTGTACTTGTCATTGCTCTTCCCAAGCGACACTTGAAAAGAGATTTCACATTCAGAAACATGTCTGATTTCTGTTCTGCAGCTGTTCTGGGTTTGTCTTCTGTCCCTGCATTTTCATACATGCTACCAGTGCAGCTACTGCCTGATGGCTCCTCTTGACTTTTTTTTTGCCGCTGGCAGCTGTGGCAGCTACTCTGTGAGCAGCTCCAGGTGAGCTGAGTGCCTCCTTCTTCCTCCTTACCGTTGTCTGAAGATGTGGACTGTGTTTTACCTTTCTTTATGAGTTTTTGCTCTTCTCTGTGCTCTGCCCTACACCCGCTGGGGAGGGTGCCACAGGTGTGGGACACAGAGTTGGACTGGTAATGCTAGTGCTCACCTCCGCACTGAGGATTGTGTGGTAGGTCAGAAGTTGCTGTTGGACAAGCTACTGCTGTGACTTTGCCATCTTTGGGAATCCAAACCTGTGTTCACAGGTGTGGCTGTTGCCCTGTGGAGTACCATGATTGCAGTACCTGTTGGTCAGTGGCTAGGCATTTTAGGGAGGGAGGGCAGCTTTGCAGCACTTTGTCTAGAAGTGAGGAGATCCAGTCTTTTCCTGGTGGCATTTGGCTGTTTATGCCTTTTATATGGGCATAGTTACTTTGTCTCTTGCCTGACTTTCAATGCCTGTTTTGACTTTCTCCCTGTTGATAGATGCCTTTAAAGGGCTGCTGATTGAGTGGCCCTCAGGAATCATAACAGGCTTTGGACTGAGATTTTTGCTAAGGAAAAACATGGCTGAAAGGTAGCAGCAGCTAGTGGGAAAAGGGAGGGGTAAGAGTCCAACTTGTGCCCTGCTCTTATGAGAAGTGATGAAGGAGGGAGAACTGACAAAAGGAACCATGATAAAGTCTGTTCTTCTGCTCCCCTGGCTTGGAGAGAGGAGATAAAGGAGAAGGCAGGGGAATAGTACAGTCTGATCGAGTTCTGCAGTATGGAGATCAGCTCCCCCCCACTCTCAACAAGCAAACGTCTTTCTCCCTGGGAAGCATCTGTTCCTTCCCTGCGTTTCTTTTAGCTTACAGAGGAAATGCCCTGCCAGTCCTGTTCCTAGGCTTTTGGCTGAAGCATCCCGTTCAGAGGACCGTGCCCTGTCAGCTGCTTGATAGGCTGTCAACACTCAGCTGACATGTCAGCTCGTGTGAAGCTCCAGAGGGTCTTCATAGCCAGAATCCTTCAATCCTAGAAACTGCCTCCACACTCTTTCCCACAAAAAAAACCCGAAACAAACCAGAACTGCAATCAAGATATCTGTCAGCCTTGTGATGAGCTGTAACATCCCTAGCCCAGGCTCCCTGCCATAGCATTCCTGCTGCTGTGCCCCAGACAACACAGACACTTTAGGCTTCTCCACTGAAGAAGTGGAGTGGAAGGCACAGCTGCAGCTAGACAGCAGAGGGGCAGAAGAAGAGTTCAAGTAACATGTTGGCTATCTTTATTGACAGACAAGATGAACATGGTGCAAAGTTACAAGTAAAGTGATAAGAAAAACGTGGAGAGAAAGTGGGATCTGGAGTTCCAGGAGCAGGGACAAAGACAAGGAAAAAGGGTGATGAGGTGCTGATATGGCCTGTGCCAGAAACATTCCCCTGGGGACCAGCATGACCAGAGAATTAACTGGAACAAAATTTAGCCCAGCTTTGGTGCCTGGCATTGCACCTCCAGTTATGGAGAGAATGTGAGAGGTATGCACCCTGTGAGCAGGCGGCTGCATGTGGAAATGGGGGAATGAAAGCAAATCGGCAAATCCTTCCATTGCATAGCACCTCCCCTGATATAAAGTGAGGCCTCCCTGCTCTGGGCATCTCTGCAGCGGATCACACACTGAGCTAAGAAGAGCTCCAGGAGCAGGACCGTGTTGGTGCTGCTGTTCCCCTAAGGGGTATGGGACCAGTTGTCTTTTCATGAGTGCAGTAGGAAAGGGCGCTGCCCTGAGGCCTCTGCCACCTCTCTCTTCCAGAGAGGTAGAACCACCTGGCCTGGACCAGCTGCAGGCCGTGGACATGGAGACCCCAAACTCTGTGTGTAAAGCCATTGCTCTGTTCTCCTGTGTTGGGACAGGGAAGGGATTTCACAGCAGCACCTGGCTGTGTCTGGAAGCCTAAGAGGGAGGTGTTAGGCTGACATTTACTGTGCCCTGCCTGCTTGATATGGGCACTCGTGCGTGGTGGAAAGAGGAGAAAAGATCTTCAGAAAGGAGTGGGCATCAGGAGAAAATAGAGCAGATGAAATAGGGAAGGAATATTGAAGGACAGGAGTAGCTGAACACATGAGTGAATAGAATTTGAGGGTCATGAGTGACTGTAGAAATGGAGGAACAGATAGCATTTGACATGTTTAGCAGGAAGAGAAGACGTGGCCTTGCATGATTTTTCAGTGTTTTGGGAGCTTTCCAGTGCCAGAGGGATGACTTTTTGTTGTGTTGTATCAGTGAAGCCCGGCAGGGACTGTGGCTGTCATTCTGACAAGATTTGCTATCAAGTTCTGCTTAAATAAAACCCGTCGTATCATGCATGGGCAGGCACATGGTCTTTTACAGAAGAAGACAACTTACATTTCTGGATTCAGATCCCTTTGGGTCTTTCATGACAACTTTTTTCTTGTTTTTTTTAATCTAAGTGACATGAAAAACACCCTCTGAGTGTGTTAGACTTATTTAGTTATTGGATAGGGGAAATCTTACTTTAAACTTTAAAATGCTGTCATTTCTAGAAAAGATCAACATGGAATTTAAATTTTGTTTAGCGAATAACCTGAGAACATTTAGGTAGTTAAATCTATCATGGAAACTGCACAGTTTCTCACTTTCTTGGTCTCATTCTGTAAATACATAGAATTGTTGCTTTAGCAACAAGTATAATTGTGACTACAATTTTAATTAAGGTTGTGAATATTGCATTCAGCAAAATAATGTAGTTTGCAAACCTTAACGATTGTCTCAATCTTAACTGTTCTTCAGGGTAGTGTTTTTACAGCATTTGCATGGGTTTTGTGCGTGGATGCCTCACCTGCATTTTCTTTACCTTGACTTGGTATATAGGGAGGCATTGATGCTATGCCTGTGAAGGTGCTTTATCTGCTTCAGACCTTTTTTACTGTTTTGTTTTTCGGTGCCTGTGTGTGTGGGCACAGGTGACAGGTAGCCTGGTAAGTCTGTAGATGTAAATATACTGCCAAACAAACATCTCACATTGGGCCTGGTATAATGCACCTTTCTGCCATAAATCTCAGTTTAGTGCTGCTTTCCAGGTACTTGCTGGTTCGTGGCTAGTCTGCAGCAATGTCAGAACTCTTCAGTGTAGTCACTTGGTGAAATATCATTTGATCATTACTGTCTTGCAGCCATAACATATTACAAAGCTGATAAAGATTGATCCAGGCCTCCAGATTGTGGCCTTCTCTTTAAGCAACGAGGCAGCCTGAAAATATGTTCATTGCTTCTGTAGAGGACAAGAACTTATTAGCATTTGCCAAACACTCTGCTAGTCTTGCTTCCAGTTCCCCAGCTAGCTCCTTTGGCACCCATTCAGCTATCTTGGCAAAACCCTGGCACATGTTGCATATTTTTGTCCTGGGTTTTAAACAGTCTCAGTGACTTGGTTTTATCTTACTGCTGTCATACAAGTGTGTAATATCCTGGACTTAAGAGGGGTCCAAGTGACACAGTTACTACTTGAAATTGCAGCCTGCTTTCTGTGATACAACTTGCAACCCAGCAGACTCTTGGTTTGTGTACAGTAATGGTTTTGCAAATGACTTGATAGTCGTGGCACACTACTCCCTGTGATAATCTCAGGAAAAGCAGGGGAGGTTCCCAGATACGAGGTGGCGCGTGAGGAGTTCCGCCTGAGTCCGATGCTCGCTCGGCAGCCGCTGTAGTGAACTGGTGCGGCTCTTCCTGGTACCATGAACTGTGATAAGGTCTTGCACAGGAACTGCAAGCTTAAGGCTTCCCAGCATTTGGTTTTTGCAAAACCTGCTCTTTTCATATAAATAGAGCTCTCTTTATTTGAGTTGTACAGAACTCACAGCTTCTGTCTCCCCCCAAATAATCATCCTCTCAACTCCAGACTTGCAGTGATTAGCCACAGATTCTTCTTGAAAGAAACAGTCCTTTCAAGGGGAAGAGAATCTCATTAAGCCTTTGCTGTGAGCTGCAGCTCTTGATCAGCTCACGTAAGACAAGCTTGACAGTCATCAGGTGAGTTAAGAACTGCAAAAATATTATCTGCCTCTGTTAAACAGTCATCAGTTGAAAGAGTTCATCTCAGTGTGAGAATACAGAGGCTTTCGCGTACGATGCGGCACATAAAAAATTAAAGACATCAAGGATGTGAGAAGTCCTAAAGGTGCGATGCGTTTCCAGATGTATTGATAAAAGGCCTTAAATCTGAAAGAGAATGAGGTATGAGGTTTACAAATAAACAGGTGGAGTTTTTTGAGAAAGTTTGAGATAAGCCAGGGCATGGTTACTAGTGAAGTATAAATAAACAGCAGTCTACTGCTGTAGTTCCTCAATTGCTAAGCCCTTTGTGGTGTTCTTCTATTTGAACAATTGATCCTGAATTTCTTAATAAGAACTGATAAAAGAATTGACAAATAGTCCAAAATTGCATGGGTTAATTCACTAGCAGTTATTGTACAGATTACTAGTAAGCAAAAAAAAAAAAAATTAGCATCTACTTCTATCTCAAATCACAAAAAAAAAGAACAAAAAGAGAGTGACAGAATAAATGGTCTTTTGTTAAGTTATTGTCTCATAAAGTTTGGAACTGTTTCAGAATTCCTTTTTTTTTTGTTTTGTTTTGGTTTTGTTGTTTATTTACTTAGGAATCCTCAGCTCAGATGCAGCATCTGTCTTTCTCTGCAGTCCTTCTACCCTGTTTTTCCAGCTGGGTTGAATGCCTTGATGAAGCCTTTCAAGTGATCAAATAGATAAAATTGGACATATTTTGTGGGATTATTTTCATTGTTCTTCACCACATGTTCAATGAATACAACACTTTTTAATTGTAACACTTTGTTTTCAAGCTGCACTCTCACACTACTTGTTGTTGTTGTTTGTTTAGTTTGTGGTTTTTTTTTTTATTATAGTAAATTTTTAGTGAGAAATTGGTCTTTTCATGAAGAGATACTTTCAGAGTACCCTTCCAGAAACATTGGTGGAAACTCAGACTACTTTATCAGTGATATTTCATTATTAGCCAATAGCAGGTCTGGCCTTTTTTGACATAAGAAATGAGAAATGGTTCTCTTTGTTTTGCAGAATCCAGTTAGGACTGGGGAGAAGTGAAAGTGTCTTGGATTGTGGGCTGTCATATGATTAGAAGTCAGAGCCATGTGTGGCAGCCTGTGACTTCTCTTTGGGTTGCTTCATCAGGAGCACAAGAAAACAATATCTGCCAGGGCACAGAGGCACTGTGCTTTACACCTTCTCCTAGGATTGCTTCTGAGGTATTGTCTGTGCAGGAGGAGCTGGCAGGAATAACAGCCTGCAGTTCTGTTGTGTGCTCACTGTGAATATACATTTTCACACACCACTGTGCCACCTGTAAGGGTTATTTTCTATTCCTTGTAAAAAGACCTGGGAAAGTGACCTGTTCATTTGCCTCTGTATTCTATTATTTAATCAGTAAGAATGTGCATTTAATAAATTAATTTTTGATGTTACTAACCTAAAAGAGATCCTATCCAGGGGGTAAAGGAAGCTTTAGATGTTAAGATTGTCTCTGTAATGCTTTTTAATTATCACCTTCATACCGTGAAAGTATTCTGTCCCTGTTGGGCAGGACATCTGTTACATCTTTATTGCACATACTTTCTACTTTAGTATTAGACTATATTTACTTCATTAATTTGTTCCTTAGCAGCTTTGAAGATAAGGTTTCTCTGCTTCCTTCCTTTTAATTTCCAATAAATGTTGTGGTTGCAAGTTCTGACAGAACTACTCTGAGAAATAAGGGTAAAACAATGCCTTCTCATAAACTCTTGGAGAAATACTCTGCTACTATTTGCAAACAAAATTGCAACATCGACCATTTTATTGCAAACTTAAAAAAAGAAACTAAAAAAATATAATTTGCTATGCTTGTTCCATTGTAATGATGCTTGAATTTGTGGCCATTTTCCCATGACCCGTATTAAACAATGGATTTCCATGCTATCAATATCACTGTGTGGGAATTCTTCACTTGAAAACAGAAACTGGTCACATTTTTCTGAAACCAGGGAGTAGGAGTTCAAATTCTGCAGAGTGACAGGAAAATTTGCTCTAAGCAAAAAAAAGCAGGATTTTTTTGCCAAGAAAAACTTTTTTCTTTACTAAATCCATCACCCATGCTCTAGCAGACTTGCCTAAAAAAACAAAACAGTACTTTTGGGAAGTGCTTTGTTAACTTCTAACAGCCTTTTCCACTACTCTTTGGCTCTCTATCAAGCGTTCTTGCCAAGTTGAAGTGATGTGGTGTGTTTGGCAGTGACATACTGCTTTTAGGTGCCAGTGGTGAACTATTGCTTGCTAGTAGTTTTCAATATTCTGTGAAAGCCTGATCACTGTTAAATACACTGTTAGAGGTGTTACAGAAGGCAATATCCCATAATACCTTTTGCAGGATTTTCTTTCGAGGTCTCTATTTTTGAAGGAAATTTTTTTTTTTCAGAGTGTTTGTAGGTGGTAGTGCGAAGGATTTTCTGTTTTGTTTCTGAACTGGTTTCCTAGGGAAACGGGAGTTAAAAAAGGCTCACAGTCTGTCTGTCTCATTCCTCCAAATAATTATAACCGCACAATTTCAAAGCAATTTGTGAGAAATTTAGGCTGCTGCTAGTTTTGTGGAAACTGGCAGTGGGGCAGAAGACTGAGACCTCTCTTAATCAGGTGAAGGCCAGGAGAACCAAGATGTGCACTGACAGCTTGCTGGCCAGTGAGCTGGTGCATTGCTCCAGTGTAGCCACATAATCGCTGTGTCTCATCAGTTTGTGGAATCCAAGGGGTGGAAGGAAAAAAAAAAGGAAAAGTTGAGGCTGTGGTAGGAAGGTTGAAGAACAAAAGCTTCATTAGTGGGAATCACTGTTCATTAGCTAATGGAATAAAACTTGAGTAGGAGTTTGTATAATGGCACAGGTAGCAAAAAGTCAGCAAGAAATATTTTATCTTGTACTGATCTTAATCAGGTCTTTGACCACCCTTGTGTACCAAGAGTCACACAAATTTTGGATTATTGGCAAATCCAAAAATGTATGAACAGGAAAGTAGGTCCTCTTTGGATAACTGGAACCTCTTACCTCATTTTACACTTGCCTAATTCTTTGCAGAATGACCAGTCCATTTGGTGATTCTGGCTTTGTATCTTCTGGGATTATTTTATCTGGTCGCTCTTGAAATCATAAATGGAGTGATACATGGCTCTTCCACATGCCAAATTAATCAGAAACCATTGGGGAATTTGCTTGATAGGGGTTACTGCCACCCTGTATTTTTGTATCTTCCCATGCAAATCTTTGCATGTTAAGTCTGTCGTGGGTTTCCTGTGATGATTTTGAGCAGTGAGGATTTGGACCTGCAAATTTTGCTGCAAAAGCCAGAACAGCTTCAGTTGCAGCTGGATGGCTCCCTTTCATACTGTGGCGTGGCTGAGATATCCAAGTACAGCTCACCAGTGGCACTGAGGGCAAATCTCAAATCTCATGAGGGTGACATGAGCTCTGCTGGGACAGTAAAATCTTGATCTTGCCTTTGTAGACACAGACTCTTCACATGAAATTCAAATACTCTGACAGAGGTATTCTTACAATTAGTGGAGGGAATGTATTCCCATTATCAGTACAACAAAAAATAGAAGTGTGGGGCAGGAGAGCTGATAGGAATAATAAATACTGTAGAATGTTTTGCATTTGGTTTTTCATTGCAGTTCCCCAAGCGGGTGTAGTAATTGTAAACTAAGCCAGATCTAATTTGGTTTTATTCCTTTTAAAAATTTGGGGTTTTCCTGGAATATTTGATGGAGTTAAATAGCTCAGTTTTGACTCTGTTTATAATCTTAACAACTGCTGTGTGTTCTGAGTCTTGTAAAGTTGTCCACAGAAGTATTCATCTTAGAATTACTGCAGGGTAATGTGTTTTTAAAAAATCCTTTCCTCTCAATTTAAGTTACCTGCCCCTGAATATCTCCTGTTTATACTGAATTTAATCATGTAGTATTCTCTTACCCAACTTTCTTTTCAAAAATTTCTAAACCTGGGGCCAGAATCTAACTGAGATTATACCATCAAGTAACACAAGTAGCACTTGGTTGTACAACCTGTGTGACATATTTGGCTGCTTTAACATTTATTTAGTTTTGCCAGTAAAGCTGAAAACAATTTAACAGACATCTCTGAAAAATTACAGCATTTTCTAAATAAAGGGTTTTGATTTAATGGAGGCCAAAAAGAACAGTGAGAAGTTGCACTGTATGTTGTCTTCCAAATGAAAACCACGTATTGTTTGGAAGTGTTATCTAAAATATATACTATTTCAAGTGAGGAAAAAAATATAAAGATGAAAGCCACTATGATACTTAATCTAATTTAAAATATTAAGTGCTTAGTATCTACGACTGCCTTTTGAAGAAAAGGAATATCATTGGTTGATATAGTCAAGAAATGAGAACATCTGAAACAGGGTAATATATGGACTTTAGAGACAGGATTGGAAAAAAACCTTTTCTAGCGTTTTAAAAAAATCAAACAAACTTGGCACGCAGTATCATCCTAAATAAGATTTTACAGGAAAGTCTAAAACATCTATTGGAACAGAAGGGGAGAATGCATGTGAAACACTGGTGATATAAAATGACAAGAAACAGAAACCAGCAGGTAACATTTGAATAAAGCCTTCAAGCATTTCTAAAGCTATCTGTCCTTTTCCATATATATAATGCAAAGTGTTATGTATAAAATATATACAGGCATGACCTACCAAGAGGATTTTGGTTTCCCTGGAGACTATCAGTTCCCTGTTGCATGGGTTGGCTTGGGGAATAAGAGCTATCTTGATAAATCCTAACCTTTCTTCCTGAGGTTATTGGATTTAAATCTTTGTGTCGAAGGCTGAATTTATAAAATTCAAATTTTTAAAATGTTCTCTCTAGATTCCAGCTATTTCTCCTGGCATGTCTTTATTGTATGTAGCAATTACTTTGTGAATTGGGGAAAAAAAAAGAAAACCTTGATGGTAATACTTGGATGGTAGTTTCATCTTCTTGTTTGTCTGGCTGTGCCAAGTCATTGATTTTAATCGCAGTCATCAGTGTAGAATGAAAAAATTTGCATGAGATCATAGCAAGTGTATTCTGCCACAGTTGCTACTATGTTGACTTCTTTCTCCTCCCTTTTCCTTAAATGTTTGAAATCCTCTTGTCATTTTTCAGCTTGGAAACTAGGCTTCAGTCAGATTTGTAACTTAAAACTATCCTTGTGAGTATGGAAAGAAATCCCAAGTAATGATTGCAAGCTACTTCGTTCATCTCTGCTTGATTAAAATTGAAAACAGTAATCTCAAGGTTGTTCTCAGTTGGTTTGGATGGAAATACATAGATGGATATATGTACCTTTCTGCTTTCGAACTCCTTAAAGAATTAGCACATGTAGCGTTTTATTGACAATAGGATATAGTGATTTGGAAAGGTAAGAAATGCTAAAAATTCCATTTCAGAGGAGATTTGTCTCATCCAGCAAAGTATACCATAAAATGAATAAATTCTGCATAATATGAAACTTAATAAAGTAGACAATTTTTGTACTCATCTGAGGATATTATCTGTGCTTTTTTTTTTCCTTACTGCAATGCTAGTTTGCTTTCTGTAAAATCTGCAAAGAAACAGATATATTTGTTATATTCTGCAGTTCTAAAATCTGAAATGAAAATTTGCCAGAAATATGGAAAGAACATTGAAGTGAAGCATAAAACAGAGAGGAGGAGAAGGAAAGGAAAAGGGGGGTTGTGAGAGGGGGAAAAGACAAAATACATTTTAAGAAGTTTGGGAGGGAGTGAAGATTGGGTAGGCTGCAGAGTTAGCTGTGAAACTTGCCAGTATTGATTGTTATTGCTGCTAAGAAAAATTGCAAGCATTTTAGTTTAGAGAGGGGGTCAAAGCAAAAAAAATGCGTCAGCCCTCCAGATTTTGCAATGACACCAACTTCTGAGATATCAGAAGATCTCTTCAGTGAGTTGTACTATTTTTTACTTGTTTCCTTCCTTTTAAAGTATTTGATAACTGGCTACTTGCTGTGAGAGACATGACTTGCTGCACTGCTGGTGGAAGTGATGGGAAGTCCTGTTTCACTGCTTCTTGAGCTGTTAAAGAGAACAGCATTCAGCATTTGACTTTGGCAGCTGAAGTATTGCCATCAACAGATCCATTCTGCATCTAAAGGCTTTAGGAGAGGGAACCAGTACTCTGGGGGGAGCTTGGGGGAGATGAAACACATGTGAATCAGCATTCTGGTTCTTTCTGTAGTTCAGAATTATTTCTGAATTACTTCTTTCTCTCCTCTGTAGCTCACTGTAATACTCGTCTTTAGGAACTTTTACAGCTAACAAGTCTGCACAAATAAAATGTGACTTTGAACACTTCCAGAATGTTGGACATAACTGGAGTTTCCTTGGTTTTGTGATATGTAAATTAGCAGTCTTTTTTGTCTCTGTGTTTGGTTTGGATCAATTTAGGAAATAGAACCAAGCAGGAGGGAGTGACACATTTAAAAAATAGCATTTCAAAGAGCTATTCAAGTGCAGAAGGGATAGGATTTCCTTGGTTTATTTCTGTATAAGTTTAAATGGAAGTCCCTCCCTCTTTTCAACTTCTTCAATTTTGCTTTTTGCACAGTCATTACCCTTTTTAATCTCTAGTAGGTGGTCTTCTGTTTGCCCATTTTGCATAATTCTGCCCACAAGGCAATGGGGATAAACTATGAGTCATTTAAGAAGTGCTGTTAATTTATTTAGGTTACTAAACTTCTGTTTAGTGGTTTGTTTTTTTTTTTAACTTGGTGGAGGTGATAGCCTGGGTATTTCCTTTTTTTACTGAAACACCAGCAGTTAAGCCATCCCATGCATAACCACAACATTGACAAATGTACCCAGTTGTTAAGATACTTATCTTATACATGCAAGACACAGAAATGAAATTTTGACTGGACAACAAGCAGCATAACTCACAGATGCAATGAGATTCAACAACACAATTGATCAGACAAGTTCATGTAGTCTCATTGCATCTTTGAGTTATCTTAGTACTTAGTTTGGCTAATCCATGTGTCTGCTGTTTCCTAAAGGAAAGGAAAGAGTGGTGTATATCTGTGCATACCTGCATACATGTATATGTACATTTCTAGGTATTTACATGCCTTCAAAAGGTATATATGCAGTTTCACAGTCTTTCTGTGGATTTTCTCCCCTCTACCACTTTAAGATAGAGTGCTTTGCTTTTGAATATCTTTAACTTGCATTATTACATTTTCACTAAAAGTAAACACTAGGAGTTTACTGAACAGACATCTTCATTTATGAGGTACTGATTGTTCTTGCATATTCATCCTTTTTTTTATGGGGACATTTATTGTATTTGTCTTCAAGATTGAAAGAAGAACCACTGGGAATGTCATTTAGCATAACTGAAAAATCCATGTGTTATATTAACATCCAGTATCTTGCCCCTGTTGAAAGTCTGAAGAATGGTGCACCAAGACTATCCATCTTCTCTCTGAAATTAAGGAACCTATATATGCACCTCATGGAAGCTCAGGCTCTGTTCAAAAGGAAAATAATTAGTTAATTGTATTTCTAGCATTAGTGTGTTTCAGGTAATTCAGACTATGTGATATTTTCTGCCAGGTTAGTTATGCTGCTTTAGCATTTGTTTGGTAGGTTTTAGTTCAGAAACAATTATTGGGAACTCATTGCAAAACTTGCTAGGAATGTATTTATTGCTTTATGTTCTTTAAGTTACATTATTGGTAGGTTTGTCTTTATTTTCATTAGAAGTACTCTCATAGCTTTGTGTTGTCATTAGTAACAAGAAACTATTTGTTTTATAATTATAATTAATTATAATTAAATGAGAGGAGCATGATTGCTTTTTTCTGGCCCACAAACAATTTGTGCTGCAGGAAAGAGAGTTCCTTAGTGTTTGTAACAAAGAATGAAAAATTTGCAATAGATGGCTTAATATTTTTTTTTGGTGTATGTGATTGACACTGATTGAAATGACCCTCTCTCAGGATGAGTCTGTAAGTGTTTTGAGAATATATAAGTAAACAGTTTGCTGTCTTCTCTCCAGAGTAACAAATTGGCCTTAGCCTGAACAGTTGGAAAGGATGATGATCTGGATTCCTTCAGCTGTTCCAAACTAACTGCTGAATAAGTCAGTGAAAAGTGGCCTTAAAAACTTTCTTATTTATAGTGCAGAGAGGGGATCTTTTCCAGTCTGTCCTGCAATACAAGAGAGAAGCCAACACTTCACAATAGGTTGTTACCCTGCACCTTCCTTCACTTAGATTCTCATGATCCTCAGCTCTGTGAGAGGAGCTGTGGTACCATCCAACCCTCAGAGCCCGCACAGAGAAACCCAAGGACTTTGGCAAACCAAAAGGTGGCCTGACAGGATGGTGCTTCCTTTAGCAGTCAGTGTTCAGCTTACACAAACCCAGTGGCACTGGTTTGTTCGTGTATCCTAGCTGTTGTGAGTGGGCACCTTCTGTCAGTGCAGTTCCACCTTCCATCAGGAAATCACAATTCCAGGAATACAGGTAATTCCAAAATTTCAAATGGAGTGGAAATTCATAGAAGCACTGAAAAAAATGTGCTTATTTAACCACTTTGATCTTGTAAAACATGAGTACATGACTTTTATTTCTGATCATTATCCAAATTAAAAACTTTGCTGCAGTTGACATGTTCCTACCAAATGTTTTAAGGTAGGTGGAGCTGCATCATCTCAGGATAAACTTTTTAAATTTCTTTGTCTGGTCCTAATAAAGTGTTTTGCTCTTTTATAGGATAGTCTGTTCTAGATTTGATTTCTTTAGGTTAGATTAAAGTTTCTGGAAAGAAATTAAGATTAAATTAAGAACCAGCAATCCTCATACTAAATAGAGGAAGCGTGCTTGCCTTGCAGTTCTACAGAATGATCAGGGCTGTGATAAACAATCCTAAACGTGCTCACAAAGTGTCCTGTGTGAAAACATGTGAGATTTTCTGGACTTGAGTGGTCTCCTACGTGCTCTGTGTAGTGCAGCAAGGAGATTTGGGTGCTTTGGAGGGAGAGCAGCAAAAAAAGTCGTGCTGAGTAGGGAGGTGCGTGGAGGTAGCGAGTAGGAGTGACAAAGCGTGTTGTGCCTGAATGTTTGCTTCTTTATAGCTCAGCCCTGCTCAGCTGAGGAGGAACATTTAAAATGCACATGGACATGAAAAGTTTAAAAGGTAACAAGGAATAGTTAAAAGGAGTCCCCGTTATTTTTGTGGAACATTTTCATCATTAATGTGAACTGTCATTAAGGGCTCCATCCGCCTTTAGCAGCTGTGACTGAAATAAGAGCATAAAAGCTTAATCAGAAAAACATGTTGAAAAATGAAGACCAAAAATTCCCAACACTTAATTTGTTTTGTTGGAGTAAGTGAACTAAGCTACTCTTACAGGGTAGTAGATACCCAGGATAATATAAATTTCAAGTAGAACTGTATGCTTGCTCTTTTAAATGAAGTATTAAGGATGGGTGCCGAGAAACTAAGACCCAAATTTGAGCTCAGATTTGACCATTTCGGTACAGAGAAGTTAAATAAATGCCGTTTTGGCATTTAACATTTCAGCTTTTCTGGGGCATAGCTATCATTCACATAATAGGAAATTAAAAAATAATAAAGTTTGTTTTATCTCTGTCTTAAATGTAAGTGTCAGGAAGAGGAAGTTGCTGTTTATCAAATAGAATAAAGTAATCTAATTCTGTTGAGTATGTATATTATATAAAGATGCACTTGATGATGGGTGTCATTAAGCATGGGCTAATAGGTGAATCCAGGGGTTATTTTATAAGGCACACTATGCCTTTCCTACTTCAGAGTGTTGGTTTACGGCATCTCCCAGGTACCCAAATCTATTGTTTTAATACACAAAAATCAGACTACTTTTTATAGACAGTTACTGTAACTGTCTTCTCTCTCAATGTTGGATCAGGAGGCATCTCCCTCGTTAGTGACGCCCATAGCACAGCTGTCAGAGGTCACATGAGATGCTTCAGTTTGAAGCCAGTCAATGGCTGTTTGTTCTCTGGTACAAACAGAGAAGCCCTGGATGATCCAGGGAGGGAAAGAGGAGCTCCTTAACACAGGAAGAACAAGTCCTCTTCAACATCTGTCTTCTCAGTCTTTTTTCTCAGCCTGCTCTCAGTCCTTTGGGATCCTGGTGGTAGACTGTGCCTACTTCCTTTTTCCCATAAATTGCTTTTTGGAGCTACAGAAATGACCGCTTTCAAATATACATGACAACCTGTAGATTTTTTATGGAAATTCACTCCTCTTACTGATTTCTCTGCACTAAGATGAGGATGAGTGTGAATATCTGGTCAGGTTTTTCCATTAATAGCAAAGAATGCACAAGTCCCTAGACCCAGGAAAGTCACCTTACGGGCATCAGTTGTATAACACAGACTTTCTTTCTTTTTAAAGAGTCTGTAAAGTTTTAGTTTTCTGTATGTGTCTGAGCACTGCTGGAAGTGTTTTCAGCTTCAATTATCAGCCAGGCAACAAACTAATTTGTCTGGTGATCCATTCCAAAAGCAGCGAGCACTAGTATTTCCACCTTCAACCTTAAGCAAACTGAAAAATGTGGCTTCTTTCATTTACAAGTTTCTTACACACTCATCTAGATGATAAACAAAGGAATCTTGTGAGGTCACATTGAGAAATACAGCCATAAATGTGGAAATACGGAGCAGAATCTAAGACTTAGAGCCAACTGCAGTTCAAGAGCAAAAAAGAGGCTGATAAAAGAAGTCAGCATTATCTTTTGTTAGAATAAAGGCTTATAAGCACTGCTGTTATACAAGTTTTTATTTGGTTTTTCATGTGCTCTTTTACCTTACACAAGTTCCTGTTGTACGCAGTTTTGTTCTTCCAAAGTGAGATAGTTAGAATTCTCTTTAACAACTAAACCAAGCATCTTAATATATTTTACTGGAAATTGGGTAAGGTTTTCTGAAAATGTTAGCATTTTTCTAAGATAAATTAAGGAAAGACTAGATTGACAACTGATTTTAATAAAATAGACATTTCCAAGTATGTCAGACTGAAGGAATTAGAAGAAGAATTAATTGAAACTTTTATCACTTAAGATGGAAGATGTTGCAGAATGAATGCAATTCTGTTGCAAAGTGTGATGTCCTTTTTTAACCTAAAGAGAACTGTGAGATTGTTAGCCCAACTTAACGCCCGGAAAGATACTGGAAAAAATGAGTTATGAAATATCCAGAGGATGATGTGTAGCAGGGAGGAATCTGCACAGCTCAAACCAGTTGGAGAGTAACAAGAATGCCCAGCACAGATCTGTAGATGTAGAAAACTTGTAGACCTTGTGAGCATCAGTTGTGTAACAGGAACTTTCTGCTGTGAAGGATCTCTAGTCGGAGGAGAAATTAGCATCAAACCAGAAAGATATTTTAACTGTAAAGCTTAATATTGTTCTGGTCAGAGTCTGTTAAAATTCATCATTTTCATTAACTATTCCATCAATTGACTGCTGAGTATGTTTGTTACAGTTTGCCAGTTTATTACAGTTTGTTCATACGGTGAAAGTTAGAATCCAGAATGGCCCTTGAAAATTGAAAAAAAGATCCTATAATTCACAAAGAACAGGAAAATTGGCCACTGTTAGTTATGGGGAGAAGAATTTTCTTTGTTTTTTCCTCCAGATGATGTAAACTGACATAGGATATAGTAAGTGTTAGAGTTTTCCATTCTACAGAGCAGTGATGAGGCTTGTGCTGGATCTCTCTGGTCTAAATTAGGTACTAAACTTGAAGAAAAATGTGGAGCAGTTGAAGAGAATCAGGAGAGAACATCAGAAGTTACTTAGAAATACAGAAGACATGAGAACAGGAACATTGAGACGACTGAGTTTATAAAGTGTAAAGAAAGTAAGATTAAAGCATGAATGGTGTTAGTTATAAAATGCTGTTGCAGAAAAGAAATACCCTAGTGGGGAAGTAGCAATCTTGAATTTAGGAGAGGGAAATTTAGGCCACGTGCTAAGAAAGGGTTTTGAGAAGTGCTGAAAAATGACTTAAGGGGCTTGTGGAATTTCCATTACTAAAGGTTTTTAAAAATAGATGAGAAAAACCAAGAAATAACTAAACTAGAACTGATCCTGCCTCTAGGTAGTAGGATGAACCAGCTGGATGATCCCACCCATCTCTATTTTCTATTACGTTTCTTTTTTAATCAAGTTACATCCCAAGGCTCCAATTACATGCATTTCCACACTTTCTCCTCATGTTTAGCTTTTAGGAGGAAGCAGTCAGTCTCTCATGTTAATGACTAGACTTTTTACTAATCTTACTCAAGCTGTCCTCAGAAGAATCCTGATGCTACATACATATGCCAGGCGAGCACCAGTTTTCGTGGGTGATAGTTAAATATTGGAGCACTATGACCAGAATTAACAGTGCTGACTAATGCTTAGTCATTCCATTGTATCCAAGTAAACCCCTAATTTAGAAATCATTTAGTTGCAGTGTAGTCAAAAATATTTGGAGTCTCTGAGCACAAGAGGGAAAACAGAGTTCTAAAATTGGAGTTTCCCTATTTTGATCCCCAGTAGGCTCCAGTAAGTAACTGTTGGGTTTATTTTTTATTATGCATTATTCATTGTGCCATCTCTTTTTATGATTCTGAAGTGATTTGTATGCTGTTATAGAAGGTAGAGCCCTACTGTCTGTCACTGTGCATGTTGCTTGTATCTCATTTTATTTGTAAAAATAATAAAAAATTCTATGTCTTAAACTCCTGGTCAAAAAGTTCCATTATTCCCTTCTGGAACGTGGTTTTATATGAGGAAAAAAACATACCAAGCACATCTATTATTATTTAAATTATTCCTTGGTATTATTTGGTTTGAATATTTATTAGTTTTTCGATAACCCCTTAAATTATTCATAAAGGGTAGCCATACAGTTTGATGGAAAAAGCAGTACAATGAAACCTTCTTTTGCATTGCTGGCTTCTTTCATACAAGCTATTCTCCAGTTTGTGTGCTTTTTTTGCCTTTTACTTGTTTTTTTTTTTAGCAAAGGCTTGCAAGGTGCTGGGAACCTCTGTTGTGTTTCTTGCAGCATCCCCTCCCTCTTGGTTTCAGTGGGAGGGAAGCGCCTCACCCATCCAGCATCTCGCCACCCTGTATGCCCTGGTGTGGTTTAGATGAAATAAGAAATATCCTCCAAGGGAGATGGAAATGAAGAGGCAAAGGTCAGGAAAGAGAGATGTCATTTCCCATAAAATATGAAAAGTGTATGAGGAATTACTGATGTAGAGAAAAAGAATAAAAGATTGTTTTAGGTGATTTATGGGATTTTCTTTTGAATCCCTCAAGACTCCAAAGAAATAAGGGCAATTGCTATACTGACTGAAATATCCCTGCTTATGTCAAGCGTCTTGACAGGAGTCAGCAACAAATACTTGACAGGAAGGCATAAAATCTTGCAGTAAGCAGATTGGGGAAGGATTATTTTATATTCTATGTCTCATTCTCATCTCTAATATATATAGGTTTGCTTAAACCCTGAGGAATAAAATTCAGTGTTTATTCTAAAAGGTTTCTCCTTGCTATAGGTATGCATCGCTCAGCCTTCCTATTGTCAATATACCTACAAAATTCTCTTCAGACATATTGGCAGATACTTAATCTCATCAGCATTTTGCATCAGTGATCCTTAGTCTGATTTTGTGTAGATGGATGCTTATTTTTATAGCTTTTGAATCTGTCGTGTTCTGCCTTCATTGACTGTCTCTCTTGTGTTTTTGACTCATGGCTCACTCTTCTCTACTTGCATTACTATGACGACTTCTAAAACCTAGAATATCTTTTGACCAACTGCCTTGCTTTTATTAAATTCTTTGCCTTATCTCTGCCAGACTGTGTAGTGAATTTGGCATTTTAACGTAGCTGACTTCTTGTTTAATTGCACGAGTCTCTTGTGTAATGCGAGTCCTTCACCAAGACAGCCTGCTTAAAATATGAAATACAAAGTGGGTCTCAGGAAAGGTCAGTTTTGGTGTTAATATTGTAGATCAGTGTGAAGCTTACTTGACTCTGAAGAGCCTGGATTTTAAAATACATGATAGTCCAGTTTGGGATTATTGACCAATTTCTTTTTGTTTCCAGCTGAGCTGCCAGGATCATCTGCAATCAAGCTCTCCTCCTTGTGTGATCTTCCAGCTCAGCTGCAAGAATTGTACCAGCAGGGCTTTGTCTTGGCTGCTGTCCACCCCTTTGTGCAACCAACTGATGAGAAAGAGAAAACTCCCCAGGAACAAATCTTCAGGGCTGTGCTTATCAAGAAAACAGAAAGGTAAAGCACTTCCAGTGAACTGGGATAAAAATAGACAATGTGATTTCCTGCTGAGTTTTGACCTACATCAGGAAATTATAGCAGAGTTTACTGTGCAAGACTTGATATTTTTTCCCCCCCTTTTTTTTTGTGGGCTTGAATAGGCTTAACATGTTCTTCATGTTTACAATTTGTCTGCAGTTTGGCAGGCAACTTGGAGAATAACAAGTTGAAATATGCTCTGTATTTTGGGATGTGTTGTCATGAGAGGCAAACAAACAAGCCCTATGCATGACAGTTTGTGAGGATGGTCTTGTTGGTACCCTTTAAGAATTTATTAGATTAAATTATGACAGAAGAATTGTTTGCTTAGAAAAGGCATATTCTGTGTTTAGATAGTTAATGCAGTTAATTTGAGAACTGTAGTACTAATGCATACTTCTTAAATTTATGTGTAAACTTTAGGCCCTTCTTTCCTCTAAACAATACAAGTTCTTTCAAGTTTTTAGTCAGTGCAAACTTCATAAATAAAAAGATTCCTGCTTTGTTCGCTTCGTAAAATTTATTAAGAATATTTTACGTAATCAAAGTCTGAAGATGAATAAAGAAACAGGAATTCTGTTCTTTTATGATTTAATGTGATTTCTAAAAAAAATCAATAGGATGTGCTGTTAAATAGCCCAGAAGAAAGTTAAAATGTGAGTATTTGTAAACATATGATTTTTGGTTAAAACCCAATTCAATATTATCTGACTACCTCCAGCTCTGCAGCTACCTGTATTGTTGCAGCCATTCTCTACATTAATTTCCTACAGTAGCTGCATTCCCCAGTCCAGCTCTTCTTACAATGACCAATTATGAAGGCTGGCAGATAATTAAACCTCCATCTGCCAATCCCAGGCCCTCTCTTTGTGCTGGTGCTTGAAGGAAAGGATGTAGCTGGTTTCTACCTCTATTTAAAAAGCAAACCATTCACCATTCAATTTGCTGCAGGCTGGTAGCCAGCTGATAGAGGTTATGGACAGAGCTGAAATTTAGCTCTGACCTAAGGAAAAATTTCTGCATTTTGTTAGCAAATATATGTAGGCGTCAGGTGTCACAGGCCATTTGAGCTTCTAAAATAACCCTTCATTTACCTTGACTTGATTTTGGTTTTTTGATACAGAACTTCATGCTGGCTTGCCTGATATTATTGTTTAAATGGCTTCCAGTTTTATGGTTAAAATACAGAATGTTTGGCTGAACATTGGACTTCTGGAGTGACGCTGGGCTGAACTTGCATGGTTTTGGGGCCTTGCCTTCCCTGCTTACACAGTACTTTGCTGCAAGCAATGAAAGTATTTGCATGCATGAGTTTGTAATATTAAGTAAGCACAAAAGGACTTCTGTTGTCTGAGGGTTCAGCATCTTTCAGGTCTGAGCTCTGAGGAGCTGTCAGGGAAGAGCAGGTTCCTTCTCAGTGGAGTGATGTGCTCCTCAAGCCAGAGCGCTCAGGGTGTCACCACTCTCACAGTGGATCCTGTAGTTTACATCTGTGCAGAGTGATTGTGGAAGAGTACAAAATCTTCATTGCCTTCTCCCTCCCTTGGGTGCCAGCATCACACACTTCAGACAGCTGGAAATGTCTGTACAAAACTGAAGACAGCAGAGAGTCTTGAACCAATTATATTTCCTTTTACATTCGCAGTCCGTTTCTCTGCATTCTCTTATCTGTCATTTCTGACTGCCTAGGGGAGCGGAAGAGACGTGGTGAAGCAGGAAATAAACAAGTACCAGAAAGGGAAATGACATCACTTTGATGTTTCACGTAGCTGAAATGTTCCTGAGTTTGGCTGAGAGTATGGAAGCAGCCTCTCCCATAGTGTGTGGGTGCAACAAATATTTGTATTGCCAAGTGTGATGAGGAGAGGTGGGTGTTGCACAGATTTCAGATGACTGTGGCCTGCACAGAGACCACCTGTGTCTGAACTGCAAGTTCATGTTATTCCACAAACAGCTGGGGACTAAAACTACGTAACAGTATGAAAAGAAAAAAAGACATACTGTTAATTTTTTAAATTAACCTTTCTCATTACACTGCTGATAATGATTAAATTATATTTTTTCCCCTGAGGACTGTCAGGTGTCTTGTCATCTCAAGGCAGTCTCTGTATATAACAGTTAAATCATGGGTAGAAGTTAGGTCTGCTTAGGCTAAAATCTGATGAGTGTTTATTTCTGTCCTAAGATTTTAGGAGTAGAAGTAATCCAGCCACAGTTGTAGGATCACTAGTAATGTTGTTCATGCTGTGGAGTACAAATCCATCCTTTTGGCGGTATGATGTTCGTGGGGAGCCAGTTGCCATAAAAACCTCTGTACCTTGGTGTGGGGCCCACCCTGGGGCTTCCTGGGCACTTCCTAGGGAACACCTGAGGCTGCAGCTCTTTTCTCACTGCAGGTGTTTCACCACAGGTGGCTCCAACACTCTGCACTTGATCTGTCCATTGTCTGGCAGATACCCAGTGTGTTTTCCACCTTCCTTCTGTTCTCTGAATGGAACAGAAATGAAATTGTTGCACTAGCGCCTACAGTAATGCCAGTTCCGTCTATACAGAGACAGAACTGAACGCTTGAATTAGTCTTTGGTCAGTGTTGCACCTTTCTGTGCCAGTTTCATGGTTTAAAATGAATACTGTTGATTTGTGCTTTGAGGACTTTTAGTTTTATAGCTCTGCCTCTCCAAAGGCAGGAAGAGGCTATGCCAGCTGCAGCAGATGATGGGTATCAGGAACACCATGCTGCTGCTGTCAATGGGATTTGAGCAGTGCCTGAATTTGTTCAACAGTAAAATGGAAAAGGTAGTGCTGAAGCATGTAGTGCATTAGAATTTGTGGAAACAGTACCTGTTAGCGTTATTTTTATCCAATTTTGCCATTGTCCTGTAGTTTCAAAATATTCTTAGTGAATTTGCAATGGCACTCTACATTAAGGTGACTTTTAAAGTCACTTTGATAGCTTTCTGTTTAATCTGTACTGGTGTCTGGCTTTGTTATCTTGGCTATGTAATCATTTGTGGTAAATATGGAAATAGGAGTCATTCCTGCTGTAGGACATTTGAAGAAACACATTCCTAACACATATGAAAGGATGCACATGTTGAAATCCAAGGATTATCCACTGGAAGTGTTAGGGAAAATACACAATTAAGGGATAGATTTTTTAAAAAGTCAACAGTGCAATTTTTTGCAGTGCAAAAGGCATCATGTTCAATTAAAGTAAGTGAAATAAATGTAGGATGTTTAATTCTTTAGAGGCACTGGGAATGAAGGTAGTCCACCAAGCTGCTAAACAACTCTGCCATTGCTGTCATTAAATTTAATATAATAAATTTAAATGTTTCTGTAGCATCTAATGGCATGATGTACTCTAAGCAGTTGATTGGAAGTGGTTTGAAAGTCACATAGAATAGAGTCAGATAAAAGAATAATAAATTCAACACTCCTGAATACTTTCTTTCCCCCTCTGAATTTCATTGGACTTAACTTCAAAGCAGTTGTCTGTTCTACTGGCTGTGCTGCATTCTGAGACACTTGGGTTTCTTGAGGAAGAGATCTTGAAGAATCTTGTATCAGTTGTGCGAAGAAAACTCTCTGAGCCTAGGTTTTTACAGATTTTTTTTTTCTGAATTTAGGGAAGGCTCCAAGAGTGAGGCATAGGTGTGGCTTGCTGTTCATGCTCACACTTGTGTAGATTCACACTGATTCACACTCAGAATCGCAGGAGAGGGAATAAAAGTTGGTATGTGAAAAGTGTGAATGTGTGCCAGCGGGTCTCTGCTGATGGAAGGGGTGAGGGAAGGTCCATGTGTTGGGGAGGTTCTGGATGACCAAGATGAGGAGAGCAATACATGTTGCTTATGTTCCCCTGAGGAACAGAAACCAGCAGTTCTTTGTGTGTGCAATAACCTTTTTCTCCTTGGCCTTTTATTTCCACACTCAGAGTTTTTTTGCTTTAACAGTCTCTGTGCAGGTGTCTTGGGTGTGTTTTTATTTTGGACAGCTTGTGGCTGTTGCAGGTTACCTGTTCCCTGCAGAGAAATTGCTAAGTCAGCCCCTGAAAAAAATTACAACAAAACCATAGCGCAAAGCAGCTTTAACTTGTTCCCAGAAACCTGTAGTGTGATACCCCTGTCAGGTATCTTAAAGTTTCAAAATTCAGTGCCAGTTAAAATGTTCTGGTGTCCCTTTCTAAGTACTCAGCACTGGAAAGCAACCTCCATTCTCTTTTACCAGGAACAATACAGGGTCTGGGCTCATAAACTGTCTGCTTGTAAGTTTTGACATGTTTGCAGATGCTTCATTTCATGAAGCAGGGGATATAAATGGTATTCCAAAAAATCTCTCTCCATTGTTCCATCTGTGTCTTAGGACATACCATCTACAGGTTTTGCTTTCAGTCAGTAAAGCAAGCAACAGGAAAACATTGTTCTGCAGAAGTAGACTAAGTATTATGATTTAACCATAATTTCTTAGAGTTTTTAGATGTTCTGAATTTTTGTGTTTACCTCGAACAACTTTGCAGCTGTTTTCCCTTTCTGCAAAATAATGAGGTGTCAGGTGTTACAGAGATTCACTTGATGAGGTGATTCTAATTCTATTTCTGTAATTCCTGTATCTGTTAGTCCTGACAAAATGCAAACTATCATCAGTTGATAACAAGAACTCTGTTTATCTGCAAAGGAATATGACAGACTGAGTTCAAAAGTTTAATTGTAAATCCAGATTTTTACAGTTTCCTGATTTTGCTAGTATTTTGCTTTGGTGAAAGTAGGTACTTTGCATCAATACAATATATTATTATTTTGAATATAAATGTGTGTGTCTGGTTTTCATGTAGGATTTAAGCTTGAAGATGAGAAATGTTTGAATTCATCTTCACGAGCATTAGGATCAAACAGGTTTGTGTGCAAATATAGTGTGTGTTGTTGCTCTCAGCAGGCTGATTTCAACTTAATGAAAAGATAATATTTATTCCATGCCCAAGAGTCAACAGATATCTTCCTTTAGCTCAAAGAACAATGGTTTGAGTTTTGAAGGCTTGTTATTTGTTACAAGTTCAAAGAAATACATATTTCCTCACAATGACTTTTAACAGTGACCCAAAATAAATGTTCTTTCATCTGTATTCTGAAAATTATAAACATTGCACATTAAAGATGCCTGTATCAATACATGCCCAAACTTTTCTCAAGAAACTTCATGTGCTGTCATTAAAAAAAGTTTATAAATTTTGCTAACAAATAATACATATTCCAGTGATAAGGTTTCCTATATTAAAGAAAATGTTTAGGTAATAACATTAAAATGGTGTCACATGGGTTCAAACAGTGACTTGAGGCTCTTAGCATGCAATGTACCTGCTTTTATATTTATAGAAAATGGTGTGGTTTTTTTGGGTGGGCATCATAAAACCTAGGGATTTTTAGTTGTTGCATTCTTGGTTTTCAGATACTTTCGTTTTGCCGGATTTTTAACCCGAAACTGTGGAGATACCAGCTGCTCATGATAATCACTTTGGTGTGGCTTTATTGTTTCTGTAATGTAGACCAGTTTGTTGTGAATGTGCAGTTCTGTTTGAATGGTAGAGCTATTCTTGTGTAGTGGAAAATTCAAAACTGCACTTAGATTCTTAGCATTATCTTAGTGAAATAGAAATTTTAGAATGTCTGTGCCATTTACAAGCGTGTTTTGGCTTGCTGAGCTCATGGGCATAGGGAACTTCAGGAAGACTAGGACCAGATGTTGGCTTCCTCAGTTCCTTCTTGTATCTGAAAAAGACTGGAAATCCAGTTTGTAATGGACACCAAGTTGTCAGCTGTAATAGTTACTGTGTAAGTTACTGGTTCTCCACAGCTGGTTATGGTTTTTCTACCATGAAACGGTGCTTAACGGCAAACAGCTGTGCAGGAAATGACAACCTAGTGAAACAACCATTGTAACGTATTTTTGACCAGTGAACTTCCAATTATAAGTTAAAATCTTATGTATAAGTGTCTTGTTTAGTGGCACTGAAGCCCTGTTTAGGATTCAGGATGGCACTTTATGGAAGTCTGGGGTCCTAAGCCCTTTCCATATTGGTAAAATTTGAGGGTATACCCTCTACCCCCAGCCGACCAGGCCTGTGAATGCTGTCCCTGTGCTCAGGTGTGCTTCTTTCAGGGCTGGATCTTTTTTAATTAACCCAGTGATTATTTTTTTTTTATCAGAGGAATAAAGGTAATACAAACCCCCCAAATGTTTGCAGGAATGAAGGGAGGAAGATTCAGTTTTCCAACTTAGGAGAACGAAAAGAAAAGGAAGAACTTGCTGACTGTGCATCCAGAAGAAAAGGAAGATCTTTAGAACTGCTGGAGCTTACACATTTTTTTTGACTAAACTGATCTCAGCATTTCTCTTTCTCTTCTGCTTTCTTGTTGAGAAATATTTTACGATGGGAAAAATAAAAATCAACTTTACATAAAGCCATTGCTTGAATCTTAAAATATTTTATACGTTGGACTCCCAGTAACATTCTTTGCTATAAAACTGGTAAGAGACTCCAGGGTATGGATTACTGGGTTGTTTCTCACGATTGACATCAGTCCTTTTTCAGAAGGGAGCAGAGGAATGCAGGTGCACAGAACTGTGCTCTTTGGACTTTTTCCTTTGCTTCTGGAATCTTTATAGCTGTACATTTTGTGTGGGTCCTATTTCATAGTTTCTAATGAAAGTGGTCCTAAAAGTAGTCCCTTTAAATTAATAAAACTAAAACTACATTAATTTCCATTAATACTGAATTTACCCCTGCACCTATAATTATCTACTTCTCTGTGGCTATATTAATAATATTCAAAGAGTTTAATGAGAGACCTTTATGATATCTATGAAATACTTTGTGATACATATATGAAATGTTTATTACACATATGAAACATATATTATTACATGAAACATATATTATTACATATATGAAACTGCTTATTGCATAGAGACTGGAAACAATTCCTTGCCCATCTAGCTTTGCTCAGAAAATTATTTCTGTGGTCTGTGACATCCACAGGTATTTATTATTTTCATGTGAAAAGCTATGGCTCTTGTTCTCTTTGTTCGTTTTTGACAGAACAACTTTTAAAGGCTTTTAAAGTATTCCTAAAAAGGTGGAACCTACCAATATAGACAAAGACTTGCTTTTAACATATATAGACGTAATTTACTTGTTAGCATGGAAAAGTACTTCTTGGAAATATAGAGTCCTTCTGTTGGAAGATTTGAACGAAGGATTTTATGGCCTTTAGTAGGATCTGTTAAGCGTGTTCTATAAAATAATGTTCTTAACAGAGTGGAATCATATTTGATGCCATTTCTTTTATGAGCCCAAATGCAGAGGTAGCTCCTAAACTTTTAGAGAAGGAATTAATTGTCTCCAATTAAATATTTCCAAGTAGCAAGTATATTTTAAAAAAGTAAGTGCTTCTTAAAAGGATATTTTAAGCAGCTATAGTAACAATCACTATGTTTTTATGGATATAATCTGTGTCTCAGATAACTCTTACTCCTTTCAAAGAGGTTGGAAGCAGGTCTTGAAAAAAACTGCACAAAATCAAAACTCAGGGAGCTGTTCAGTGAGAGGAGAGGAATTAGGAGAGACTGGTTCAAGGCCAGCTTCTCTCTTCCTTATACCTCTCTATAAACGTTACCAATATAGGTTTGAAAGATTTTTTTTTTCAGGTATCCAGGGGATTTAAACATTAAAATACAGTCTTTATCATTCTTTCAGAGTATTTAGAATAGCGAGTCACAGATTAAATTGAATATAATAGTGAGTCTTTCAGAGTAAACAGAATAGTGGGTCACAGCAGTGCCAGAGTTATGAACAGCCTTTGCCAAATGGGTAGGCACAGAAATAGTATGACACATACTTAACTTCCAGGATTTCATATCTTAACTTTGAATTTGAGTTGTAGTATTTTACAGTCTCTGGGAGGGGAGTGGCTTCCTCAGCGGGGCTGGAAGGAAACTTCTGTCCGAGAAGGGAGATAGTGGAGATGTTTGTTCCTTGCATTTGTAGGATTTTGCAGTTAACCCCTTAGAAGAGGATTGGTTCTCTAAAGAGGACCCTTGTTTCTTGCTGCCTGTTGCAGGTAACACACTTCTGGTTTGTAGTTACACAGCAGCCAAAGCACAGGAGAGTTGTATTTGCTCCACTTGATGTTGTATGGACTTGACTTTGCAATATTGAGTGGCAGTTTTGATGGTTTATTGATTGCTTGAGTGTTAGAGAGCCCTAGTTCATTTTACTCTGTCCAGAACACAGCTAGATAACATCAGGGCTACTTTTCCTCCTAGTCATATTCAGATTAAAGAAAGAAAAACAACATAGGTCTGGTTGTAAGTACACTAGCAGGGAGGCTTTCTAAAGTTTATTTCTATGTTCTCGAGTTCATCTGTGGCAGAAAATCTGAATAGATTTTCTTATCTAAGACTTTAGAACAGCAGAAATAGTTGTCTGCAGTACACGTGTTGTGCCTCTCAGAATTATTTTTTATCTTCTTGACAAAGTTGTTTTTGCTGCTTAAATTACTTTATGTCTGCCCATTGCAGAGGGGTAGTGCTGGAATACTTTTAGTCCCCCTATAATAATGACTTGTGTAAATTCTATAAAGATGTTTGGAGAATTTTCATGACACCAGTGCTTTGTTAAAATTTTTGTCCAGAATGAAGCAGAGAATGGAACCACAGGTTATAAGAAGAACCTAGAAAAGAGGGGAAAAACAAACAGGGAGAGGACTTCAGTGTCACCAAACAGTGCACAGTCTGCTCCCACCTGTTCAGGTATCAGTGAGACAAGAGACATGAAGTGAGGGTGCAGCCGTGTGAAGGTGGGAGGATCAGATCTAGGAGCTGTCTGCAGCATTGCCTAGGAAACACTGCCAGTTTGCAGTCAGCAGCCTACGCATCCCTTGGCTCCAGGAGCTGGAAGAGCGTTGGGAAAGCCCCTGGGACCATCTGCAGCTGAGGCGTGCTCTTCGTGTCACACAGCCCCGGCCCAGAACGGGCCTTTGGCACAGGCTTGCTTTGCAGGCGTGGCAAACCTGCCAAGCCCCTTCCTCAGAACTCCCACTTCAAACTTCTGCACCTTTCTTCCTGTCCTCTAGGTACCCAGGCATCCAGCAACTGCTGGCCGGGATTAGTTCTGCACTTGGAGCTAGATCTTTTGATTCTTTGTGGTGTTAGATAACTGCTTTGTTACTAAATCCCAGGAATTACATTTTATTTTGAATATTCTCCTGTGTGTTCTTCTGAAAAAGTGAGAAAGCGAGTGATTGCCTAGATGTCCTCTATTGATCAGGTGTATCAGTTTCCTTTTGTGGGAGTCTGGAGGAGATGAAAACTGCTTTCAGTAGTGCTGCCTGCAGATTGTTTCTGAAGATCATTCAGTAAAACTTCCAAACGTTCTCTTGACAATATTTTGACCAGCACCTTATTTCCACAGTGTTCATTTGTTCAGCAAATGCATATGGCAGATGCCATTTGCTTTGAATTATTTTAGGAGTTAGTCTCTCCTGAAAGAGAAGAGACTTCAGGCACAGCTTTACATTTCTCTAAAACAAAACTAGGTAAGACTGAAGGTTAAACCATTTTGATTAGCCCCTAATTTTAGATGTTGACTTGGAATGGTTCTAGATAAAGAGAAGGGGTTTCTTTTAATTGAAAATGCATCTTATGTCAGGCTGCCCTGTGGGGTGCAGAGCATCTGTCAGACCATTGCACTGGAACCTTCGTTTTTTATAATCTGAGTTATATTACCATGCATCTCCTTGGTGTTGGCCCCAGATGCCAGGCTGCCAAAGTGTTCCTTGGACAGAAAAAGAAATGTGGAAGTTCCTGAAGCATCCCCCAGTCCGTGCTCACTGGTGTGATCTGCTCCCCTGGCGTGGGGGTCAGATACTGGAGCTGCCACTTGTCAGAATTGTATTGAGCTCGGTGGGGGGAATGAATTGTCTGAGGTTTAGCTTTCCAGGAGAAATATTTATAAATGGGACATCTGGGTACCCACTTGTAACAACAGAAATTGATCCTTCTTTTCTGTCTGCCTCTTCAGGTCTTCAAAAGGTGACGTCAATAGTGGAGGATATGTCTTGGAGGTAGAATGCTGCTCCTCTTTAAACCACCTTTCAGAGAAAAAGGAGATCCCTGATTTTATTAAGAAAGTGAGTAAAAAGAAAAGGGGGGCAAACCCCAAAACACAGTATGCTTTTATTTGCACTATAATTAATATTTCTAGTTCTGTCAGCTTGGCAGTAGGGATATGTATCACTTGGACCAGCTGAAATACTGCACTAGAATTTGGTGTTTGGTAATTTTAAGTATATGAACAGGAGTTATACTTCTTGAGAGAAACAAATTTGATCCTATTGTTATTATGTCAGAGGAGAATGACCTCCCACAGATTATATCAATGTAGAAGATGGTCCTATAATGTCCAACATTTTATGTTGAAGCCATATATATAGTTTCCCTTTTAGTGTCCAGATATCCTATTGGATAGTACTTACCTAAAATGCCTTTTCCCTCCAGGGAAACCCACAGATTGATTATTTAAGTTTTGTTTCAATATCACAGGGTGCTTGGTAAAGTTGGTACTGGTAACCTGAATACTTTTGTCAACCAGAAGAGTGTTGCTTTCAATTAGGTATTAAGTATAAACAGGGGAATTTGAAGAGAACACTGCAATTCTTTATCTATTGCCTTCTTTTTAAAATTATTTTTGACACTATAATATTCTGACAGAGCTGAAATTAGCAAATTATGTCCATTTTAGTGAAAACAGATTCAGATTGTGCATGTTTCACATTCTGCAGCATCTGTTGTGTCCTGTTGCATGTTATATAAACTAGCAGTGAGTAGTGGATTTATTTAGCCACAGTGTGTGAGTAGGCATAATCCCCTAGCTTTAGTCCATTTCCAGTGATAATAGTTAAGAACATTTTTAGAATAAATTACAGCACAGGCTTTATGAGCTTGATGGGGACTCAACTTGATAGACTCCACTCATCTTCAGTCTTTCATTTTTCATTTTAAGAACTAGATTAAAAATAATGCAGCTGTAACTATCTGATACTTAAAGGTATATAGATTTTGGTGTCAGAACAAGCTGAAGTTTTCTGAACACATAATAATATTCAAAGATTTGAGCCCAAATTTTGTTTCAGGCTGAACTGTGTTATTACACTCCTATTCTGATGTTATCTTGGATTATTTCAGTATACTCACACTTAGGAAAAACTGGTGTAGTTATTGTGTACCAGTTTCAACATGTTTGATTTTGTTCTTCAGTTCTTTGAGTCAGAAGAGAAATACAGGCATAACTGTCACAACTGGTAGCAAAATTGTGCATCATTGAAACAGAAAATTTCTTTGCATTTGTAACTTCAGAAGGAGTATGGATAACATGAAAACAAAATGACAATCCAGGAGTCATCTTATTTCCATAAATATCCAATTCTGAGACGCTTTAGAATGGTTTTCTAGACATGGAAATGTTTCTGTTGATAGAAGCCATTTGATTATGGGGTTATGAAGATCCCTTTTTGAAAGATAATAATTTAAATTTTAATAGCTAGAATGTGTATTTACTGTTTCTCTGTAGGTTGAGTATGTCGCTCATCCTCAGATGTTATTTGATGTGGAGAAATTTGAAGTTCTTTGAAGCTGTTGCTGTCAAGTGCATGCTGTGTCACTGTATCTGATTATACACATTGTGAAAGTCTCAACACTTTTATGTAAATCTAGCTCAGGAAACAAGATTTGTTTGGGAGTAGGAATTAATTGTCGTATTAACTAATTTGTCTGAGCAACAGAAATATCCATTGCTTCTAAGGGCACATAAACCAGATGTTTACAAACAAAATAAATGGAAAAATAAAGGATGTTCTGCAAACAAAATAGTAACAAAAAGCTGTTAGAGAAGGCAATTCCTTTCTTTAAAAAATGAACAGCCTTATAATTCTTCTCAAACTGTAGAATACAATTGAAATTAATAGAATATCTGAACTGAATAGGGAAATCCTTTATCTTTCCATAAGCTTTTCATAACAGAGTGTTTTAGCACAGGTTTACCATATTACTGTATTGCAAATTACTGTATTTAAAAAACCCCAAACCAAATAGAATAGCCATATTTTCAAAACAGAATAAGAAGTCAAAATTTTCTCCCTGAGCTTACTAAAAAAAATAATTCCTATACACTGAGAAAATTAATTTTATTAATTTTATTGTGTGCGGCTGAGCAAGTATGACTTACCTTTAGTTTGAAAAAGGATGCATTTTTAATAATTTTCTGGATTGAATTTTTCTTACATTGAAATTGTACATAATATTGAATATTAACTGCTTCCTTCTGCAAACACAATATAATTTTGCAGTGGCATACAGCAGAGGTAATATGTGCTTTTTTTCTTCTGTAACTCTATATAAATGGGTAACAAGGAGATTATTTCACGTGGAGAATGCTTCTTGCTCACTGAAACAAAGTGTCTCAGTACAATGTTGACTCTAAAACATTTAGGAAGTGCCAAAGAAGCCTCTCTGGTCAAACCTCGTTTCTGTTGTGCTTTTTGTGCTGCTGGACTTGGTCCCAGTTCTCCACTCTCTCCGCTGCTTTTCTGCCATGGTTTCTGGCTATGGCAAGACAGGCAACATATAAATATTTGGGACATGATGTTGCATGGAATACACTCTTCCTGTACTTTAAAATCATGTTGACATCACCACACTGTGCTTGTTCTTTGATATCAGCGTGGATCTAGTGCAACTTAACCTGTCCTAAAGAGCTCAAACAGCCCCCATTGTGTCTTTGATACATAATTTGTGGGCAATGAAAGAAGTAACTAAACTGCTGTGCTGTATATATTGTACTGCTGTATTGGTATTAACACTCCTGTCTTTGGCTTTCAGGCTAAACAGAGATTAAAGATTTGCTCATCTGCTTTTTAATAAGCAAAGCTAACTTTTGAACTTTTGATCACTGGGGCTCAGATCATTCTGAAATTGTTGAAGGTAGAGATGTTACTTCTAAGATACCATATTTTGTAATATTACACTTGTGTCTCATGTCAAATAGGGCAGCCTTTAATTACTTCCTTAGTTGCTTTTTGGTTCTATGTATCCTGTTACCATTTTTTCATCTGACAGTGTTCTCTGGAGCTAAGGAATCTGTGGAGACAAGCAAGGGAAAGAGGAGCTAGGTTGACATCCCAATTTAAGAATGTTTTTTGGACACACAGCCATATATGAATGCCAAATACATTTCTCATGGGTTCTGTGTTCTGTATCAATCTGAGGTAAATGTCTAGAACTGTAACAGACAGAAGGTTTTACTCCTGTGTTCACATCTTTGCCATGCTGGTGACAGGTTAGGAAATGGAGGATTCTTTCTGTACCATATCTCCCAAGTTTTGACTTCTTAAAATTTAGGAAGCACATCTTTGGATCCTTAATTATCTCCTTAATAATGCACCATCAGAGGGAATTCTTGTATGGTGTCTTTTTCTCAGTGCAACACCATTGCAGGATTCATTTTTCTTGTCCCTGTGGAAGTAGGAAGTGTGATAAGCACAGAAGAGCATGGTTTAAAAATGGTGCAGCTTAACTGAAATCCAAATGCAGGCATCTTCCTTTTGTGTTTTTGGCTAGACATGGATCTCTCCCAGCTGCTCTGTCCTTACTTGCTTCAGAAAGGAGTCTAATTTCTTCCAGCAAACCTAAGGCAGTACAGATGAGTAACTGGTTCTGCATTTTCAGAAGTGGACTGGTTCCACTTGTAACAGGACTGCCATTGTGAAACACCTTTGTAGTGCTTACTGTGCCATGAAATCTGCTGGATGAGATGGCGTGTGTCACATCTGCTCCTTGCTGTTCCCTCTCCTGTGTCTTGGTCAAGTTCAGTGAGTACAAATCATTACTGCTGGCTCCAGAGCTGCCAGGGACGTGTCACTCCCTAAACTGATCCTCAGAACAACTTCTGTATTCCAAAGCACCCTACAAATAATCTCGACTCCTGCAGATGCAGTGACTTTGCCAGTAAGTTTCTTGACATTTATTTTATTGCCTGATAACAGCATTGCTGGGTCATGGAAGCGATGGTGCCTCTCAGACATGAGTGGGTGGGACCCCAAGGAGGAATCTGCCAGCAAAAATACACTGCAAGGGTGCTGCCAGCCATGGACTTTATCTCGAGTTGCCTCTGAAAGAGTGACCCCCAGTTCTCTGTGGTACAAAGTTGGGCAGAGGATTGTACTGTTCTGAAAGAAAGGCTGTACAATGCTAACACTTGTGTGAAGAGCTCTCATCCTGCATTGCTGAAAGGATCTGCTGTATTTGAGCCCTCGTGACAATTCTATAGAAAAGTAAATGTTACCAGGAATAAAACTGGCATGAAATATTAGTATGTTTCAAGTGTTAGTTTATGCACTGGAAATTAATATGCATTGCTAAACTGTAGTTGAATTCAGTGTGCTCCTGAGGGGTGAGACATTTCCTGGAGCAGTTTGATCCCCCTGCCCATTATCTGCCCTTACTCCATTGGAGGGAGCCTCAGGCAGGAGACTGGCTTAGTGCTTGGATAAGGAGCTGGTACACCCCCTGAAAAACTACAGGTCACTCTCACTTTGTGATTTAATTAAGATACTGGAGAGATCCTTCTTTTCCTGCTCTTTTGATTTTTTTCCCCTTCCATTCATCTGTAGCTGTTTTGCTGTTTTCAGAATTACTGCTATCTTAGTTCATGCACATTGTTTTCTAGAGAGTCATCTATGTTACGGTTCTAATTGGTCAAGAATTTGTGTTCGTGTTGCTCTTAAAAGGCAGGTTAATTCTCCAGCTTCTTTTAAGTTTCAAGATAGAAACAGGCTTGAAGTGTTTAGGAGGACTTCTGTTTCTCCTCTAAAATAACAGCTGAATACCTATAGAAGTTTTCAAGAGCTTTTAAATTTTTTTCCATAGATGTTTCTAGTCAGGGGAGTGATTTCACTTATTTTCTACATATTTACTCACATCAGAATGAACGTTTGTTTTGTGTGATCAAAACAAGGGCCTTCACGTACCCATATTTTGTGTGAAAGCAATATGACATGATTTTGAACTCTCAGCTTTGGAGTTTTTAAACTTTCTTCAGCATCTAATTAGGAAATGGCAAGAGGTTGTGGAAAATGAGAAACATATCAATGTCTCCATATTAATATGTATTTATATATTGTTTTTTGTTAACAGCATGACAAGGAAATGAGAAGACAAAAGTCAGCAATTTCCTAGAAAATAATGAATGTGAAAATTAATGATATTATAATTTTTAAACTTATAATAAGAATAACAAGAAAAATGCTGGGGTTCATATAGCTGTTGCAGCATTTGTCATATTCTTGTCTCTTTCATTATTTATTCTTCATCTCTTAATGTTTACATTGAGATTTAGTTTTTAGAAAGAACAAAGAGATGCAGCTTATGTGTTCTTAGGAACACTGGTGTGTTGGTGGATTTCTTCACTGGGATGCTACAGTCTTACAGGGATCTCTTCTGGGAAGTCTGTGTTTGCTTTGTTGGTGCCAGGGGTCCTTAGATGGTTACTGTAGTCCTAAGCATTATTCTTTATTTTACATATGTTTTAGCTGGTCTGTTCAGAAGTTTCCTGCAGGGTGTACAGTCAGAGCAGGTGGCAGTAAAAGAGAAAAGGGGAAAAAATTGAGTCTTTAGTACTGCTCAGAGGTTTTTTTCTTCAAATAAATAAGCAATTCAGATTTATCTTTATGGCTAAGAAATGACCCTTCTAAAGTCTTGTTTATTACCTAGGATTATTTACCTAAATGTGATCTCAATCTCTTCTAAAATAATTTCCACCCTTAAAACAAACTCAAGAAATCCCACCACGAAACTTTCGTTCTCCAGGGTATTTGCAAGAGAACAATACAACATTATTTCTTTAGTGCATTGTAATGGAAACCATTGCCGAGCACTTAGCTGACAGCTTTGTTTTCTGCATGTTTTCAGTGCAAACAGAGCCCTATTTTATTTTTTAAGTATTTGGATGTTAGCAGTAGATATGGTCATGAAGCAGAACTTAAAACTCAGCATCAATAGTTCAGCTGTTTGTAATCTGCTGTGATAATATTTATTAAAGTGCATTTTGTTAACATTTTAAAAGTGTATATATAACAAGAGATGGTAGAAAATAGCATATACTCTATTTTAAACAGCCTGGTGTGAAGGGAAACATCTGTTCCTGCTTAAGCTTCTTTCAACTTGTGTTCTTTTGACTAAGCCCTGTAAGAGTGGTGTTGATATATATCTTCCATGGACATTGCAAAACTATTTTCAGGACTCTCCCAGGAGTCTGATAGTGCTTTTATAATCCTTTGCCCCCACCAGCTTTCAGAGTCATCCCCTTGACCAAGATAAAAATAGATATTATAAAGTATGTAGTTGATATTTTTAATGATCCTGCTTCTGTCTGGTGGGAAAAAATAACTTTTAAAATAACAATGAATATGATAATGTTTTACACTGTGCTAAAATAAATTATCAGTAAATTGTTAAAATTGTAGTTTTGGCTACGAGCAACAGATGGCTTGATGAAACAATGTGATTTTAAAGAAACGCTCTTCAGTTGATATAAAAATAAAAGTAGTATTCCCTGCAAATTAAATGTAAAGCCTGTAAGTTTGAGACTGAATTCCTACTTTTTAAAATACCCCTGTTGTTTATTTTCACTGCCTAGAACAGAGATGGACTAAAATCGCTCACATTTAATCACATCACATTTTATCACTAGTTACTAAAATTGTTTTTAGATACAACAATCAACTACATGCCTCTGTAAATCTTTATTTTCCCCTTGCTTACGTTCATCAGTTAGTGTAGGAGTTACTCACAAAAGATTCCTGCACAGAACATGGTCTGCATTTGGAAAATGCCAGTTCTCTAGAGCAAGAGCTTGGGACAGAATTTCTACAGACTTACTTTTTAAGTGAATAGCAAATATTAGGGTTGAGTGAGCATAGCTGGCTGCTCTCTAGCAGTTGTTCCCAAGTCTAAAACAAATTGTAGGGAATAAATCCTAAAGAATGCGAATAATTTCAAGACATTTTTTCAGAGTTAAGGGAAGGGTGGGAGTATCCAGGTACATTATAATGCTTTTGGACGAATACCACACTCACTGAATCTTTAAAGCATGCGGCCAGCAGTGTTCACTCTTTCCCTTCAGTGAAGGAACAGGTGCTAAAAGGAGATGATTTGAGAAGAATCAACAAACCCAGGACTGCAGAGGATAAAACTGGTTTCTAAATATGCTGAAAGGAGCAAGTGTACTTGCACCATGCTGCCCTGCATGTTTAGCGAGGTTCTGTTGTTCTCAGGAGTGGCTACGATGTGAGCTGGAGAGGAATTTCAGGTTGTTAATCTGCCGCCTTTCTTGGCTGGAGTAGCAGGAGATGTATAGCTTGCTGTAATTGAAATCTCCTGCAGCACTGCCTAAAGATCCCACCTTCTGTTTCATTCAGCACAGCAGTAAGGTGCAGCAGCTCCTCGCTTCAGTACATTTCTCCCTGTGCTGTTTGTAGCCTTCAGTTCCATTCTGCAGAGGCTGCTACCAGGGAACATGTTGGAAAACTGCAGAGCTTTTGCTTTCGTGCTCTGTTCAGTGCCTTGTTCCTACCTTGTTCTTGTTCTAGTTCTTGTGCCTCTGCCACAGTTGTACTGAGACAGCAAAATGGCAAATCAATAGTTTGGGATTATGGCAGCACTTTCCAGGGCATCCCTCCAGTGTTTTATCCCTCATGGCCTATTTTGATGTAATTGACAGTGAAAATACTTGATAATTTGAAAATTAGAATGCAGACTGAGATGTCATTTTCTAAAAGCTACATTTATATTTGCTTCTATGTATATGAACGTGAATTATCTATCTCAAATTCAAAATTTGGTGAGTGTAAACTGGAAAAGGTTAAAAAATGCATGGGAAGTACAAGCTTAAACAAAGAAGCATTCTAGTCAGAAAGGTTGCATGGTTTGGAAATATGCAAGCAGTGAAACAGTCCAGAATAATACGATAAAAAAACAATGAGCAGTTGATACTTTGCTATTTGATTAGCAGAATTGTCTTTTTTTTTTTGTAATGTGTTATTGAGATGCAAAACCACCAAAGTTTCGAAAGTTTTAAGTCATACAGAAAGAACTAAATCTTCCTTTAGAACATCAACTAAGTTTAGTTGGTTTTAAAGTAAGCAGTAAACTCTTGATGACTGTTCCTGTCTACTAAGGAAAGGAGCATGTGAGACCCACGGAAAATATAAGAGGCAGACTAAAAGCCGGTCTTAATTTTAAACATCTGTTTCCATAAATGAGTAAACTAGGAGGGGGATGTGCAGTATTTATGGTGAAACATGTTCTACTAAATATTAATGAAGGAGGACAGAGTTGGAAGACTGTAGTCTTGAGCGTACTTTTCCAGTTCCAGCTCCTGGCATGCAGCACATAGCATTCTCCTCAAACCACAGGATTGTGGTTTTTTGCATGAAGATCTCTGGTGCTGTCTGTTTTCAAAGGAGATCTGCTTGAATCCTAAGAAGAAGGTAGAGAAATGCACTGATCTGCTTTCTGGTGCGCATCACAACACCTAATGCCTTTAACGTTGTTCTTTTAAGAACAACAACTAAATAAACGCTCAGACAGGCATTTCTTTTACTGACTAAGACAGTTGATACTTGTTTTAAATAGACAGCTCTGAGCAAAATTAGCCAGCTATTGTTTCCAAGGCCATATGCTTGGCCATCAGTTGAATTAAGTAGCAGTCTTTCCCAAGGTTCAGAGCAGAGCTAACTAAATACATCTGACCATCAGAAAATCAGTTCCTTGTTCCTGGAAAATGCCCTTCTCTAAGAGTGTTTTTGATGTGTGTGCTCTTCATAAATTGTTTCTGCGAAATTCTTTCAGTACCTTGTTATATAATGAACCATCTAGCAAACCTTTTAATGAAATGTTCAGTCCTAGTGCCTAAGTTTTGAAGATGTTTTTTCCCAGCTCATCAGAAAGTGTAAACCTTGAGTGCATTTAGGACTACTGTAAGCTCAAGTGCCTTAATGACATTAATAAAACTGTTTTTTTCTCTTGACACATCTCAGAAATGTCCAGCTCCTGGCATTAAAGAGTTAAGAGAAATTCTGAACACTTACTAAATAATTTGTTTGAAATTCTTGCCTGGGAGAGATCCTCATTATTAAATTGTGTGTTGTTTCAGTTTTTATTGATTTTGGTGGAACACTACCTTGAGCTTGCTGGAAGTGTTTGATTTTCTGTGTGCCATCCCACGGGGATGTGATCAGGATCTCCTTGTAAGCAGTTGCTGAAGCTGACAAAAGTGTATGATTCTGTTCAGCATGGGATCTATATCCTCGAGTTTCCATATTTATAAGAGTACCGTCATGCTCGCTGTCAAGAGGAGATTATAATGGAGCTGACAAAGGAGCAAGAAGCACATAATCATAAACATTATGTGGGCTGTACAATGGACTTGGCAAGTGTCTTTATTCAGAATAGATTTCAAAACAGAACCTGTATGTGGCTGTTCAAAATGAGCTTTTGAACATGGGCTCTCACATGGCTGTGAGAGCTACGGGGTAGTAAAACAAGTACTTTCCAGAAAAGAGGATTTCATCATTCAGGCATGCTATTGCCAGGCGTGGTTTTACAGATCTTTAATTTAGACTGTCAGCCATTTTCTAATTAGGGTAGGGAGCCTTCGAGAGAACCAGAAATATTTAAAAAGATGTGACATAAATTTACTACATCAGTGTAATGTTTAGTGACACTGCTTTGTGCTGTTGATGGCTCCTTTTCCTCCAAATGCAGTGTAAAAATAGCGGTCAGGCAGTTCTGAAATAAACAATAACACTTCCCAAATGTTAAGAATGTTAACACAAGTGCCCCAGCTAAAATTCAATTAAGGTAGTGACATCAGGGTTGGACACGGTGCTTGTTCCTATTCCTTCTAAAGTTCGTGGGAGATTTGATATTTATTTCCCAGACAGCAAAGGCTAAATCTGTCATTTTTTTCCCCTCGGGGAAAATGCCAGGTTTCTAATCAAGCAAATTATAGGGATGACATTAAATTCTTTAACTGCCTTGGCCCTCTGTACACATGAAATTTCACCCCTTCTTTAAGCAGATTCTATTTTTAAACTGCCATAAATCCAATTTGTTGCAAGCCAGTTGCAAATGAATTTGGATGTACCCACTTGGGGGTTTATCCAGATTGAAATAAATGAGTTAAGTTCTGCTTCTGTGGTTGAACAATAACGTCTTTTGTGATGGAGATCTGGTCATGTATTTGTGGTTAGTATCATCCAAGCAGCACTTTATGAGGCAATGAAAATGTTTCTGTTCCCATCTGGGAAAAGAAGCAAATATTTTTTTAATTTTTTTTTTAATTTTGCTGGAATTTCCCTTTTCAAAATTTCCCAAGATGTAAAGGGCAAGTATATAGTATATTTGAGGTATAAAAATTTTCATAAAGCAGTTGAAGTTAGTATTGATCACCCAGCATAAGGGCATTTTAAATCTAGGTTTTTATCTGATGTGAAAAGTGGTAGAGAGATAGTTGTTGTTTTTATGTTTTTTTCCTTTCATTTAGTCATACAGTGCAGTGTGACACGGACCTTTGTTAGTCCTCTACGCTGGCACAAAAGGATAAGTAATTTGTTATTTATCTGATCTGGAATATGTCTTGGGTGACCCTGTCCAAGCAGCATCATATTCTTCCCATTCACTTCAGCTTTACCCCTTCTTTCCCCCATGCTTTGCCTTCTTACTGATTCCCAGCACTGCATCTGCTGAGATATTTTCCCAGAAGGCTGTGATGGACACAAGTGTCTGTGTGTACCAGCACGGGGTGCCACAAGAGGGTCCAAAACCTGCAGGTGGCTTGCAGGAACAGTCCTTCTGTCCTGTGTATCTCCTGGGCACAGCCTCTCCAGTTACTGAGGTGTGGGTTTGGTTTTGTGGAGTGGTTTTTTGTTAGTTTCTTTGGTCGGTTGGGTTAGCTTTGCTGCCATTTATTTTTTTCCCTCCCTAATTCATATAATCGATTTTTGAAATACAGGAAACAGAAAATATGGTTCCTACTGGGTGGCGTGGTTGTCTGGATGGGAAGGCAACTAAAATTTCATAACATTTAAGCACTCAGCAGGATTTTGAAAAACAAATTGCCTTTGTAGTATGAATATGTTCAGCCTTTACACTTTCTGATGAAAGCTAGCTTCTTCATGGTTTTGTGAAAAGTTGAGAGACTGTGTCTGCTGATACATCACTTTCCTGTTCTGCAGTTTGCATCACACTTTTGATGTAGCATTTCCTGCTACATTTGCTTTATTGAGAATAATGAGATGCTTGGTTTTGCCATGTGTCATTGGCAAAATTTGAAATATAGGTTTAAATAAGATTTTGTGTTCTGTAGTGTACAGTATTAACTTTGTTGGGAAAGGGCCTTGAAAAGATACAAACTCTTTTTTCCAACCCTGCTGAGCAGTTCAGCCAGGACAGGTAAGACTGTAATTTGGTTTTCAGTTTCTATTCTGAGAGCAAGAGCCTCAAAAGCAATACCTCAGCTTCAGGTACTCCTTAGAACAAACACAGTTTTTTTGAGTAAGCCAAGACTGCAAAACATTGCTGCAGTATCTGTGAAAGCTGTTCTCTCTCCTCCGTACCACAGCGTGGGAGTCTGATGTAGATTGACAAGCAGTCTTTATTGACCAGGACCAGTAATATTACCACATATGTACTGTCCTCAAACGCTCCAACAGTTGCATACTAGTTAGATTTCTATAATTAGCTGCCCTGCAACCTACTAAACAAATGTAGTGTTGTGTCTGTACACGAGTGATAAGAAATGAAATGATTTTGTAACTCTCTCACCAACTATATAAAAAAGTTTTAATCCATTTACAATGGCGAATCCGGACCACTGAGCACATTATAAATGCATCTGTCACTGATACTTACTTAAACTTTCCTGAGCAAAGTCAAAGCTAACTTTCTTTGTAGGCAGGTACCCTTTTGGCCAGGATACTGCTAATGGTGTTTTTATTGTCCTGTTTAGCAATGAGCTTTACTAAAGTCAACATTCCATGTTTTCCAGGCTAAACACCTGTGAAGACCATTGCCTTGTTTCCTGGAGGCCTCTGTTTAAATTCCTGTGATCATGAAATGAAGAGTTAATTTAGCATGGAAAATATAGTGGTTTGAAAGAGGAAGTTCTTGTTGATCAGGCATCATCTGTAGGTTTGTGTGTTTGGACCAGTAACGTGTTACCAGGAACTAAATGATTCATTAACAAAAAAAAAAACAACAAAAAAAAAAGTGTGTAGAGAAGATGCAGAAATTACCTTCCTCTTAAATTTGAAAAAGACACAAAGACACAAAATTCTTCCAATTTACTTGCTACTGTAAAAAGTCCCACTGAACTGTTTTTCCTAAGCTCATGCTAACTTGAGTGTAGGCAAAGAATTTAGACACTTTACCTATTTGGAACTTTGTGTTATGCAGACGAAGTGAAATTATTTCTCCATTCTCAAGGCATTTATTTTTGAAAGATTTATGTGTATTTAGACTTTACATCATGTGAAGGGTATACATTAAATGGAAGCCTTTTCCTTTTGGTGAATGATTTTGATAAAGGAAGCGGTAGACACTCATGTGTTTTCACAGAAGCCTGTCTCGCACTCGCACTTCTCCTGGGTTTGAGGAGTGTGAGGCTGATGTCTCCATCGAGCTGAGTCTGCCTGAAAGAGATTTCTCTTTCTGCTTCAACTCAAACCTTCGTTAGCTGAAGCTGGCTTTATCTAATTGTCACTGCTACTAGCCCAGTGCTTTTTTCCTTAGGATCTCTTGTGATCCGATTCCTTCATTTTCCTCCTTTACCTGAAGTGTAAAGGATTAATGACAGAGCCTTTTAGTTTCTTTTTTCCTCTCTTAGCTCATGTCACAATGCCTTTTTCTATTCTGAGTTCTGTATCTTCCCCAAAGTGGTGCATTAAAATAGCTTTGCTTTTATGCGCTCATTATGTGAAAGTTTGCCATTTGTGTCTCAATCCAAAATAGGACAAACAACAACTGTTATAGAATTAATAAGCTTTTCATTGCATAAGTGTCATAATCACACACTTAATACAGTGGAAGATGTAATAATGTCTCCAGTTTCTTAAGATCAATATAAAAATAATTTTGTAAGAAATACCACTTCTGGTATTTTATTATAAATAAGCTTTATTTTCTGTGAAGAGATATGTAGGCATTTCCTCTTTTCCCCTTCCCCCTTCCCCCCCCATTTTCACATTATATCAGATGGTTTGGGCAACTTTTCATCCTGCTTCTTTAGAATGTACCTTTTTATATGAATGCAACATGACAATTTCTAGTGGTAGTGGACAAAAGTAGCAAAATGACATGCTCGCTGCCTTGAAGGGTGTTATTTCCTGTGTTTCTATTTAGCTAAGACAGCTTGACAGTTAAAAATCTAATCTTCTTCAACTTGTAGATTCAAGATGCTGCAAGTCAAGGCTTGAAATTTGTTGGAATTATACCTCAGTACCATTCCCGAAAGAACTGCCTTGTCAGCGCCTCCCTGACACCTGCCAGTAACAACTCTGTGCAATCAAGAGATAATAAAAATGTTTCAAATCACCCCGAGGATCGTGCCTCAGCGGATGGCGAGAACACAGACAGCACTGATGGATGCAGTACCCCAGCACAGAGTGAGCAAAGTGCTGACCAATGTGCCACATCCAGAGAGGGCTGCAGAGGTGAAGGACAGGCTACTGAAGAGCTGAATTCCAGGTCTGTGAAGGGAAGTGAAGAACAGTCTCAGCATGAGAAGCAGGGTGGGAGGGAAGCAGCGGACAAGACGAATGGACTCGCAGAGAATGAAACGCCAGCACGATGTTTCAAACCACTTACTGGCAGTAAGTACTGTAGTGACCTCTTGTACATAAAAGCCAGGTTAAAATGGCCTCAATTACCTTCCCAGCTCCTTTGGGGGGGTGGGGATGCAGGGGGAGACATTGCCACTGAGACAGTGAAGAAAAGATGCCTCAAATGAGCCACTTAACCTGATTTCAGCATGGTTACACAGTTCACAGCAACTGAGCAGGAGTCAGGTGGCAAAGGAAGAGATGATATAAGCAGGTGCAGCTTTGTTATGGCCCATATGTATGCCTGAGTGGGAAGACTTATTTTTGTCCGCTGTTCAGCTGAATCGGTTCATTTCTGTGTTTGTTGCCATACCCTGAGAGCTCCTGATCTTTGTGTCCTTTTTGTCTGCTTGAATAAAAAGCCCTGTTAATCTGCCTGACAAGCTTTTTCAGGCATAGAAGGAATAATTCACAAAGACTTATCACAGTTAGCCCCTTTGTAGCAGGTGAACAGATAGCTGGAATTAAACCACTTCAGGAGCAGCACGGATAATGTGATGCGGACTCTGAAGTCTCCTACAGTCAGTGTGGGGGTCAGTGCTCCAGTCAGAATTGTAATTACTGGAAAACAGCAGTTATTTTTGCTAATGACTCATGTTTGCTAATTCATAATAAAATTTTGGGAAAGGGGTTTATAATAATTTGCCTTCCAGTTATCCTTTTTTTTTAAGATATATACACATATACTAGTTTTATTTCTTTCATTTCTTTGACATATTTTTCCTCAGGTGAGCTTTCCACTTCTTAAATACCATTTTATGCCATCAAAGACCACAAGTCTCAAGTGAGGTCTAAAATACCCTTCTTAAGATGTTGTTCCTCAAAGGTTACTTTGGCAGCAGGAACTGTAGTTCAAAATAGGATGTAGACCAGAGTAATTCAGAAAACTAAAAGGAAAAGTATTCTTGCTCTCTTTCCAGTTTTAAACTTCAAAATACATTTCTTTTCTGTGTTTGTTTAAATCCCAGAAAACCATGTTTACACTCATTTCTCTTACTGCTTTCCTTAATTTCCTTACAGGCTACAAATCTATGCAGGGGGAATGTAGGTGGAATTTCTAAAGCTGGCACTGTCCTTGACTTTAATTTATCCCTATTCTCTAAGACTTGACATAGATTCAGCCAAACAATCCTACCCCTTTGGGAATTTCTTATTTAGGACCCAGAATGACTTTGCATTGTACTCCTTGGATTATTGTCTTGGTTTCCTTTGCAGTTTGGTGTAATTAGCTTTTGGATCCAATTTGGATCACACTCCAGTAACCTTCCAACACACTTTCTTCACTTTTTGTTGGGCAAGGGGGCACCCAGATTGGGTCAAAGCACAGCTGTTGTTTGAACAATCTCTTATCTTCTACAGCCTTGTGGGTTGTCCCAACACTATAATTTTAAACATAAAACCTCTCTTAGTTTTATAGTTAAAAATTAACTTTTTAATTTCTCTTTTTTTCTATGCTATCTTTGAGAGCATTAACTTAGGGAGTTTAATCATCTCTTTGATGCTATTCCTCTCCTTACTGAACATTGAAATTTTTTTGCTACAAGTAACCATGTTCTTAATATTTCTGCATAATGTGAAGCTGATCACCTCCAATCTTCCCAACTTTTGTCTGTAAAACTCGAGGATTGCTGCTGATTTGCCAGAAAAGAGGGTATATTTTGAAAATGTATTTAGCTCCCTCAGTTATCTTTCTTTGAGAGCTTTTTGGCTTTATTTTTCATGCATTTTTTTTAATTGCTGAGTTATGCAAATACTTTCCAAGACTGAAGGTCTGAGAAGGCAGTTTTATGTGATAGCTCATCTAAAGTAGAATTTTTCCAAATCCTGTACAACACTGCTGATTTCTTTATTACTCCTGAATGAATTTTTGTTATTACAGCACTCCCTTTTCCTCCCATGGAAAATGTATTTCAGTTTTTGGCACCGGTTCTCCATCCTTCCTTGGGAGTGTGAAGATTGAAAGCATCAGGTGGTTGGTTTTTTTTCCTACGTATTCCATAGGAAGTTACCTCTCTTGAACTGCTCCTCCCCTACATAAAGCTTCAGGAGAAAAATTAATATTCCTTACTATTTGTGGGCTGCTAAATATGTTCCTTATTTTAGGTTTTACACTATTCAGGTGTTATTTTTATGCTTCTTCACTTGATTCCTGCATGTTTTGTAGTGCTCATTTGCTTCCCCTGTCTTTAAAAGTCATTTCAATGCAATGTTTAAAAATATTTGCCTGTGAACAAGGCACAGACACTCCAATAGTCTGTCCAAAAGTGCTGTGTTACTAAAACCCAAACTGAAGGGTGTCTTTGGCCGTGCCTTGAGGATTTGGGGTCACTGGTGAAAATGTTGTCAGTAGTGACTTGGGTTAGACAGCACCTTCCACTAGAGCAGGTTTTCCAGGGATAAGGCAGTCACAACTTCCCTGAGCAATCTGTTCCAGGGCCTCACCACCCTTACCATGAAGAATTTCTCCCTAATATGTAATCTAACCCTGCCCTCTTTAAGTCTGAAGCCATCACCCCATGTCCCATCACTACATGCCCAGTAAAAAGTCTCTCTTCAGCTCTCTTGAAGGCTCCCTTGAGGTACTGGAAGGTTGCTCTGAGGTCCTTCCAGGCTGAACAGCCCAAATTTTCTCACCTTTTCCTCGCAGGAAAGGTGCCTCATTCCTCCAAATGAGAGAAGAATTCTGTGTGTGCTTTTCTGAGCTGAGATTGTCATAATTTCATTCTTTCTAAACAAGTGGTAAACAGCAAGAAGATTCACTTTAATGTTTATTCCTCTCTACTCTGTTTAAAATATAGTTCATGTCTGAGATCATTAGGTCTCTTTTCATGTTGCTTTTGAGCTTCCAGCTCTTCTCTTCAAGTGCTGCCAGCCTGTTTCTGAGCATCTCCCTTCTGGTATGTTTTTCAGTTTACACATTGCTTCTTGCTCAGTGATGTTTGTTAGAGAGCAATCTCTTAACATTTCTATTAACATCTCTTTCTTTACTTTTGCTTGAGGTTAGAAGCTAATAGCTTGGAAACAAGAGGAGCTTATTGACTGAAGGAATTTCATGTAATGTCTTTACCTTTCATATTAATATATTTGGAGAGAATTTTTGGTGTCTGGAAGTCAGTAAAAATTCTACCATGGATTTCCATGTCCATTAATATGTAAAATGATAATGTCCAAAATTTTTTAATGGTTATTTTAATTACGGTTATAACCTTTTGAGATGGATATCTACTTTTTAAAGTTGATTCCAGTTTAGGGCTGTGAAAGCTCAGCTTTGCTGTCAGCAATGACTTTTTTGCCTGTAGTAACTGCTTCTAAAATATACTGGAGGAGACGTGGAAAAGAGTCCAGAAGATGTTCTAATTTTTAAGGCCCTTCACAACTCCATTTTTAAAATTCATTTGCTGTTGTGTTAATGTCTCACCTTGGCTCAGATCCAGAGTAAATCAACAAAGCAGCTACCAGAGTCTCTTCATGAATGATTCATTGCATTTTCTTGAGATGAGACTGCCATTGGCTCGTTCCATGCTTCTGTGTTATCAAAACCAAGTTATTAAATACTTTAATGGCCATGATCTACAGAATGCAGTTCTCTCTAAATTTGCAGTAAGATTTCGTATTTGAACTGATGATTCCCACAGAGGAATGTTGCAAGGGCACACAGTGGGTTATGCATAGTTTCAGGTGAAATTTTATGATACGGTTGTTGCATTATTTCCTTTTTTTACTCTTTGGTAGAAGCAGAGATCTTCGTTCTCTTCAACAAGCCCAAAACCCCTGAAAAATGCAGCCAGTATTACACAGTGACTATCCCTATGAGGATCTCCAGGAATGGGCAGACTGTCAACAGCCTAGAAGCAAATTGGCTGGAGCACATGACAGATCACTTCAGGAAAGGAGGCTCATTGGTAAACGCCGTCTTCAGCCTTGGAATGGTAAATGGTATGGAAATTACAGAAAGCATTATGCTGTGATTATTTTCCTTTCTCCTCTAATAGAGGTCATTATCGTTGAAGAGAAGATGTTTGGGGGATGCTTTAATACAGACTCGGGGCAGATATGTATTAGATCAGCCTCTTTCAGTGAAATGGAGTGAAAGCACAGAAAATATTTTGGCATTTCAATAAGGAAAACAGATCATGTATTGTGTTTTATAAGCATACCTAGAGATGATTTTGTAATTGCAGAAATATACAGAGTTAATAAAGAGTACCAAGTAAATTGAATTAAGCTGATAAGATTGCTAAACCGATGACAGAAGGGTGACTTTGCTGTCCGGCCACACACTGGATCTGGCTGTGATTGCAGGTCAGTGCAAGGACTCGAATTTTATCTGGCCAGCAAGAAGTCAGGTAATTCCAGTTCTTGCAGAGACCCTTCCCACCTGGATGGTACTCTGACTTATATAATTGTCTTCTATGTTTGTTTTGTCTTAGCTGCGAGTGATGGATAAACATTGGTTTTAATTTAAGATTTAAAATCCTAGATTTTTGCATGTTGTGGAAGGGTGGCACTGAGTCCAGTTTAGTACTGTACCACACTCGTGGCCATCGTGGCTTTGAAGGTGAGCCTGTTGTACAGAGACTTGGGTGCAGAGATCCAAGGAACAACCAAGGAGCCATGAGAACAATTGAAGGGAAGTACTTGGACGTAAAAATGTTGCAGTTGCAGCTGGATTAATTTTATTGGAAAATTATGTGACTGGTATACTTCATGGTTAAAGTACTCATGGCTGAATCTTTCACCTAATTTTGGTTTGTTTTGTGTTTTTCTAAAGGAGTGTGGTAACCCAGAGATTGCACATTCCTACTAAGATTAGTTGGTTTATGCCTCAAAATTATAGGGGAGCTGCTTCCAGGGCATCTTCTTACTGTTGGTCTGAATTCCAGAACCCAGCATAAAACACAGGAATATGACTCAGTTCTGGTAAAAGTCAATCAGGAAATTAACAGGCAATCCTAATTTTTCATTTTACAAACAAGTACCAAAAAAAGAGGAAGGTCCAAAGTTCAGCTGATGGAATGCTTTCACACAGCTTCCTGGAAAGCCTTGTAATTGCTAGTTAACTTGCTTAGAAACAAATGGTCATTTACTTTCTGTATATAAATTGCACAGAGGCAAAGCTAATTGGCTCTATCAGGCTCAGTTATCAGACTCCGTGGTTTTTTTAAATAAAATCTTCTTGTCAGTTCACTCTGAAATGTTTTAAACACAGCATTTTTCCGTTATTTAAACTTTAAGAGTTCATTTACATAGCAGAGCCCTGTGGGAGGTTCATGTACTTGGATACCAGAGTGAGGAGTGCTGGATAACTGCCTGTGGACATAGATAAAGTAGGCTTGAATGCTGGCAATGAAGTTTCAACACAAGCAGGACAACAGATTATGTAAAAGTGGACAGATTGAGGGTTAAGTTAGATTACTGGTTGAAGAAGAACAATTTATAGACAGTTTTAGTAGCATTTTATGGTTACAGGAGGAACAAGTTTCAAAATCAAAAAGCTGAAACGAGGTTTCTAGAAGTGTATTATGCTATTAGAAGAACATTTACTAAGAATATCTGTAAGTTGCTGTTAATTGCAGTTAAACATTTTATCATTTAAATCCTATTTTTTATTGTGCTGCAGAGAAATGGAGCAGCTTTTTCGCTCATTTGCCAATCAATATCAAATAACACAGGGTAGGGGTGAGGGAAGAGGCAGGGGTCTGAGGGCTTCTCAGCTCCTTACTTTTTTCTAGACTTCTATGGCAGCCTGTCCTGCTCTTCATATCTGGTCTTATTCACTGAACAATCCTTTCCCAAATTAAGGTAGTATCAGGATACTTTCTTTAATTGGCTATATCACATTTCTTTGTTCTGGGGGCTGGTTTTCTTTTTGGCTTAAAGTATGAATTCATTATTTTGCTTATTAGACTTAAAAGCAGGGTTATTATCTTCTTCTTTTCCCCCTTGTCCTTGGAATACCCAACGAAGTTGAGATTTCCAGATTGTCAGTAGTCATAAATCTGTTTCTTCCTTCTGCTAACAGTTTAATAATTAGTCTTTAAAGGAGTTTTAAAGTTCACTGGTAACAATTGTTTCTTTCTGCTTATTGTACCAGATAATTATAAACAGAAATATAACACAACTGCTGATCACAATACGTAAACCATGCAGAGTTACACCATATATGAAATGTATTCAGAATTTGCTGGTAAGTTAGAAACAGCAGCCTGCTTGGTCCTTGAATGTTGTCAGAAAACAGCTATTAAATTTGCACTTGCTGGTGTTTTTCATCCAGCTCATGTAATAGATAATTCTGCCTGTAGTCCCAGGTGTAAACTGATCCTGCCTAGTGATCTAAAGTGACCATAGGAATTCACCCTTGCCCTCTTCTAGTGAGAATGGAGGCTGCAGCAGCGAGCTACAGATTATCAGTAGATGGAAAGGAAGTAACAGGTGGGTCTCCTTTCCTGTAACAGCAAGTCTCCAATCAGCACTGTGAGAAGGCAGGAAGAGTCAAACCTCTTCAAGGTTATATTTTGATGCCTTGACAGAGTAATCACAAGCCTCTTCATCTTCAGTTGTTTTCAACTGCAGCTCTTTAAGTGCCTAGCATTTTTGTGTTTGTTGTACCATTCTGTCTGTGCATTTTCTGCCTTTCAAACCTAGAAAAAGCCATAAAACCAGCCAGAAAACTTTGACAGTACTTAAACACAAAGCAAAAGAAACAAAACATGAGTTGCTTGGAAGAAGAAAGTAGTCAGGTTTTTGAGAGAGTCCAATTGATTGTCTCTGTCATCTGCCTCCAACAGAGATGAACCAGTGATACCTTTGACCGATTATTGTCACCTTAGCCAGCGAAGTGCTTGGATTTTTATCATCCATATGGAATTATTTTCTCTGTGTGTACTGAAGGTGAAAAGATTCAGAAAGGGAGAGGAATGCAAATATGAAGCAAAGGCAGACATTCAGGTCACGTGCCACATAAAGCCTTATTGAGAGCAACAGCAGCCTAAAGGTTAGTTTTCCTAGAGAAGGAGAATTTGTAGTTCAAAGACAAAAGGAGGAAAATTGTCGCCTGCTAAGACAGCTGTCATAGTAAAGTAAGTAATCTTTTCCCATATACCTCCTGTAAATCAGAAACAAGAACATCAAAATAGGTTTTTGTCAATCGAGCTACATTAAATATTTATACAACCCAGTGAAAACAGCTTTTTGTGCACAGTAGGAAACCTTAATAAAAGATGCAGTGGTAATGGAACATTTTCAGAGGAAGGGCATTGATTGTAACCTCTACTTTGGAGCATTTTCTTTAAGAAAGAGTGAAGTTCAAGCGTAGAGATTGGGAAATAATACTACAAACAGCAAAATCAAAAGGTTTTTTTTTATTGGCATTTCTTACTGCCCTATTGCAAATGGATGAGTATTTGGAATTTCTAAGGAACTTTTTAACTTAGGTTATGTTCCAGGAGCTGAATCTTGTTAAACAAGAGATTACCAAAAGAGGATACAACTGCATCAGAATCAGGAAATAGTTTACATAGGAAGCCGTGAAAACTGGAAAGACAACTTACCATCTAAAGTTTTAGGTGACTGATCTTTGTAGGCAGGTTAGGTAACATCCTGCTGAATAAATTTATCTGTAAAATCTGCCCTGCAGGAATCTGTCTCTGACTTGTCACCCTAAAGTGCCAATATAATCAATGAAAATCTAGGCTTGGGCTGATGTAGTCAGTAGGATTTGTGTTGTGCCACTTCTCATCCTACATCAAGATATGGAAAAGAAATGGGATACATCGAGGTAAGACTGAGATACTTGGTGTTTTCTTTGCCTTAATCTTCACAGGCAAAGGTTGCAGCTATCTTTAAAAAAAAGGCCAAAAGGACAAACCAGGGACCTACAAGATGGTCAGCCTCACTTCATATGTGGCTGAATCACTGCGTAGGTCCTCTTGGAACTCATGGAGACATGAAGGAGAGGACAGGGATTGGGGACATTCAGCATGGATTTAACAAGAGTAAAACATACTTGAAACTGATTGTCCTCTGTGATAAAATAACGATTTGTGGGTGAAGAGAAAGCAGGAGATGTCGTTTTGGGTGAGTTCATCAAGGGATGATGTGGCTCCCACAATATTTTTGTATCCAAGCTAGGATCATGCAGCACAGATGGGTAAAAATCTGGGTACACGGCTAGACTCAGAGGGTCGTGGTTAATAGGTCACAGTTTACCTGGAGTAAAAAGTAGAGTATCACAGAGACCTATCCTGGGCCCTGTTGTGATTAACAATTCTATCAATGATGCACAGGAGGCAACGAGGCTTGCTTTTGTCAAATTTATACATGATCCCATACTCAGGAGACGGCTGATGTGCCTCAGAACTGGGCTGCTGTCCTCAGGAGCCTGGGCAGGCTAGAAAAACGTGCCAGCAGGAGCTGTTTGAAATTCCATGAGGACAAAAGTCCTGCCTCTGGGAAGGGAGAGGCCTTTTCACTAATCCAGGCTGGGGACAGCCTGGCTGGGTAGCAGCTCTGTTGAAAGGTCCAGGGGAATTTTAGTAGGCAGCAAACTGAAGATGAACTTGAGAGAGTTAGTTCAGCCTGGAGAAAGGACAGATTTGGGGGACATAACAGTGCCTGGCAGTGCCTATGAGAGGACAAGCAAAAAGGTGGATCCAGGCCCTTGATTGTGGTGTGTGGTAGGAGGATTGGAAAAATACATAAATTGAAATAAGAGAGGTCCTTTTTGGATATAAAAAACCACTTTCTCATCATGAAAACAGTCACTCTCTGGAAGAGGCTGCCCAGGAAGTTGTGCCATCTCCATTCTTGGAGATTTTGAAGATGCAGCTGGATAAAGCCACAAACAGTCTGGTCAGAAGTTGCATAGAACGTGCTTTGAGCACGTGGTTGGACTGGAAACCTCCTGAGGTGCCCATCCAGCTGAATTATTCTATGAAACTGTTGGATTGGGTGCACCTCACTTAGTGGGCCGGCTCTGGGACATGTGACTGTCAGCTGAAGTTGCTCTTAGATGTGTGATTAAGGTAGTGCAGACAGACTCAGTGCATCTGGCCATTTCCTTGTCTTTCCACACCTCTGTGTAAGAGGTTCCCTGAAATTCCTGCTGATCCTGACAGCATAGCATGGGTTATAAGTGCCTTTTCTTCAAAACATGACCCTGCTAGCTTTCTCTCTGCTGCATTCTCCTTTGCCCCATTATTCTCAGCATCCCAAATGCTTCACATGCAAAGGAATCAATGATCCAGTTATTCTTTCCTGGGCCTCCCTTTTTCTCTGGAAGTGTAGTACATGACCTGTAAAAGGTGAAATGTGCAGCCAAGGTGTGAGATGTGAGAATTGGCAGGTGTGCATTCATGGCATGAATGATTAAAACACTGTGGCACGACAGGTAGAGAGAGGTAGTTGGTTCTGGTTGAGAGGGAAATCTCAGTGATTGTCATCAACCAGTTTCTGTAGAGTTTTTTACCAGCATCACTGTTGAACAGACTCTGTTCTTTACATTTGCAGCTGTCTTTCTGTCATCATTTTCCCCTTCCAGTTCTCTCATTTTCCATGGGTTTCTTTACTAGCGAAAAAAACTCATTAAAAAATCAATGGGTTGTATGATTGATGGATGTAGCCTTCAACAGTAATCATTGTTCTTCCAACAAAAAAACCAAAATCTTAGAATCATGTAGGTTGGAAAGGACCTTTAGGATCACGAGTCCAGCCACAAACTCAGCACTGCTAAGTGACGTTTCTGCTGTCTGTAGGGTCTCCTGAGCTCAGCTGTTGGTTTCTAAACCATTGTGTATGTGCCATCATACTCACATATGTGGAAGCTGTGAATTGCACGAGTGGAATGTGCAGCAGAATGAAACATAAGGATGATTTACGAGTGGGTGTAAACACGCGCCTGCTGATTGTGTTTTGATCGCTTATTAATTAGCTGGCAAACACGGGGTGGAGGGGAGAGCTCAAGCTGCAGTTGTGCCAACAGTGTGACACTGAATTTCATTAAGGGAATTCACAATACAGGAGCAGTGCACTGGTGCTGTATAAACCTGCCCTGGCGAGATCTGGAAGTCTGTGTCTAGTCGGGATCTGCTTTCAGTCTTAGGTGCTGTCCTGTCATCCCTGCTTTGGAAAATTAAAGGGCTATTTATACATTGGCATCCTGAAATAGATTTGGATATGGGTTTGGGTGTTGGAATGTGATATTTCACAGAATTTGAGTTGGTTCCCCCTTTGTAGTGTCAGGTCTAACAAAGTGCTGCTTTTGAATGAAATCCAGTAATTAAATCTTGTACCCTTTGGCATGTGGCAAGCTTGCTCTCCCTGTGTTTTCAAACCTGTAACCCAGCTACTTAGTGATCTGGCCTGTTATTTCACAACAAAAGTATCTGTTCTTTTCACTTGGATGAGAGATCTGTCTGGATGACAGGAGTTACTGCTTTGTAGTCCAGCTCATCCACCTCGGAGCAATGTGTAATCCTGACTTGCTGTAGTGATGAGGAGTCTTCAGCTCTCTTTATTTTAAGCAGAGTTGCAGGAAACCTGCCTGTGGAAACGGTGTGAAAGTAGACAGAGTATTTTTCTTACTTCAGTCTCCAAACAGAATGTCAAGGACAATCCCTAGTAAGTGGTTGACAACTTTTTTCCTTCAAGTGAACAAAAAAAAATTTAAAAAGCTGGTTTAGTTTAGAGACAAGTATTTGCATCTCCTGACTTGCAGCTTAATGACTTGACATTTGCTGCAGCAGCAGCAAAAGAGGATGAGGGACTGTGCAAATAGAAACAGAGGGGTTGTGCATTCACACCTCCGGCAGCAGTCTTGCTGCAGTGTGTGTGTGTGTAGACATAAGCTTCCAGATGCAGGAGTCTGGTGTGTTGTGGCTTTGCCTGCAACAAATTTGTTATTTCCAGATAATAAATTGAATTTAGATCATATAATGACATTGGAAGATGTTGACTGAGATTGTGTCTGCAAGAGGTAAGAAGCCTCTTAATCCTCCTCACTGCTTCCTTTGTGAAAATTGTTTCTGAGTTTGATATATGTTTTCCCTTGGAGGCAGCGATTCCTTCCTGCTGGCATTTCTTGACCTTGTAACATCCACCAGGAAAGCAGGATGACCCTGATGAAACACCTAAGCAGGCTTATCCAGAAGACTCCCCTGTCAGTTCAAGAAACTGTCAGTTTGGCATGTGTGACTGCATTTCAAAAACATGTATCATACCAGTTCAAGGAATACAGTGTTGCTAGAAATGTAAGGAAACTATCATGCAAAATACAACATTTGGGGAGGGGATAAGCAAGGTCTTTATAATCAGTCATACAGGGTAAATATATTGTTCATATTAGAAAGGCTGAAAAAGACGCTTTTTGACAATGTGAGAAGAGTTTTCTCTGTTTGTAAAGAGCACAGTCCTGCTTATTTACAGTTTCCCTAAACATAATTATATTGCTCCACCAATCACGTTATTTTAACAAAGAAAGATAAGTATTTTTTTTCCCACTTATTCTGTTTTTGTCGTGGATTTGACACAAGCTAAGTTCTGGTATATGGGAGTGATTACTGGTTATGGAGTGTGTGGCTGAGTTAAAGGAGAAAGTGCTGCTCAAGTAACTTTAAGAGTATGTGTTGTCTGAAAAAAGGCTGAACGTGTAGGGAATGCAAATGAGAACAGAGAGGCTCTAAGCCAGATGGTCAAAATGCCTTCATAAATTGGTTAAATAGTTATGAATGTATCTTTTCTTTCACACTGTTCAGATACGCCAGATCATCCTTAGTCGATCACTGTTTCTGCAGTGGCTGATCCATATGCAGGGTTCTGACTTGTGTGAATGAATGGTTATAATTGCAAGTATCAATATCATAAATATCATAAAAATAAATCAGTATACCTTCAAAAAACCTTGAAAATAACACACTGACATAATACATGGTCTTTAGTGTGCTTATAGCTTCAAGTAGGTGAGCAGCACTGCTGAACTGAGGACTGGTTCACTTTTGCCTGCTCAGAATGGGAAAGCTGTGGTTTCTGATGGCAAAGGGTGGAATAACAGACTGGACAGCAAGGTTTGCTGTTAGGGAGTAGCATTGCTCTTAAAACTGCTAGAGATACAAGTCTCATTCATTTAATAGAGACAGACTATTAGAGAATGTCTATGAACTTTTTAGTAACATCCTTGGAAGAATATATTATTAACAAATTCAGATGTCTTCTATGAAGCTTACAGGCAGCCCTGTGTTTTCACAGATTCTTTACACGGGACAATGGATGGAGTATTTATCTTTGAAGATGTTGCTGTGGAAGACAGTAAAACCACACAGGGCTATGATGCAATTGTGGTAGAGCAGTGGACTGTCTTAAAGGTAGGTGTACAGTCTTTCTTCTTTGACTATTTTTTTGGAAATCAAAACACTCCAAGACTGTGAGACAGACTCTCACGTGCTGATCTGTCCTCCAACAGTACCAGCCAGGCAGTGAAGGGATCAGTGTTAACAGTAGAGCCAGTTCAACACACTGTGGGTTTGTATGACGCACTTCTGATCTTGACCTCATGTGTTTTTTGAAGAGGGTAGGAAATGTGAGTGACAGGGAGCAGTGAAACTCAGGGCTATCTGTGTCAAAATTACAGATGTCTGCTAGATTAACTGCACAGAGGTTCTCCATTGGTTGTCAGGGCAACATGATCACCCATCGTAGAGTCGCAGTTCTGAAGAAGGCAGCCCTTTAGGTAGGCAGGCTTAGCTGCAGCAGGAAGGCACAGCAAACTGCCCTGGCTCTGTCTGAACTCCTTCATGTGCTGAAAAAACTGCATATTCTGGATAGGCCCCTTTGACAAACCACGTGTGTCACAACTTGGCCTTCTGCAGATCCAGGTGCCCATGCAGATCAGCAGAAGCACTGCTTGGGTCAGACCGGTCAGTACTGATCTTCCACAGCAGATTTGATACACACAATACTTCTGTATTTGAAAAGCTGGGCTTAAATTCTTTGTGACTTGAAACAAAAAGAACATGGGAGGCAGGGTGGGGGAAGAAGTAGTTGCAGAACTTTCAGAAGTTTTTTTTTGTTCATTCTGATGTCTGCTAGAAATAGATGGTATGTATCTATAAAGGCAATACCTGATGATTTCACTTGGAGTGCATCATAAAGGGTGTAAAATCCTTAGACAGATAATCCCTCCTTTTGGCACACATATGCCAGAAGAACAGATTAAGGGAAAATGGGACAGAAGCTGGAGTAAGTGTGTAAAATTCCAGAAGACTAAGATTAAGAGTTTTGTTATTAGATGATGATTTTGTTGTGCAGCAAGAAATGACCAACTAATAATAGCTACATGAAACTTGCAGAACAGTTTAGTGTGTTAATAGCGTTTTTTTGTTGTTGCTGATGTGTGTCTGAAAAATGATTCCTTTATTACATTAAATGTTATTCCAGTTATGACAAACTTGACTGTAAATTCTTGTCCATTTTTAGGGTCAAATTGCAGTGTTGCCAATCAGGAACAAGGTTTTGGGGTAATGACAGATGGTTTCATGAGTGCATTAGGTCAGGGCTGATCAAGAAGCCAAATGTTAAGAAGCATTAATGTTAACCATATGTTTAAAACTGTTAGGAAATGTATGGAGGGTGAAACAGCAAGTATATACTACTTCATACTACTGTGTAAGCTGTGTTTGACAGCACCTCATTTCAGAAGGCTGTGTTAGCACAGTAATTGTTCAGAGAAGAGAGTGGGCATGGTCAGTGACACAGACAGCTTCCATATTAGGAAGACTTTACATATTCTTTCAGCCTGGAAAAGAGAAGAGTTGCAGGGGATGGAATAGGTAGGGAGCACCTAAAACACAGGAAGGAGGTAAATGGGGATTGTTTGCCATCTCTTCCAGTGGAAGAACTGAATGCCAAATGCCACTAGTCAGGGCCATGTGCAAAGCAAACAAAAGAGAGATATTTCAGATAATTATTTATGCAGCAGATCTGGTGAACTCCTTTCTGTACCAGGTTGTGGGTTCAGGAAGTTTAGAGGATCTTGTGTTCATAGAAGCATTTAATTCAGATCAGGAGTGCCTTTTTGAAGTTAACCCACTGATCCATCTTCAATATGTCGCACTTCACCTCACAAAATGGTCTCACAGTGCACAAACTGGATTTCTTTCAGTAGAAAGTAAGCCAGACATAAGTACACAAAATATTTGGGGCATGCTTGACCTAATATATATTACTTAACCATCACTTACAGCCATGTTGGAAATAGCTTTCTGATTTATAAATGAATTCTTGGCCAGAGCCAGTTTGGCTCTCAAACAGCCAATCCAAGGTTCTCCATCTCAGCAGGATATCAGAACAGTTAGGCACAATCTGTGTGAGCACAAGACAGCTTCTGCCAAGCTACATGGCAAGGATAATGGGGATCCTGTGTTGGCAGAGTGCTGACCAAAACACCAGGACACAGCAGAAGAGTATTTTCTAGCAGGGCCCTTTGAAGTGTTAGAGGCCTCGTAGGTGGAGTATCATTTGCTTTCAATTCTAGCAATTCCATGCTGGAGAACACAGTTGGTCAACAGATTAAGGAATGAACCTCCCAATGCCATCTGGTGTGTCAGGAGATGCTGTGCTGCTACACATCACGTCTTTGTGAGGGCTAATGCGGAGAATCTCCTGTTCCAGACCTAAGATTTGGGATGTGCAATTTCAGAAACTGACTGATTGCATCTACAGAGCTTGGCTGTGTGATCAGATTATTCTCTGCTGTAATTAATAATTTGGAGGCTTGGTGTTCCCTGGTGGTTTTGCTCTTTTGAGATCAAGCGTGGCCATTCTGTGGGCATTACCAAAATGTTCCCCACCAAGCTGAAAGTGGAAGAATATGGGGAAGAAAAAACTTTCTGAAGGAAGAGTGTTGAGGCATTAGGGAAGTCTTGCAAAGGTCTTGCCTATTTGGAGAAAGAGCAGAGCTGGCCACCTTGGTTTTCTCCTGCTGCAGTTTGAGTATCTGCTAGGATATATCTTGCCTCGTGCTTTCTGAGATACAGTAGGTGTAGGTGGGTAGAGTCATGGAATCAATGAAAGGACTGGAAGCTGAGGGATCTGTAGGTGGTTGCACAGTGTTGTACCCAGAAGACAAAGCGTTAAACCCTGTTGGAATTCACCTTTATTTACTATCAGCATGGAATAATGCAGTGGCAGAGGAAGGGACTGTAAAATGAGAGTTCAGTGGTAACAGAAGATGTCCGAAAGTCAGTAAAGGCTTCTTTCAGTTATGAGTGTTACAAAGTATAATTGTTACAGAGATAGTTATGGAGCTGTGGAATGACTCATTACGTAGAAGATTGGGGTTTTTTTGGTGTACATTCAGCTCTGATCTACATTAACATTTTCTATTTGTTATTTCCATTTCTACCAAGGCATTGGAGGAAGCCCTAATGGGCAGCAGGACATAAATGTATATAGTGGATCCTTATTTAAAATTTCTATCAGATTTGGTTATCTGGATGAGCTTTGGCATTATTCAGATGTATTCTGAAATGAATGTAAATTTATTGTGCTGTATCCTAATTAAGAAGAAACAGAAACAAACAAAAGAATCCCAGCCACAACAAAGAGAGCATTTTTAGAAAGGGAGACATGCTGCATGTATCGATTCCCTTTAGAAAGAAAACCTTTCTAAGTGAAAAGGTAAAGGGTTGCTGTTTAACCATTAACACAAAAGAGAGGGGTTGGCACACCTCTTAGCAGGGAAAGTGCTGCCTTTTTAATTGCTAAGGCTAATAGAGAAAACAAGCTGAACAGTGTGATGCACTCAGTATGTGTGTAAAATGTCAGTTTGTAGAGGATGTAAAGCTCGCAGCTGTCACAGTATGTGGTCCCGCCAAGCAGCAGACAGGATGTAATAGCTCTGAGTAATTTAACCCTTTCTTCTCAAAGGAGAGCTGTGGTATCCTCTACAAATGACCACAGGACTTGTTATGACAAAATACTGCACTCATCCTTATCACTTTAACTCTAAAAATGTCAGAACATGTTATTTCCACTGCAGTTTCTGAGATCTGGCCCTAAAACTTGTTTGATGGTTTTAATTCTGCTTGTGTAGGCAAATGTGGGTAGACAGTTCTGATTAATCGGAGCCTACATGACTTCCCCCTCCCCAGCTCTAAATATGTCACCTTCCCTTCCCCATTGCCCAAGACAAAATAACTGGTACTGTCTTTCAAATAGAGTGCTGTAACATTTATTTTAGATTGCTGCATTGTTCTGCCTCTGAAGCTGTGTTCATTTTGAAAATATTGTCCCTAATTTACACGTATTTTCTCATTGAAAATCTTGAGCTGCTGATTCATCACTTTGTGTTTCCTGCTATACTGTACCTTGGTGTACTGACATGAATTAAAATCTCAAATATATCGTGGCGTTGCCATTTCCCTGGCAGACTTGAATGGGGTCAGTCTCCACCATAGACATGGTAAACCTTTTAAAGTGCGACATAACAAAAGATTTAAAAATTTATCTCTGCTGAGCCTAGGTTGCAAGTTGCCTTAATGTAAGCCTCGAAACAAATTCTCTAGAAATGAGGATTTGATTTGTCTGTAAATCTGATTTAGGTCATATGTCAGTTAAGCCATGTTCTGCTGTCTCCGGCCACGGGAGAAAGGCATGACCAGGTCAGCCAAGGAGCTGATGGTGAAAAGCCCGGGGGAGTCGTGTGTGTGACCCTCTTTACCAGGCAAAGGACAGATGTGCTGCCTGGGCATAATATTTCAGCCATGTCTGTTACTGAATTCTTGTTGCTTTTTAAGAAGAGCTGAGCAAAAGCCTTCAGGAGCCTCTTATCTTCCAAAGATTTTTATAATTCTTGTTTCATTCCTTTATATAAGATATGAAAGCCACATATATATACACGTATATTTGTCTGCTGCTGAACTCAGTAGACACAGTTTTAAAATCAATTAAAATCCACGTGATTAAAATCCATAGGGTAATATTTTCATTGGTTTTGATGACTAATGTAGTAACAAAATCTAGCAATATGAACTTGGAACGTCTCTTATAATTTCTTGTGGCTCTGGTAGCATTGAATATCTAATAAAGTGAATGCTTCTTCCATGTTAGTAAAGGGCACTAGAAGTAGAGGGAATAAAAAGCACAGTATGGATTAAAAAATCCTTCCTAGCTGTCACAGTTTTCTAACAATTAGTTCTCTGCTCGCCTGTAAAATCTTCAAGGGAAAAGTGAACATCCCAGATCTAAACTTCCCACTTAAGAACAAGCTGAGAAGAAGTATTTCAGTCCTCTTTTATACTCCCTATAAAACCACGTGGGGCCCATGTTTCCTTTGCCCAGCAGCTGCCTCCAGCCGAGCAGTAGTGCCCCGGGTGGTGCATCTGTGTGAGCCTTTGAGGGCCGTGGGGGTGGGTGCTGCGACCCCAGGGGCTGCACACAACTTCTGCTGTGTGAGCCACTGGCAGTGGAGGGTCTGGGCTTCAGCTGCAGCGCTGGCATGGAAATAGAGCATTACTTGCATAACTGGGGAGTGGCACACAAAGCCTTCTGGTAAAAGCCGCGTGTTGTTTGGGAATAAGTTATAACCGAAGGGAATTGTGTCGGGGAAGCTGCCTGGGGATGATTAAGCTGCATGTGTAGGGCACACTGGAGTATGTGAGTTCTCAGGCAGTGGTTTTTTTATGTTGTTTTTTCCCCCCAGAGAATTGATGGACAAACAGTAAAATCAATGCTCGCCTTAAGGTACACTTTAAGTGTTGCAGGAATTGTGAAAGTAAAAATGTCAGAATTATTGAAGAAACTATACTGATGGATTGGTAGATCACATTTATTTCTTGTGTTCCATGGCCGGTTCTGTGGAGTTGTTTAATCATTTATACATTGTGCAGTGGTGAGTTCAGCACACTTCATAGGATGTTTCCTGTGTGGGGAACCCTCTGTGTCAGCATTCATGTTGTCCAGCTTTTGCTGCTGACCCTGTGCTCCTGTAAATGCAGAATTGTGTTGCCGTGCAAATGTACTTCTGTGTTACAGGTGCAGGCAGTGTCAGGAGCACTCTGATGTTTCTGTTAGTTATATACATGCCAGAAAATAGGATTTGCATCCCCAGAAGTCACTGAGAGAAGCAGGCATTGTGGGCACAGAAGGGGTTTTTGGTTGTTGTTTGAATTTTACCCCAGATGTGGAGGCAGCTGTGGATGTTCCTCAGCAGCCTGTGTACTGAAATTGTGACTGGATAAATCTGAATTGCAGAAACACTCTCCTATCAAGATGCTGCCTCATGTAGTGTTGCAGCCTTATTATATTCCCCAAAATATTTCAAATTGCAGTAATTCACTTATATTTTTGTAATTGTAAATAACTCTAAATTACATACGCCCAGAATATTGAGGGAAAAGCCTGCCTGTGGATTCATTTCTCTTTTATTTTCCTCTTACCCTTGCACTAAGGTCCCCATTTGGCAGCTACTCGTTGTTGGTCAGTGACCCACCTGCTTCCCAAGGCTACTGGTGGTTTCCAAGAATGCAGGAGCCATCCCACAGCCCTCTGCTCCACAGCTAATGGACATGCAGCAAGTGCCTGCCAGTGAGGTGCTGTGGTGTGTTACACATGGAAATTCGGGAGCAGCTCAATACTAGAAAAACAAAGTCCAACTTTTTTATTGCTGAGGCATTTGTGAAACTTCTCTTTTGTTTCCAATGAATGTTTTTAATGCTTCGGTACTGTTACACCATCAGGAAGAAGTCTGAAAAGGAAGAAGGCAAATAATTCACGAATTTAGAGCTTGAATTTAGTCCCCCTGTCAGCTGTGTTACTGTCAGCACGCCTTTACCGGGTCATTCTTGCACAGTCCATATATTCAATTTCTCTCACTGCATTTTCTTTCTTTTCCACTATGGTGCAAGTCGTGCCTTTGCCACGTCCATTTCCTCCCTTCAGTGCCCAGGGACAGAAGAGCTTTGGCTTTGGCAGAGCTGGGGCCTGGTGGCCAGACCTGGCTGGGTGTCGTCCTCGTGAGCTCTCCCCTCTTTTTTGTAAGGAGCTGGCTTTGAATGCAGTGCCCATTTTCTGCAACAAACAGTAGGTTACACTTTCAAAGCAACTTGTTTTTTTTACTTCCCATCCTCTTTGCCATCTGTCAGTAGATTTTGGTGTGCAGTCTGTTAGGATTTGCTGATAAAGGTTTTATTAAGATTTATTTAATGGGATTTTCAATCTACCACTCTTTAATCCATGTTGGAAAAAAAAATACTAAATAGTGACAATCCATAGCTGCCTTGTAACTAAATCACATTTACTTAGCCCAGGAAAGAATGATTTCTGAAGAACTTCTGTCTCACAAGAGCTTAGTAGTTGTCTTGTTTATTATCTTGCTGTGGTTAAAATTACCACAGTAGGGGGGGAAAGAAAAGAAAAATTGTTAATGCAGTTGTTTGTGTGGCTTGCCCTAGATATTATTCTTATCAGTTTTTCATCTTTTCTTTTTTTTCCTCCTAATGAGCAAAAGCAACTGCGAAAGGAAAAAAATGCTGGAAACAAACAATACAACTACAAATACAAAGAATTCTTTTCATGTGATGCAAGACAAGGGAAAATCCTAGCTCAATATGCTCTGGCTTCTTGACACTCAAGGTGTGATCAGAGATTACTTATCATCCACGGGAGAGTGGGAAGCAAGTTAATTAAATTTTTCCACCCTTTCAGTGAATGAAATGTCTCCCAGTTTGAGACTCATTGTTTGAACATTTCCTTTTCAGGAGAAATCTGGCACAGGTTTTTTTTTCTACTTCTGCTGGTGTTCAAATCCAGTATTTTTTAGTCAGAAAGAGCATTGCACTTTTATTTGAGGGAACGGTGTATTTGAAATTTCATTTCTATTGTCTCTAATAATAGTAGATAAAATAATTGCTATATTAAATATAAAATGACTATAAGATTACTCTTTTCCTCTGCACCCATCCCCCAGTGTACTGTTTGTTTAGAAGCATTTTTGCTTTAGAAAGCATTTAGTATGACACCAATTAAAGGTCTGTATAACTGTGACTCCTGCTGGCACACAAATTCCAGTCGTGGGATAGAATTACAGCCGATGATTCAGGAGGGGGAGGGAGAAATAATTTCGTGTGGTCTTAAAAAAAGCTTCAATTATCTGTATTTGCAAGTCGGGTCTTTGAAGCCCATGTGGATGAACCCGTTTGTTTTGGAGTGACTCCTTCCTCTTGTCTGTCATCTTCAACCTCAGCCAATTGTTGGGAGTAGTCTGTTCCCCAAGGAGCTGGAGATGAGGTGCAGTGTCTGACTCTGCAGGATAGGAGGGAGCTGGGCCTGAGGAGCTCGGAGGAGGGAACACCTCAGCATCATGTGCACACCTCCTGCCTCCAGACAGCCCAGCAGGCACTCTGGGCTGCTGGCTACTGGCACATGGGAAAAAGAAGAGGTCACCTTTTTGTAACAACTGTGTAGAACTCTTTAAACAGAGTGGGGTTTTTTTTTATTTTTTCACATTGCCAGATATAAAAAAAAAAAAAACAAACAAAAAAAAACCAAAAAAAACCCCAACATTTTTTTAGGTCTAATTGACTTAAATTTATTTTCTAGTGACTTCACCCTTTTGAATGTGCTTACCTGCTTGTTTCCTTTCTGCACCACTGGGTTGTGAAATACACCATCATCTGCTGCAGATGATGCTTAATCCTGACAAGTCAGACAGGTCCAAAGGCAGCCCTGTCTCGCTGCTCAGAGCCTGTGGGGACAGGGGGCTGTGGCAGGAGTGATGGCGTGTCCCTGAAACAATTTGGCTTCTACAGCAGCCACATGAGCTCTGTGTGGTATTGATGTCCTTCCTCATTGCCATAATCTCCCTCTGATTTCTGACATTTGTTGCACATCCTGATGCAAGAAGAAGGTTCTCCCTGCTAATCACCCACCTTAGGCACTGAATTCAAAATAGAAATCCTCTTTCCAACACAAGGTGTTCCTCAGGGCACAGACAAGCTCTGCTGTGCCAGTCTTTCCTGATCTGCTTCCCTTCTCTAAATGAGTGAGCTCCTTCTGGTTTTTCCTTGCAAACACTGTTTGATAGAGGAAATGTTTTAGACAGGTCCTTTTATGTGGCACCTCGTGAAGAGCTTGTGATGGTGGATGCTCTGACCTTATTCTTAGTCATCATGTTGCATATTTTCATCTTTACTTTTTGAAGGCGTTGTTGACCAATCTCCTAAATCTCAGTGGGTTATTAATATGTCTTTTTGAGACATTACATCTTAAAGGCATCTAGATATGCCATGGATTTCTTTATTACTCTTGGACACTCTATTCTAAAAACTAGAAAGAGTGCACAAATACCCATCTTCCAGAGGAAAGTGGGAGTCAAAGGAGACTGAACCTACCACGATCACAGCTGCAGGATAAGTCATGATTGCTGTAGTGGACATGAGTTAAGGGCCGTGTGCTATTGCTCCCCTCTCGCAGGGTGTCTCATTCCTCTCCCAGAGTTACGAATTCCAGTTTGTACAGGGTGATGTTTTAAAGTAGCACTGCCTCTCTAAGCCCCTACAAGCCTCTGTACAGAAGTAACATTAGTAGTGTTCTCTTGCAGGTACTTTCTGGGGTAGAGAGTTTAAACATTTTCCTTTTAGGCAGGACTGACACAGCTTCTTCAGCTATTTGCACTTGTAGTCATGATCAGAGTTTTAATAGGTATAGTCAGGCGGCCATTCAGCTATAAAGTTATAAGTGACCTAAATTACATTTGTTAGAAGAAAGGAACAGCTGAGATTGGAATTCACTAAAATACCTTGAAATAACTACAGCAGGATTTGGATTAGTTCTGATCAAATGGCTGTTTCATTACTGTGGAATAAATGGATTTTTTGGAGCTGCAAAACTATTGTGCCTTCCCCAGTGTTGCGAATTGGCAGTAAAAACTCCTTACTTGCACGTGAAACCAGTAAGTGCCTGAGCTTTTTGGCAAATGTAGTTGTTATTCCAATCAAATTTAGTTATATTTGTAGAGACTAGTAGTTACCATTTGTGTGCTTTGTGTTTATTAAAATTAAAAAGTAGTAAATATGCTGTAGCATCTATTCATTAAATTACTAGAAGTCTTGGCAATTAGACACCTCACTGGAATAATCTTTGTTGAAACCACCAGTGGTTCTTTCTGTGTGGATTGCAGGGTCTGCCATTTAGTTGAAAGGGAATGAGCAAGGCTCTGCTGGGTACATGTGCAGCAGGAGCCAGACTCCTGCACTGAAAGGCAAAGCTTTTGGTCTCGCCCACAGATTTCCTGATTCACAATAAGAAGGCAGCGATGCGTATTTGCGGGCGATAAAAGGAACAGACTCACACTTAGATTTTTTTGTTGCTGTTGTTGGATATTTTCCTTTTGATCCATCATGGTAGAGTAACATTTCTGATTTCAGTGCAGATATTCAGGATTTGCTGAAGCTTAGACAAGTGCAGAACCCGAGCAAAGCAATGCTGTTATTTTTTAACTACTTGAACATAATTTTTCTCGGGAGGAGATAATTGATAACATACAACGAATTTATCCTGTTCAGATCTGGAACGATCTAAAGCTAGATGGATGAGTCAGGCAGTGTAAGAACAAGATCACAGATGCTTACCATTTTAAACAAACTCCTTGAACAGTTTGGGATGTATGGGAGGTTGGTCATTTGTCTCATGTTTTTGAACGTTTTCCTTCCTGCCTAGCTGAACATAAAACATGACCCACTTCGATGCAAAACCCCTTTTTTCCTCTGAGAAAACCCCCACGTGTGTTTTTTCTCAAGGCTTTTTTTTTTTTTTTTGGTGTCGAGCTGAATGTCGCACTCCAAGTGATGATGCCAACTGCTGCTTTTCCTTCCCCAGGGAGTTGAAGTGCAGACAGATTACGTTCCGCTGCTGAATTCCCTTGCCGTGTACGGCTGGCAGCTGACGTGCGTGCTTCCTACTCCCATTGTGAAGACAAACAGGTAGGGAGGGCTGGGTGCTGCCTTCTGGCCGGGGAAGCTGCTGTGCCTGTACAGTCTGCATAAGCCAAGCAATTCCCTGTGCAGTCAGTGTGGGTTTCCTTGCAAAGCCTGCTGCAGCTGTTCTCGGGGTTTTCCCAGCATCACAAGCCACACGTGGCAGGAAGCACATGTCTGGTGGGCAGAAAGACTGCAAGGTGGCAATGTGGTTTCTGCATGAATTTTCTGGGAGTTGTTTCTGCTTCTCTGTAAACTCCATGACTGTAAAATCCCTGCTCTGGATCTTCCAGTAACATCCTTAACAGAGAAGACAAAACATGTGATAATGTTTGGAGTGAGATGTTGTCTAGCTGAAGAAAAGTAATTTTATTCCTAATAGATGTCTGTCTAATGCTGCTGATACGGTCCAGCTGAGCAGAGCCATGTGAGATTAGTGTGTCACTGCTCTAGTAGTCTTGTGTGCAGATATAATAATTCTGTGGTCTACTTCGCTATTATTTATATTCAGAGCCTTTAAATATAAATGCAAATCACTTAAAAATAATCTTCATAACCAGTGAAAAACAATCATACCACTTGTTAATCATGAAGATGGTGCTTTCTGAATTTTCACTGGTCAGGAATATATTTATATTTATATACCTATATAATCAGTCATGATTTTTTATCTGAAAAGAGTAAAAATATGCGCAGCTCTTCATGAGATTTGGATGAAGACTACTCCTACACATAAAAGCCTAAAAAGTAAAACCCCATCTGTGTTTAGGGAAAAACTGTACTTAAGTTTTACAGAAATGTTTAAATATAAGAATGAATAGAAAATCACAGTTATGATTTGTAATCCCTGACTAAGTCTTCAAGACATGTGTGATTTTCTTTCTGTTCCAGCTATCTGTGTCCCACTAATACCTTGAGTAACAGAGGTCAGTGCAGAAGGGCACCCAGCTCTTGGTTGTTCTCCTGCCATGCTGCAGGGAGCAGCCAGCCCCATTCCAGAGCAGTGCCCAGGAGAGAAGGAACTCTGGTGTTGCTGAGACACAGGCACTGGGGCTCGTGGGTTTCTTCCTTTTTGTTCCAAACAGTTTATTCTGTGTTTACGCACTAATGCTAAAACATTCAGCAAAACTGTGTCATAGGCTGACAGGCTCTGTCAGTCTGAACGTTCCCCTCTCCCTGCCCCCCAAAATGCCAGGCTGCTCCAGAGACACCAGGGACAGGCAATGTGAGGATCATTCTTCATTTTGTTCTTTTCTGACCTGCAGAAATAAATGACTGAGATGGATTTTCGCTTTGAATGATGCTGGATGTGAATTTAATTCATTCTCAGGAGTGTGCATTTGTTTCTTTTCAGGGAGGGGAATTTATCTACAAAGCAAATTGTATTTCTTCAGAGACCTTCTTTGCCCCAGAAAGCAAAGAAGAAAGAATCTAAGGTAAATAACCTTGAGTTTCTGGTTTCTTTGGGTTTTGCTGGTGGTATTTTTATATTGAAATTGATTTCCCATAGAAGTAAAATGGCCTATTCAATGTTTCTGTGATACAGTAGCAAGACACAAGGAATAGAACTGCTCAAATGAAAGAAACAAAAAAGCTCGAATGATGTCAAAGCTCCTAGATTTATTTCATTCTCTGTTGAACTCACAGCAGCATAAAAAATGCAGATTTTTCTTCATGTAAACCAGCCATAAACCTCCATTTAGACCTCAAATTCTCTCATGTTCAGTGCCTGTAAGGTGGAACCAAGATTATTTTCTCTCACCCATTTCCTGTATTTTCTGTTTTAACTTCTCTCTCATTTTCTCCCTCTCTCTCTGTTTTGGTAGAACCTGTCACAATGTGGGCCTGATCTTTGGTGGTTTTATTGTGTGAATATTAATGAATTCTGCCACAGTTTAACCAAGAAAAGCCTCTAGAATCCAGCTAAATTATCCAAGGGCATAGCTGACAGCTAATGATGTATGGATGTGGATGCACGGATGTATTCCCACTTCCATTTTTAAACATTTAGCTATGGGAACCCCTGCCCAAACGTGTCATACATGCCATGCAGCTGGAGAGGGAAATACAGGAACTGGAAACAGAGAAAGTGATATGGCCTTCCTACAGCCCTTTCAGTATACAAGGGATCAGGAGAGAGCCAGATGAATTATGGAGAGGATCTCTGGAACCACACAACAGTGAGGTTGCTGACTAATGCAGCCTGGTTTTTGTTTTGGCTCTGGTGAGTGCTGCCAGCTCAGTGTCCCCTGCAGCAGTGGGCGCGTGAGGCCACGCAGAGCTCAGCTGCAGCAGGAGAGCAGGAATGCTGAGCAGAGCTGAGCACCAGGAGCATTATTTTACCCAACAGTTTAGATACCTGCAGGTAGTTTTCATCTATGAAGCCCTCACTCTTTTGGAGCCTGGTTAGGTAAAAATTGTCTTTTTGATACAGTGCAGAGCAGGGGAGTGTTTGAACTGACTGAAGCGGGACAGAACTGCTGGGAATGTGACTGATTTAGGATTCAACCTCTCTCGTTAGCAGAGCTGGAGCCCAGAATATTGTGTGAGCTTGTTACAAAGCCCATTTTCCTTGTTTTCTCTCTTTGTTTTCAGGTGATTAAAGGGATCTCGGGATGAGTGTTAGAGTGGCTGTATTTGGTCATTCTTTTCCTACCACTGTGTGTGGTTTTAGTGGAAGGGATGGGAACCCATATGTGGTTGCTCATCCTCGAACAGAGAAAGAAGTATGATGCTGATTTATTTTATTATAATAACACATACATACCATCCAGATGACTTAAAACTTTGTTTAAGTTTTTTTCATTCCGGGTTATAAAAACTTATTTAACAATGTCTGGTTGACAAAACAAAGGACTCGCTCGTTGGCAGTGTTAAATATACAGGAATATTTGAGGGCAAGGATCAATCACTACAGCACATTTTCATACCAAAGGTCAAGGAAGGATGACATACCTTGATTATAGTTCTGTAAAGGGATGTAAGACTGGTTCAACGTCCCCGAGTGGTTGTTGTGTCACATCAAAGATGCCAACCCAAGCATTTGATTAGAAGTTGCTGAATATTCTGCACATACAACATCCCAGGCTCTCAGGGATTTTTTTTAACCTAAGCTGTGGCATGTCTAAATGTTTATAGATAACCCTCAGAGGAAGGAAATGGGATGATAACATTAAAAGGATATTGCATTGATGGAAAATGTTCTGTCCTATCTTTGCACATCAATGAACTGCTGTTCAAGGTAGTCAGAGGAAAAGGAAATATGCAAGGAGTGGTACAACTTCTCTCTTCAGTGAAATGTACTTCTATTAGTGTAATATTCGATCAGGGATGAGGTAATTGTGTTCATTCATTTTATACAAAACTGATGCTTATTACAGCAGAAACTGAATGCAGTTTTGTGAAACAACAGTGAAGTACCTGAGTGAGTACACGTATGCACACACACACAAAACCTCCTACAGCTGGATCTTCATTACATTTAGGGTCCTGATCTTACCTTCTGTCAGAGAGAGCTTTCAGTTAAGGGGAGTCGTGGGTGCCCAGCACTTCTGCAAATCAAAGAGGAAAAAACTCAGGTATCTGAATTTTAAACAGCTGAGCTCTAGAACTGAGATGTTATCGTTCCTCTTTCTCTAAATTGCAGTGCTATTGAAGTGGAAGATAACTTCCTCTAAGTAAAACCAAGGAGAGTTTTGTGAAAACCAGTTTCTTGCTTTTTTTCCCCCCCTTCTCCTTTTATATTAAGTTCTGGCTACTGGAAGGAAAGAACGTTGTTCCAGCTTTGTAATCTAATAATAAGTTTTGAATGGCTTTTTGATTAAGGAATAAATAGCTAGATCAAAAATTAATGAATACAAAATATTTTGGCCAACTTCAGCACAGACTCAGTTTCACTGGAGAAAATGGCTTTTTTGAACATGGCTGGCTTTGCTGAATGTCCTGATGAGATTATTTATGCCATCCGAATATTGCCTCCTAACCCATTCCTGAGCTTCCATCAGCAAACGACACTGCTGAAAAAATGGTTGTGCACATTCAGAGGTACTTAACAAACTTGTGTAGGATGGCTTTGCAGTGGAACCATGGAGCAAGTCCAGAAGAGGCCTCGTAGTTGGTAAGGGGACTGGAGCACCTCTCCTCTGAGGACAAGCTGAGAAAGTGGGGGCTGTTCAGCTTGGAGAAGAGAAGCAGCCTTCCAGTATCTGAAGGGGGCCAGCAGGGAAGTCACAAAGGCACTCTTTGCCAGGAAGTGGAGTGATGGGGACAAGGGGTAATGGCTTCAAAAAGAGGGCAGGTTTAGATTTCATGGTACAAAGAGATTCTTTACTGAGTGTGGTGAGACACTGGCACAGGTTGCCCAGAGAAGTTGTGGGTGCCCCACTCCCTGGCAGTGTCAAAGGCCAGGTTGGATGGAACTTGGAGCAACATGGTCTTCTAGGAGAAGTCTCTGCTGGCAGCAGGGTAGTTGGAACTAGATCACCTTTAAGGTTGTGGCAGTCCAAACCATTCTATGATTCTGTGGTCTGGCTTACCTTGGGAAGCTTGATTTATTTTTTGACAAATGAAGCAGATATAGTAGTGACATATTTGTCAGCATTTATATAAATTATACCTGTCAAGGTAGTATCAAGGTACTGCTAGTTCCCTTTTTGTTTTAAGTACTGTTTAAAAACAGTTCTGAAATGGTGGCTGTGGTAAGTCCTGTGGGAGTGCTGCAAGTAGCAGCCTCACTCTTTCTCATCGAAAGACATTCATACAGATGGTTCAGAATGTTTTACTGTTTGGGTATGGTCGTGGGTGTGGTGTTAGTTCTGCTGTTAACCTGGTGAAAAACACTGGAATAATGCCATAGGATTGCTTCTTCTGTCTGCACTTATGCAACTTTGCATATCCTTCCCTTCCACACGGTGTAGAGAGGAACCCAGCAGGCACATTCAACAGCAGAAGCAGAAAGCATCGAGCTCTCCTTCCTCTGTGTAACAGAGATGTCTCTGTGGGCAGAAATCGTCTTAGGCCATCTGATTTGGTCAGGCAGCTTCTTTTAATAACGGGTCTTTAAATTAAAACTAACTAATCAAAACATGGCTACTCAGGAAAGTAAATGTCCATTGCTTCTAATGGTCTTTAACATTTGGATCCCTTTGTAGTTTCACTGGAGGTTCTCCAAAGAAGACATGCACAACAGGAAAATGAAGAATTCCACAAAGGCTAAATTAAGTACTAGGGAGAGGCAAAGGGCACAGGAGAAGCAGGAATTTGAAGTCACAGAGAACACGAGAAACTTAGAAGCACAAATCTCAAGAGCAGCCCAGCCCGATCCAGAGCAGCAGCCGGACGATGTGATAGACTTGGGAGACGAGGTGGCGGGGACCAACGCCAGGGGTGCCGAGCAGGACGGGGCGGTGGCGGAGGCGTGTCCTGCCGGCGGTGACACTGGTGACAGCAGCTCGGGGCAGGTGTGCCCGGGCCAGGGCGGGCCCGGCTGTGCTGCGGGCGAGGCCGCCGAGGGCGGGGGCTGCGCGCCGGGACCGGACTTCGGCAGCGACGGGGCCGCGCTGGACATGGATTGCTCCTGCGAGTGAGAGCTGCTGCTCGGGAACCTGGGAGCGGCTGGTCCTTCGCAAAGACAAAGAGCAGATTTTGATCATCCCGCCATTAACGCCGTTGCTCAACTCAGCATTTCTTTTGCATTATTTTGACTTACTTTGCTCCTTAGCACTCTGGTATCTTAATGGTTTAAGTATCTACAGGGCCCAGACTTTTCAACCCACAGAAACTGCAGAATTCCTTTCACTATACGTAGTGGGAAATGCTCTCCTAGAGGTACACTTTAAATTGAAAAGTAGGGAGGGACAGAAATCATACTTTTTTCCACGACCAACTTTAGCAAGCCAGCTTTGAGCCTGGGTCAGGGCAACTGTTCTGTCCACTCAGATTTTACTATATAGTACTTTCTTGTCCACGTAGCTTTTCTGGAGAAGTTACTGTGCCATATGTTATTTTGTCACTAGGCTTGTAGTGTCATAAAAATGATATTTGGACTTCAAGAGGTTGAAACTGAAGTTGGAAAGCTTAGCTAAGATGGCTGTTGTCCATATCGTTCTCCAGGAGCACACTCACTGACAATACCCTCTTCTGAATTTATTAACCCTTACAGATCTTTAAGCAATAAGCAAATCGTGTACCTGTTCAAGCACAGTGGGTAAACAAACCCCATGGTGAATTTGTGAGGCGGATGATTCCAGTACAAAATGCAATTTCCTATTTGGTCATTGCCAGCTAACAGTTCATCAGTAGCTGTGGGGGCTTCAGAAGACAGAAAAACAGGAAACAAAAAGGCAGGTAAAAAGTACTTCTGTCAGTGGTTATCCTCAAATTGGAATTAGATGTCACCTCCTGACCTTTTCCAGGTGGTTTTACATCACTTCCTCACTGTTATGAAATACCTTGTGATAAAGAACTGAAATTGTACACGGGAGTCTGTGGCCAACAATTGTCACTAAACAACCTTCCAAAATGAAAATATCTTTACAGACCGTTTTTTTCATACAAGTAACCATATTCTGGGACTGATACCTAATGGTATTCTGTAAAATTACCAACGTTTTTATGTTTGAAGCTACATAAAAATGTTTACAAGTGAATGTACATGTAATATAGTTTCTGTGCCAATGTTCTCCAAGTACTTCAGTATTTTTACAAATGTAGGAAGGAGTGGTTTCTCTCTTCTTAACCACCTTCATCTTTATTTAGAAGTGGTCAAGTAACCTGGTAACAGGGTGAGAAAAACATTGTAAATTCCCCTGCTTTTCTTGTTTTGAAGCAAGAGGTAGAGCTCTGTAAGTGATTTCCTTTTTTTTCCCTTGACTGATTTGTGCTTGATAATTTTCCTTAGTCTTCAAATCCAAATGCTGTACAAAGGACTATGTTCTGAATCAGATGTGCACCTAGAGTGGTTCAAAAGCATCTTTCATGCCTAAAAATTACTCAGTTGGCAGAACATTGCAGAGAAAGGAAAAATTACATCACTTAAATATTCATTTAATTGGGATGAAGGCACTCAAGTTTAAACCATTTGATTTCACACGCACAAAGCACAGTGGTAGTTTTGTCATTGATTAAAAAGAGTGTTTTATTTTGAATTCAGTGATTTGACCACAGGACTGTAAGAGATTTCAGTTTCTGATGCTGTTTTTCAGTTGTTTCATTTGGTATTTTGAGATTACAGTGGGGTTCCAATAGCCTCAAAAATAGGTTGCTGCAGTTGTTCTGTTTAAATACAAGATCTCTGCTTTGTACAATTTTAAGTTCTGTTTGCAGATTTTATTAGCATAAGATCCTTTTGCTGATGGTTTCTATCTCAAGGACCAGCTTTGTATTAATCTTGTTTAAAAATTCACTATATTTAATGAACGTTTTGCTAGTAGAAAGTGTTGCCGTAGAAAGACCTCTCCAAATACTTTTTAACAGAAAACGTTTATTGGATTGCAATTTGACCTTGTTTAACTGATTCCCAACTGCTTACAAAAGTAAAGAGAAATAAAGGTCATGAGGAGATTCCTTATTTGTGGTGTTTGCACAAATGCCAATTGTTTGTCCCCAAAAGGAGAAACTCATTTCTCTAAGTGGTGATGAGGGGAAGCTCCCTCCTGCCGACACAGCAGCAGTTACTGGTGCTGCAGAGCTGGCTCCTTGGCTTTCCTTTCCCAGCGGAGCATGGAAGGGCCTGTGGGGAAGTTGCACTTGTTTAAGCGAAGGCTTGACTTAAAACTTTGTTCCCATAAAAGCTGGGTTATGGCTGGGAAGAGTCAAAGAGAACTTGCATGTTTCTTCAGTTTCAAAAGGGCAGTTGGTTTAGGGTTCATCATCTCAGCTCAGCTTGTGACTTGGAATTACTCTGAGCTGGTTCAGCTGTCTGAAGCTGTGCACGTGCTTGGGCCGTGCCCCCGTCCCAAGGAGAGGGGGAGAGCCTAAATCATCTCTCACACAGGTGATCCAGATGTGATGAGGGCTGGGGAAGACAGGCCTGTGGTGCAGCAGCAAGGCTCCACAGCTGTTATCTGCATTTCATCGCAGCTGCCTTTGCCATTTTGGGCCTGAAAAAGCAGGACCAGCAGAGCTGCCAGGGAAGTGAAAGACAGCAGTCAGCAAGTGGTCATCTGAAGAAGCCACCAGCTGTTTCACAGGAGGAATTCAAAGGAGCAAACCCAGCTCAGGTGCTGCAATGGGCTGCCCAGGGTGGGGTGGTGAGGCACAGGGTGGAGGTGGAGTCACCATCCCTGGGGGTGTTGAAGAAAAGACTGGATGGGGCAAATGAGGAACGTCAGAGAGGAGTGGCTGAATTAAATGAAAGATGGAAAAGGGTTTTTAAATTGCAACAACAAACAGCAGGGAGCAGGGGCAGAGGGGTACAACGGTGATGGGTAGGGTGTCCAAACTCTTGAAGCATTATAATGAAAACAGGTGTGTTAGGAGGGGTTAAGTGCACGAATGATGGGACTGGTACTTCAGCTTGCATTATGTCTTTGATTATTGGATCTGTGCACTTGAAAACAGTATAAATTAAATAGCCCAAAGTAGCTTTAATGTATGTGTGGAAATGAAGCTAAGTACAAAACAATATATTCATTTCTCCCTAATTTGGCTCTTCTGTCAGCCTCGATTTCTGGGGTGAGCAGAGGAAGCATTTGGATACCCTACTTTTTCTTCGTAGTTGCTGTAACTCTACATTTGCCTCAGGGAGCCAATTATAGGGCAGAAATGAAGCATGATCAGCCTTTCATGCAGGAATTTCATCCTCCAGAACTGAAGAGTATAAGAAGAGCAGTTACTAATTTTTTGCTGATAAATGTTTCTCGAAAGTATGAGGAATGCCAGTGAACAACATGCCTGTGAATTGTAGTTGTAGACACAGTTCATATGTCTCTGAGGCTGTTAGTGAAGATGTTCTTTAGGCTTTAAAAGGTGATCCTTGCCAAAGCCCCCATCCTCAGGAAGGTGCCTGTGGTGCTGGATGTGGCAGCTGACTCTAATCAGTACCTTACCTATACACTGAGGGGAAAAAAGGCTTTTCAGTTTTAAGTGCTTTCTGTTACTCACTTATAAAAGCACCCTCCTAACTAAAATGATGTAATGCTAACTGAATAGCGTATCTTTTCCAGCTATTTGATGCAGAAACTATAGGGATTTTTGATAGTCATTGTACCAGATGAGCACACAGCAAACTGCTATAATATGTCACAGGAAGAAGAGAAAGATAAAGGCTAATGCGGCTGCAGCAGCAGGTAACTCACAAACCATCTCCTTAAGTTTAAATATAAATGTATAGGTGGACACATCTCTCACTCCTTCCTCATCCTTTATTGCAAAAAAAAAAAAAAGTATCAGTCTTTTTCTCCTTCAGTCTGTCCTTAGCTGATGGCAGAAGTGTAAAAGGAATAAATAAACATTTTCTATGATGACAAGATTCACCAAAGCGATGAGAATATTTCTCCAGCTCAGTAGCAGCTGAACAGCAGGGGCTGCTCTCTGTTCCCACCAGTGCAGGCCAATATCATGTTTACTGAATTATTTGTAGAGCATGTATTTATATGGGTTAACGTCTCTGGGATGTTATTTTTATCTTCAATTATGGCAGAGTCAGATCCAGTAACAGACTTCAAGGTGAAACTGACCTCTCACTAAAAGACCATGAAACTCTTTTTTATAAAGACACTTCCAAAAGATTCTTAAGTGTCAACAGGAAAAGGCTGTGGAGGAAGGGGATGTCAACAACTTTCCCAATTTCTTGGCTTAGAAATGGCATTTATTACAAGGTAAGAGAGGATTTCTTGCTCACAGTACCAGAGGTTACCACTGTTTGGGGGGCAGGGGTTTGAAATAATTATTCTTGTCCATGTTTCGGGGCAGTGTGTGTGTTTGATCCTGCTCTTCAAGTGGGTGAGCCCACACAATTAGAGAGATGTATCCTTGCCCCACAGCACTCAGGCTGAGTGTAACAGGGGATGACAGAAGGAGGTTAGAGGCAAAAGAGGATGATGACAGAAGCAAAGGGTTTCAAAATGCCTTTTGTTAAATGGACATTTTGGTGCAGGTCTGAGGCAGGTTTGTGAAAGAGATGTAATTAGGGCTGCAGAAAGCCTCTGCATTAAGGGAAGAAAAGGGTGTACCAGTTTATAATTCATGATATGATTTAGAAGTCATAAGAAAAACAACATTTAAAGGCTTCTCAGAATCTTTTTATCATGACACTGATAAAATACAGATGAGCCTAGTGCATGGCTATTTTATGGCACCAGTACTTCCTGATAGCAGTGGATGGCACATTCCTAGGAAAATCCTGATTCTTTAAAGCATCAAGCCCTGACATGTCAGCTGCCATCTCTGAACACAAAACCCCCTTGGTGTTATTTTTTGTGACGAGTACGCTGTCCTATTTACATTCTGGAGCAAACAAACAAGGAAGCATTCACTGAAATAGGGATACTCAGAAGGAATCCTCCTCTCGTTTGAGGAGCAGGGATTGGATAAGACATCCCCTCTGGGCTTGCAGTGGCTGTGCAGGGGGCCAGCAATGGAAAATACAGCCTGTCCTTCAGTTCTGTGTGTTCTGCGTGGCAGCAGGTGTGGCCTGTTCTCCTGGACACCCAGGGAGTGCTGGGATCATTCCGTTTGTTTTCCAGCTTCTGACCCAGTCCCAGGAGTGGCTTTGTGCCTCACTCGAAGCAGGGGCCTGGCCTTGCCCAGCAGGGCTGCCTCTGCAGTTTGAGGATGTGGCAGGAAGTAGCTCCCAGGCTGTACAGCACACCAGACTGATAAAAAGAGGGATACTGGAGTTTGCTGGAGCTGAAATGACTTCTTGGGAGAAGAGAACTACAGCTGGGCTCAAGGCCTAAGCCTTAGCCAAGCACAGGGAGGTTATGCTTGAAAAACGAAGTGCTTCACACCAACGTGATTGCAGCAGGCTGGGAACTGGCTGGGGTTCAGTGCCTCTGCAACCCCTGTTTAAGGCAGAGCAGGAGACACTGATGGCAAAGAACTCGCTGCATTACCGAGTTTCAGACTAGATCTGAAACACGTAACTCAGGGAAAAGAGCCACTCACAACGGGAAGGCCTTATCCATTTAACATTTTTGCTAATTCAGTATTAATTTAGTATTTTTTATCTTGTTCCTGATTGAGGTCTTCAAATGTACAACAGGAATCTCTGCCACTTAAGGACTTGAACTGTTTATGGAGGTAATTAACAAACTCATAGACTTTTTTCGGTATTGCAATTTCTAAAAGTTGGACAAAGAAGCTTCATTCAGGAAGGGCACCTAGAGATCCCCTCATGCCTCACAAGACCAAACTTTCCAAAGACTTTACATCCCGGAGTCTCCTGAAGCTCAGTACGCTGTGCAGCAGGACTGTGGAGATTTGCCACCCTGGCTGTTGCTGGCCAGTGCTGCTTTGGGGGACACGGCCCAATGCTGGCTGAACAACCTCAGCACCAGATCCAGCCTCAGGGGAGGCATTCCCAACACTGCTGTACTCAACACTTTCAACTCAGGGCTAAACAGGATTACCAGAAAACAGCTTTGTCAACGCAACTGACTTGTTTATATAAACCACATAAAAGGTGGGTTTGGTTTTTTTTCCTTCTGAGAAGAAATGGCAAGAGAAGGAAGTCACAACACAGCAGCTCTTCCATAAAAATAGTGAACGAATTATATAGAACTGGGGAGGGAAGTGTGTCGACTCATTTGGAGCAGATTCAGGGGTTGTGGCCTGAAGTACCCTTAGAAACAGACCTGGCATTGCTGCACAACTCATGCTCTGCAAGTGCTGAATCAGGCACCAAAAGTGTTTTAAAAGCTGACTGACAAAGCAAGTGTACAAAGTGAAAATATGCTGCTACCCATAAGAAAAAGCCATCCAAAAACCAGAACAGTTAATATATTTAATACAAAATATTTTTTCCCCCAAAGCAGCAGCACTGTATTACAGGTGTATTACAGTTAAATTAAAGGAACACTTTCATGATTGAGGACATCTTCATCTATGAAGTAAAATCTTCCAAATAATTAATTTAGTTCATTTTAGCTTTATCAAAAGGCACTGGAAAAAAATAACACATTTTCTCTTCAGCCAGTGTCACTACAGGTGTCACTACCACCATTTCTCAAAGAAAACACAGTTTCTAGGAACACCAATGTTAGTGAGTAGTTTGGATATAGATTCTATCATTGGAGGGGGACCACAGATGTACCATGAAGTATTGCTGGATACGTGTTTCTCTAGATCCTTTTCAGATATTCTTCCCTCTGACAAAAGAAAAAAGAGTAGAAATGAGAACAGAAATATTAATCATGAAGTCACTTCAAAAATAATGTCTGGTTAGAGGTATTTCAAGCACTCATTTCTTAAAAATGCCTGGCCTGTTTCAAGATAATAGGTATTGAGATTTGAGGCTTCCAAAAGCCTATGTTTTTCTGGGGATTTAGATCAGTGCTTTCACTTGGAATGCTGAGGGTATTAGTCACTGAAGAGGAGCATGGCTTACAGACAAGTAAAATCTCACATTCACATGAAAAAGTCTCTAACAGAAATATAGCAGAAATGGAAACATGCTGAAGTGTCTCTTAAAAGCAGTCAGCTTATCCTTCATCAATCCCACCTTAAGCAAAGTAAACAGCATTTGCTTAATAGTTTCTGGAATAAAGTCTGCAGTGGGAAATATCAGTGTAAAGTTTAGGATTAAGAGAGAACAAAAACTACAAAGAAAATTTTTTCTGCAAAGCGAAGTAAGTACAGCAAAATTGTTTAACTCACATCTCATTTTGAACCTTTAAATGTAATAGTGCTGGGTTATTATGCACAACTTCATCCTGTAGGATGTAATCAAACCTGGGCTTCAGACAGCAGGTCTGTACAATGCCACGACATTTACCTGTAACGTGGGGCTGCAGCTCCTTACAGATCTGTGAGCGCTGCTGGGTGACGTGGAAACAACATGAGATCTTTCCAGGAAACGCCTTCATCAAACCAAGAATATTTTTCTGTAATGTTAAACACACTGGCTTTCACCACAGGCCATTAAATCAAAGCAGATGTATGCACACAGTCCCAGAATGCCAGTGATTGCTGCTGAGAACCACAACTTTGCGTTTCAGCGCTGAGGACCTGATGGGTGTGATTCCACAGGCCTCACCTGCACACACACAGAATTCCCACACTTGGAATGTCAATACCCTGCCAGCTGTGTGAGTGCTTTTCTCTTTCTCTGACAGAGATTACCATCTGCAGGATTTGGACCTAAGATCCAGTTAGGTCATTTCCCAATTTCTTCCCCTTATGAATTCTCAGTATTTCCTCCTTCCATAGGGGTTTTCCATTTAAAAAAACCCTGCAGTATTTACCGTTAGTTAGGAATTTTTTGAGTCTTGTCTGGTTTATCTGATAAGGTCACTTCACTGTCTCATGTTCTCAAGTAAAACCAACTACCACGTAATGCTAATGTTATTTTTACCAGAGTAGAAAGTATAAACTCATTTTCAGTTCCCTAAGTCACAGCTGTGATAAGTTACCACCAAACCCCCAGCGGCTTAAGTTCAAATCATAGCAAAAAAAGAAAGAATGTGTTAGTCCAATGCTGTAGTTAGTTCTGAAATTCAGATGTAGCTACTGTCTAGATTCTGCTTTATATAGGATTTTCACTCCTGGAAAAGACACTGGAAATTCTTTAAAATATTCTGAAATAAAAATAATTCCTAGGCAAATTAGCTCATTTTGCTAAGTGTCTCCTTGTTAACTACACTGAGGCTGCCCTGGGTTGCTTAACAAAAAATCCCAGAAAGACTCTACTTTGTAGAAAATCTGTTCCTGAATCCCTAAAAAGCCACAGGATGAAGAGCAGCACATATTGCCACTGCTGTACAGTGTTCCACCAGCACCTCTACTACTGACTTGCTGTCTTTGTAGCCCTAATGCTGTTGCTTCTATCATTTGCACTGAGGATATTTCCAGTGCCTCAGCCTGTGACGTGAGAGCACATCCACAGTGAGGATCAGACCCCACAGTGGGATCTCCCTTGTCAGCCCATACACAGGGACCACATGCTCCAAACCATCAGTGATAACCCAGCAGTTCCTCCTGCAGATTGTGCACATCCTGTACACATGTTTGTCACAACAGCATAAAGGCTGCTAGAGAGTCTGTTTCCTCAATTCTCTGCACAGAAGTGGAGAATTTTGACAGACATGTTCTGGATCTGAGGGATATGTGAAGAATGAAGGAGGGATGTATTTTAAGCACTGTGCATGACACTGTGTTCTCTTTTGTCCCAGAAGCTTTAGTGCAAAAGTTCTGCTGTCATAAAACTGCTTAAGTGAATGCTGGGAATGTCAGCACCAGCGCTGGAAAAACCTGTGCATGCTTAGAACAGACTGGGAGATCAGTAGGTGGCCAAAAGGAAGAGCGGATTATTCTGCTTCTAGCAACAAACAAATGGCTTTTCAAAGAAAGCAAATATCTCTATATCTAGAAACATGGTAGGAGTACAGAAACAAAACTAGTGATGAGTCCTACACACTGTTTCTGGAATCACAACAGCTCTTTATCTTATGATCAAAAGCTTTCGTTACTTAAAAACCCACACATCATTTTGGATGCTTCTTTAAAGGAGTTGTGCTAATTTGACCCTAAAATATTGTGAATAACCCTTAATGGCCGAGTGTGACAACTGATCTCTAACTGGTGAGTAAATGTTGATGAAGTACTGCACAAGCAATTTTAAAAGTAGCTATAAATCCTTCATTCATACACTACTACTTATTAGTAACTAATGCATTATCAGTAAAGCTCCTCTGTTATTTTAGGAAGTATTTCCTTTGGATGTTACTCTCTTCTAGTCTTTACATTCAATACAATCTCTACTTAGACTATGTGGTTACAGTATTACAGCACTATGCATACTACTAGTGTGTATATACATATATAGATGTAATCTTTGGCATGCTCTTACAAAATCATAGTAAAATGCAGGGACACAGTAAAATTTAGGGACCACTGACTTATCTCCAAAATCAGTGGGAGCAGGTATGTCCAGTAACAGCCTTTATGGTACACTGGCATAAGCAGTTAACAAAACACACACGGGATTTGAGGCAGGAAGTAACTTTTGTCTCTGTACAGTGTCTAACACAGAAGGACTCTCTGGAATTTGGTAACATTGATATACACACTGGTAGCTGAATAGTTGAGACCTGTTTTTAAAAAAAAAACCACGAACTTTTGATTTACCTTAAACAAGAGTTCGCTCGTATTTTTTGCACTGTAGTACAGCTTCGCTGTTCCCAATTTGTGTCTATTTCCTTTACCCTCTTGGTATCCATGAAGATCTGCTATATGCAGCAGTATAGAAAACAATGGGTTAATTCCAACACCCCCTGCTATCAGCACTAGGTTTACTGGGGAGTCACCAGGCTGAGGATCAAAGAAGAAATCACCTCCCACTCGCAGAGCCACTTCTGAGTCAAGAGTACACTAGGATGGAAAAGAAGATATTTAATTTCAGAACTAAATGCAAAAGTTGAAATCTTACTCTTTCTGCATCCCAGTCACAAGGTTTGCTGGACTGTGATTTTTATTTCAATTGACCAGTGAAGGAAAACCAGAAGGACTGTAAAATAATACACACATTTCCCAGCTCTATCTGAAGTAACCCAGTGTCTCTAGGGATCTAGTTCTGCTTTCAAAAGTTTCAGCCTTATGGTCAGGCAGGATGGTGACTCCTCCTCCTTATCCCCATAAGAGTTGGAAGAGGAACAGTTCACACAGCGTTTTCCAACAGCAATATGTGGTTGTGAAAACCCGAGCTAAACATGTGAGATCACACTTCTACCCAAAACCAGCTTCATGCCAAAAAAGGCCTTTGTGTAAGGTCACAGAAGGTCAGAGCAAATTGCACACACAGAAGGTTTTTCCATCCCCATTCCTTAAAATTAAAAACCACCCAGAAGTGAAGTAAGTATCCACAAGAATATTTCTTGCAGAATCACTTCTGCATTTGCAACTTTAGAGACACAAAAGAAGAAAAATCAGGGGGAAATCCTCTCTCTTACTCTCCACTTGTAGGCAAGAAATTATTTCCTGAAGAAATGTGTCCAAGCGTGTTTTTTGATACATGGTAAACAAAAGCTAAGACAAAAAAAAAATCTACTTGGGTCAGTATCTCCTTGTGAACCAGCACTGCATCCTGGTCTGAAGGGTGAAGCTGCAATAGAGAGAAGTCAGGGGAGTTCTTCCACATCACTGCAAGCTGACAGAACATATAAAAGCACTTAGGCCATATATGGGCTTTATGAACAGGATAGGGAAACCAAGGAAGGTGGGAATGCAGGAGAGAAAAACAAGCTGTAAGAACTGCTGAGAAATGAGCTTAGAGAATGAAAACACTTCCTCCAAAGAACTGCTTTCATAGCAGGAAACAGCAAAGTGAAACGAAGGGAGTTCCATTAAGGAAGGCTGCACAGACAGCTAAGGCCTAAAGGTGTAACAATTCCACCAGGAGCAAGGACGCCCTTGGATGCAGGTACTGCACAGAACACAAGGGTTCCTGAGACAGTAAAGCATGATCATTAATTAAAAACACCCCACAACTTCCCTGCTTTTCTTTTCTCTCTCCCTTGTGATGTACACTGCCAGGCATGTGTTACTGTGGTCTAGAGAAGCACGAACCCACACGTGTTCCAGATTCATGTGGCCTAAGGAGGACACAGAATATGGTAACTTTTGAGGAAATAAGCATTTTTAGGGAGGAGCAGTCTCACATCTGCCCCCTTTACCAGCCACAGTTCCTCAAGACTGGACATGGGATTTGGGAAGAATGTCTCTTAACCAGCAGTCTTCCAGATATTTCCATGCTTTGGCCATACAATGATAACAGTAAGTCAGTATACAAGAAAAAAGAGTAAAATTCTGGAGTAATACCATGAGAAAGTGTTGCCCTTTAGCCTAGTTCATAAACACAGCTCAGGCAGAGAAGTGAAACAATCAATACACTACATGGATATTTTTTAAAGAAAAGGCTAAATCTTCCTGAAGTTATACAAAGTACATGGTGCTAAAATGTACTATTTTATATACAGTCATATTAAGAAATAAATACCTGTAAAAAACACAGACACAGTGAGTAAATGAGGGTTAATTATTCCCATAGCATTTTTAACCTGAGATACCAGTTTCCTTTAGGAGCAACTTTTAAACAATTAAGCACCAGTTTTGTCACCATATATACAACATTTTCAAATTCTAGGTTGCTGTTTTTTCTGCTTGTTTCCTAAAGAAAAGTATGCACTTTTGTTTAGCTAGAAGAGTCCATGTATACCCTGGAGGTTTCTTCATGGCATCAGGTTTGATGTAGCTTACCCCTTAACTAAAGATTTATCTTATAAATTCCACCAGAAAACTTGGCAACAAAAACTGATTTACGACATGAAAAATTCTTAAATAGTTTCCAGAGACTGTGAAAAGAACAGAAGTCAGAAGTTGATAGGGCAGATTATTGATGAAACATGTGACTCATCTGACAAACAAAATGGGGTAAATGATGAACAAAACACCACGAGGCCAAGTCTCACTCTTCACTTTTAATATAGCAAAAACCCAAGCCTTGATATGTCTTTTTAAAAATAATATTGTGTATTTAAAAGAATACTGTAGATTTTCTGAATCATTTTATCATTTCAGAAAAACTGATCTAAGTATCTTCCTTGGCTCCCCCTTAATAATCTAGCTGTGATTTATCAATGATTCCCAGTTTATATTTCCAGAAATAGTCAGGAATTATGGAAGGTTATCAGAGGTTACTTTGTAATGTGTAACACTGCCTGTTCTCAGGGATGTAAGTCAGAACAGAGGTTTTTCAACATTTTTAAATTCATTAATTCCAAAGGAGTGAGAACCCTTATATACACTAACTACAGTATAACTTTAGGTCCACTGTAAGCACAGGTGGTGACAAAAGATCACAATAACCACATTTCCATATAAACATCCAATTTCAGTTCCTTACTGAACAAAAGGTTTTAAGATATATGTTGTATCCAAAATGCTTGACGAAGTCAACGTGAGTTTTGCAGTTAATAGCACAAAGAGGTCTAAAAACACACACTGCCCCCTTTACCTCAAAAAAAAACAAAAACAAAAACAAAAAAACCCCACCAAAACCCAAGCCAAATATCACAGCTAATTTCATTTACCTCAGTGTGAATCCAGTGAGCAGGAGGATGAGAAGTGTGCTTTACTGCCAGCTCTAGTATTCCTTCTCGTTCTAACAAGCCAGGGCTCGAACAAATTGAGAATCCCCCAACTACAGATACTCCAGGAATAAAGAAATCAACCCTGAAAATGGAGCAGACACAAAAGTTTAAAATGAAGCCAACAACCCCAAACATGGACAGCAATAGCCAAAATAATGTGGCTGCCTTTGTTTCAATTACCTTTCCTTTACAGCATCTTCATTTCTGCAAGGTAACTTTTCTGAAAAGGGAATTAATCTTGAGTAAACCATTTCCTTAGAATTATCTTTTTCTAGAACCATGTCATCATGTTTGCTAAACTAAAAGGTTTTCAAATCATTATGCTTTTAGCATTAGATGTCAAATCTCACAACAAACTAGAATTTCAAGTGTTTGAAATAAATTGTTTGCATATTAGAACAAAAACGTAATTATGATCTGATAGAGTAGCTTAATTCTCACTCTTTTTGGTCCTTTTGATGGGCTCTTCAATTTTCAAACATAAGAAGATTGGCATTCTAATTTTAGGGAAATGTCTTTATATTAAACACTTTTTCTGGGTAGATTAAATATCTGAAGTAAAAACAACAGTATGTAAAAAAATTCCCATGTAAAAAGTCCACAACTGGCAGCAGAACTGCATCTCCCTCTGGTGGCAGATATCACTTCTTAGGTTATAGGAAATTGAACTGGAATAAATTCTTACTTTTTTTGCTTTCAGCTTAAAAGTAAGCATGAGTTTGTACAGATAAGAAGGTAACATGTGGCTAAGCTTCTGCAATACCAGCCATTAGAGACTCTGGAAGGCAAGCCATTACATATATATCTTCAGTCTCATAAAAGTAAGGCTTTGATAAGCCTTGAGGAGGCTTCCAAATAATGATCAGAAAAAAATTACAAGTTGGTTTGTCATCTATCACCTGAACTCTTCTGTGTTCCATAGATCTTTAAATGCTTCTGCTTTCTACAGCAGGTAACAAAATTCCCATATTTCAACATAAACCAAGTGTTTATAACTAGTAGTGCTGGTCCCCTTAGGAAACAACCACACTGATAAGCAATGCCAAGTACTAGAGAACCATTATTCAACTCAAGCCTGGTTGGGCTGGCTCAGTATTAGTTAAGTGGTGATGCAACAAGAAAATACAGACTGGCTTCTACTGCACAGGTATTTTCTTTAAACAGCAAGGCTGTATTCTTCACAGAAACCACAAATGTTTGAGGAAAGAGAGAAGCACTTTGAGTAGTTCACCAGTTGTGGAAGAAAAAAACAAACATCTTGTCTGCTTACTCCAAACAAAATTCACTCTTTGAAGAAAAAACCTCTTTCTCTCAAAGAACGCACACGGTGTGATATATACAACAGTGATACAATTTTAAACTTTATGCTTATAGTATCTTGATGGTGCACAAAGACACCTGACTGCAAAAGAAAGGTCTACAACCAGAACAGCTGAGAAGGCTCATTTCAGTTCCTCAGCCTGTGCGGCCCCACTGCCCGCGGGGCCCAGCTTTACCGACAGTCAGGCTCGGGGAGCTGGGAAATGTCGACTCTTGAATTGCAGCGTTTATCCTGCCCAAGAACATCTCATGATGCTACTGAAGCTCTTTACCTCCCTCTGGTGGAAAATAGTATTACTACTTAAGATTAAACTTAATGAAAAAGACGAGAATTTATGCTGCAAAGTCACAATTTACATTCAAGTAAAAATGTTCTTGGCATGTAAAGGAAACCTTATCCATGCCTGGTGGGGAAACACAAAAACATTACTGCAAAACCTACACCAAACAGGGTTTTTACCTTTCCCAAACACTAATGCAGATGTACTGTTCTTTCCCAAGCACATAACTATGAGAGATTTCAAGGCACAGTTTACTATCTTATAGTGGGCTAGCTCTGATGGCTCGTCTCAGCCAGGTGAGGAAGGGTGAGGGGGCTCCTGAAGAAATGCTGCCTGTGACAGCCTAAGGGAAAAGAGCAGCACAAGGGAAAAATTGAAGAAAACCCACAACAAGGAGAGGCGCAAAAAGAAGTAAACTAGAGATCTCTGGGTAGTTTTCCACTTCCCTCCTTTTAAAACCCACCTAAACCATATCTTTAAGAAATTAATAACTATTACCCATTGCGTAAGAGATCAAAAACACTAAAACCAAAAGCTACTTCTTCAAAGTATTTGTAACATGCATGTATCTCAATGCATGTTTTAGTAAATCAACAGGTGTAACAGCAACAAGTCTCTTCATTATTATTTGAAGTCAGATAAAGACCAGTATCTGCCAAAGTGCTTGCAAAACAAATTCACTTTTGCTTCTGAAAAACTCAATAATTAGAACATTTTCAGGAAATGTAAACATTTTAGGACAGTTTTTGGCTGTAACATCTTATTGTAGCAAATCCTAACAAGTTAGCCTTTTCTGCTCAAGAAAATGTGTTGTTTTGTACTGCTCATCAAAAAAAATGCAACCCCAGTTTATAGATGCAAGTACAGAGAAGTTGGTGTGTACCTTACAATAGCATTAGAACACTTTCAAGGAAGAAGAAAATGAAAAAGAGTAATTATAATTAAAGCTTTCAGTTTTCAGCATGATAATTTCAAAAACATTTTTGGAGGGTAAATGTACTTTGCAAGTACTGGCAAGCATGAATTTAATATGAGTCACTGCACATGTGCAAAAACTGCAGCAAATTACTTCACAAACAAATTATTGCTAATCAGCATCTTGTGTTCTGGTTCTAAATTTAAAACCCAGCATATTAACACTCCCCAAGTAACATATGCTGTTAATACCCCAGCAGCTATACTTTGATTTCAGCAAAACCACTTTCAGATGGCCAAAGCAAATAAAAAGTTCAAGAACATTAAAATGCCCATTGCCAAAAGCAACTACTCCTAGTTTTAAATTAATTTGTAAGAGAAAAAAAAAAAAGTTACTGAGTGAGCGTATTTTTAACAAGGAAAGATGACAAACATGAAAATCCACTACTTCCCTGGGGAAAAAAAAAACCAAAACCTTGTAAAATTGTTTAAACAAGCAGCTAATTGTTTCAAAGGCTTAATAATTCAAGGTTTTTATTTTCAAATTTGCCTATTTATATTAATATATTAATCTGACCTAACAGGCTTAATTTTCAGAGTGGAAACTTCAAGGGGAAGAAATAAACCAAAACTAAATAACTTGCAAATCAGCAGTCTCAGCTCCACTGTAAAAATAACTAGTAAATAAAGACAGCCTGCAGAATAAAGTGCTGTGAACTTCAAAGTACTCCTGAAAAAACAATGTAATATAATAAACCACAGGAAAACACCAAAACAGTATAACTGAACATTTAAAGAATATCCCCCTCTGCCCTTTTAACAGTAACATTAGCATTTTTTATTATGACTATTTAAAAATTATGCCAAACATCAGCTCTTTGACAGAGCATCCAATAAGAAAACCTTGTATTATATAAATTAACAACATTTTTCCAAGGCCCAAGGATCAGAGATCTTCAGCACTTTGTTATAGTGGACTTCTTTCTAGTAATTTCCCCCTCAAATATACCAGATCTTACCATTGTCCTGCTTTGAAAGTAAAATCCTTATTTGCAATTGCCAAACGAAGCCTTTTGACTGTCTCTGATTCATTGGTGATTCCACACACTTTTGCCTGTGTAATTACCTAACAAAAGAAAAAGAAGCCAGTGTGATGTGTAGATAGAATTTGCAGCAAAAGCACTCAAGAAGCCATGCATGAGACATCCCTCACTCCCTATGTTACCCATGGCATTTCATTACCTATAGCACCAATATTTTTCACTGAGGTGGTGAAACAAAAATGGATTCTATCCCTGGAAGTGTTCAAGGCTAGGCTGGATGGGGCTCTAAGCAACCTGGTTTAGTGAAAGGTGTTCCTGCCAACGGCAGAGGGCTGGAACTGCATGGTCTTTAAGGTCCCTTCAAGCCCAAACCATTCTGATTCATTTAAATAGTCACTGAATGGAGAAGAGTGTTTGTACTTGCAGTCTACCATGTCTGTCACTTTTTCTAAGATTATATACAAACTTACTTTATTTCAGTTGAAGAGAGCATAGCTGTAAAGAGAGGTGATTGCTAGTTAGCACTTATCAGATTCTCCAGACATCTATACCTGACACACACTCCTGCATCCTCCAGCAACAAAGTAAAGAGATCGCTGATATAAAGACAAAGGACACTTTGTGAAAAATCAGTTGCAGATGAAATCTCAGGGAGAATTCTGGATCTAGACTAATTAAAGTAATTAAGTGCATTACTGAAAGATTCTGCATTAATGTTAATGCATCAATGGAAGAAAATCAGCAAGCCTGTGTTACTGCATTTCCCCCTACACCCCCAGAAGACCACAGGGAAACCAAGACACGAGGTTTCCTGGCTGGTTAACAGAGCAGATTTTGTTTGGCAGCCACATGGGAGGGCATGTCACAGCCATAGCTGATACTACTTTTAAGGAGTTAAAATAAAAAAAAAAAAGGAAAAGGAAGAAAAATATGAAAAATGAAAAACAGACTTTGCAAAAAGACCCATTGGGAATGAGCACCCCACTAAATTCTTTGATGCCCATCAGTGCAACATGGATTTTCATCCCCTCCCTACCCTTCATTTTCAGGCTTTTTTTGATTATAATTATTAACCTTTTTCCTCTACAAAGGAATCAATGCCCTAAGTATTTTCTACAAAGAGCAATACACAGATTTTACTGTTAAAAATGCTGATGTCACTTACCACACAAGGAAATACTCAAAATACCACCACAACTCTACCATTTCTCATTTGTCTAAGATCAAACAGATCGAAAAAATTTTAACTTTAAGCAACTATGCTGTAATTTAGAACATATGTCAGGAAATTAATTTAATCATAAAGCAACATCTGAACACGTCCCCTGTCCCATTAAACAGCAGGACATTTGCTAATTTAAAATGAAGTAGCATGGATTCCTGTTCCACTTTAGCAGACAGTATTAAATGAGGAATGCAGTCAGTCAAAGTTAACAAGAGATGTAAGATACATAACCTCAATGGTTGTTCTGATGGGGAAGTGAAGGAAAGGGACATTAAATTTGGATCTTCTTCATTCCCTTCTTTACTCTTCAGTACACTCCTTAATTTGTTATTTGGCTGAGAGAGCTGCAAGAGTACTGGAAATTTAACTCTTACTTGGTGTAAAGTTATCTCAAAAATGAAATTTGAGTCAGGGTGATCAAAGGCATTCACAGCCAGTATTTTGGACTGTCACAAAGGTATCCAACTGGCCAAAGCAAGGCTGCAGTGAGAGGAAGGAGTGCCCAGGATTCTGGATTTTGAAGCTGTATTTCAAGAAAGCATTAGTCACTTTTCCTTGCCCTGGTCCTTCACATTATCACTCTTCAACAGGCAGCGTTCTGTAGCGTTCACACTAATGCAACACAGATTTATGATTCTTTCATCTTTTACAGGACTGAAACGGCCAAATAAGGCAATATTGGCTGAGGGAAGCCAACTGCTGATTATACGGAATTTAAAACCAAGTAGAGGATTTAAAATAAACTGATTTTAAAGTGGTCAGAAATAAAGCAACAAAGAATAAATCAGGCATTAAAAAAAGAAACAGCATAATCCTGTGATATGCAGAGAATGTGCAGTAGCAAGAACTGAGCCCTGCTCTTTCACCTATCTCACACAGCTTCCTTCTCTTCCTCATGCCTTACAGTTCCCTGCACCAACCCCGAGCCTCCCACACCTCAGAAGGATCCATTTTCCAGGTCTTTTCCAGGTACTGACATTGAGCAGAGAAAGGAAGCAAGCCAAGAAAAAATACAAAAAGCCCCCATGGCTGCAACACTCCAAAGTGCCATCATTTTTTTCATGTCAGAAGCAAACAAGAACATGTCTGTGCCTGTCTCTACATCCCTTTTCTCAGGTAAACAGAATCTGTGTGCTGTGATTGCATTTGTGTGCATCTACTTCAGCTTCCTACAGAAAGGAAATATCTGTGTGAAATGCAGGAGCATGTTCCCCTCTGAACATTATGAGAAATAATGCTTGCTGCTCAAAACTGAGATCCAGAGCAAGCATTTCTGGATTTGATGGAGAACAATGCTCCATCTTCCTTGTATTTGTGAATTAAAATAGATACAACTAAAGATCTTTCTTACATCTCACCTTCAAAATGTCTACACTTTTTGCCTTACTCCTATGTTATAAAAGGACATTTTCCACATTTTTAAATCTCAAATCTAAACTAGAATTGTAGAAATCCATAAAAATCTGAGAAGTCTGTTTAGAGATGAGTGGTATCCATGTGCTTTATTACTTATTATAATCCATACTTGGCCAGAAATCTATTTTCTTTTCCAACATAAAGTAAACAGCATCATATCAAATGTAAAAAATTTAAAACTCATTACATTTCACCCGCTGAGAACTAAATATGCTAATTTTATACCAGTAGCAAATATAAAAAATGAGGAGGAAAAGAAGTAAACCAGACTCCAGCAGAAGGCAAAATGGAGCCTAAGAACTGCATACTATTATCCAATATAATTATCTTCGCAGAAAAAAAATAAATTACTTGCCTCCTAAAGAACAGAACACTAACCTCCTGTCGAAAATTATTTGCTGTCCTCTCTAGATGATCCATTTTCCTTTTTGATTTTATTGTGCTGCAAGAAAAAGCAAACAAAGATAATTGTCATTTTGACAGCTGTGCTACTGTCCCTTACTGATATGAATTTCCATTAACATAACAATTTACCAGTGTAATCCAGACTACAGATGACATAAATCTAAATAAGAATTAAATGTAAATATATAATTGGGAGTTAAATTAAGCATTTATAGGTCTGTAGTAATTTGTCAGTTTCATTTTGACAGTGTTACCATGGCATTCTCTTAAAAAAAACCCAAGGAAGTGGATAACCTACCCATTCCCTGTGCAGTAACAAGAAGCAGAGTGTCTCAACACCCCCAGCGGAGAATGAGAGGGGAAAATTCTGCTCTGAGCACCTCTCAGTAACTGAGGAACAGTGCAACCCACATAAATAGTTGCATGAGCCATGATGACCAGGCAGTCTTCAAAATCACTGGTTCCTGAAAAAAAATTGTAAATATTTGTTAAATGAAACGTCCAGTATTTGACATGGCTTGTTTCTGGCTTTTGTTTCTCTTAAATCAGAAAAGCCAAAGCTCAGCTGGAGCCAAAATTAGCAACAGACATAAAGTATAATGACAGGGAATTTTGAAAGCATGGAAAGTTTCATAAATAAGTGAAAATGTGCATTCATCAAGTGAAGGGATGTTATGCCCAATCCTAAAGGTGAGGGTAACTGAGGTTCTTGTTAACAGATTCCTTGGGGTAGATTAGAGTGAAACGACACTGAATGACCAGTGTTTAGTTTATATTATATATATATATGTATGTATAATACAGGTTTGTTTTAGAACTATTTGGTTGCAATTGAAAGGAGGTAAAGAGCCCTTTTGGTTATTACCTATTGAAATGAAACAACATAAAATTATAAAAGAATAACTTAAGAAAAAAAGGAAAAGAAAGGAAGAGAAAGAAATGATAAGTAAGAGAAGACAGAGGAAAGATATCAGTGACAAGAACTGATTGTCGCAATTTCACTCAGCCAAAGTGATGGTTACAACCTTGATCCATCAGGGGTGGGGAAATCCCATGAAACAGAGTTCAGTGGGTTCATTACATTCAGGTTCAGGTGGGAATACCCAGGTACCTCCCCAGTTTCACACTGTCTGTTCCAGCACCGTGGATCATGTGCAGTGTTCTGGTGGAAGACCCCAGAAATGAGTCTGGGGTGCTCTAGGGTCTCTGATGGGTTGACACCCTCTGAGCCATGACAGCAGCCTCTCATGGCAGCACAGCTGAGCCAGTTCTGCCCCACAGGAAGGGATGAACACCCTCAGAACACCCTCAGGCCCAGGTGTGAGCTGAGTGTCCTGATACCTTCTCTGAAGGGGAGATTTCCAGCTGGCCCAGCTGTGTCAGGGAGGGCACTGGCATGATAGAAAGCATTATCCCACCTCAGCAGCACCTGCTTCTCAGTGGCCTTTTCCCTGACCTGGCTCAAACCCAGCTTGTTCTAAACAAAGGGCAGGTTGTTGTGGTCATCCTCTGGGGGTGGGTGCTCCCCTGCCCTGCACCTGAGCTGCTCTTCTGCAGAGCAGAGGATTCCCACCACACCCCCAAACCTCTCCTCCTGCCCTTCAGCCCAGGGGAGCAAACCTGGCCTCAGCAGAGCCCCTGTGGCTTTTCCAAACGGGTGATTGCTTGAGCCATTACCCATCCGTGTTTCAGCCTCTCACAAAGGGAAGACCTGGTCAGAGATGATATGGAAAAGGCTGCAGTACTCAACATTCCCTTTGCCTCAGTCTTTACAGGCAAAGCCTGCACCCAGACCTCTGCTTGTGGCTGGGAAGGAGAGGGATCAGTAGGAGCAGGGCCAGCACCTGCTGAGAGACGCTGGATGTACTCAAATGCAGAGCCAGATGGGCTCCACTCGACGTTGCTAAGAAACACAGCTGATACCCTTGTGATGCAGAAGTCTATTACCTGTGAAAAACACTTATCTCTCGTCTCCAAGGGACTGGGAAAAGACTTACACGTGCTCATTTTTAAGAGAGGCAAAAAGCAGTGCTTACATCCAGTCAGCACCATCTCAGTACCAGGAAAAATGCTCCGAGCTTGTCCCCTTAGCTGGGTGCAAGCTAAGAAAGCAATCAGAAGATGTGACTGATTTACCAAGGGCAGGTTACATTTGATAAATCTGAACAGACACCATGATGAAAGGTCTGGTCACGCAGCTGAGGGGACAGATGCAACACACCTTGAGTGTCCTGTGGCTCCTGACACCTCCCCCCAAAGCACACACACGTTAGTGAGCTGAGGCCAGATGGATGGGTGGTTGGAGTGGCTGAAAACGTGTCTGGGCAGACAAATTGAAGACTTGATGGCTTCAAGTTGCTTCACTTGTTTGCTAGAGATAGTAAGAGTACCCTGGGGTAGATATTGGGGCTGATACAGATCAATAAATTTATCAATAACTCGGATGATGAGACAGAAGGTGTCCCAGTTCATGGCATGGTGGCTGGAACTGGATGATCTCTGAGGTCCCCTCTGGGCCATTCTAGGATCAGCAAACTTGTGGATGGTACTGCGTTAGAATAGTAGAGCTCCCCTTCGAAGGGGAGCTGAGAACCTGCAGGGCTGGAAAGCAGAAACCTCCTGACAAAGGTCTGCACCTGGGACTGGCTTCATCAACTGTCCTGCTCCAAGCAAGAATTCTGACTGGATGATGCTCAGGAGTGCCTTCCAGCCAACCTATCCGTGATTTTAAATGTTCACACAATACTCATGCACGAAAGATCAAACACTGACTATGCATTCCCTTTCTAGTGTAAAGAAAAGGTTCTGGATGGAGAATTTTATAAACTTTAATTAAGCCTGTTTATTCACAGATTTATTTAAAAGCACATTAATCCCTCACACTTCCATGTACCCTAGATAATACATCTCTAAAGAGTAAAGAAAGTGGAGGACACTCATACGCACTGCACTGAAGCTTCAAAACCACACACTCAAACAGCTGTGACAGAGAAAGATAAACTGACATGCACAACATTCAGGGTTAGTCAGAACCACCCTTCAAGGGTAGGAACAGGTTCACAGAGAGCCAAGAGATATTTCTCATTCCTTGTAAATCTGCCTTTATTTTTCCTAAAATGGATTAGCATAGCTCTCTATCATTTCCCATCACCTACCAAATGAGACTTGTTCCCATGATGCAGTCCACTGCTTCTTTAAAGCATTAATATTTTACTTTCATTTAAATATCCTTCTGTGCATTCCTTTAAGGTGTGTAATTTATTTTCAAAATGTCCTTCTTTCTGAAGTCCTTGAAATGGCACTGATCCAGCTTGTTGATAACTAATCAGTTATCAACTAATTAGTTGATAACTAATACTCTTCAGGATTTATTTCACTAACAGCTGCATTGGCTGGGCACTTAGTAATCTGTCCTGTTTGTAGTTTTGTATGAATGAAGGCAGAGCTTCCACAAATTAGGCTGCTCAGAAATGGAATATATTTACAGTCACTACTCAAAAAGCCCACTTGCAGGCATAAGAAATGCTTCCTGCAGCTTTTAACTGTCCATAACTTTTAAAAGTTTTTCAGCATTTAATTCCACAGCAGCTTGCAACTTTTAAAAATGGAATTATTTAAAAGTCTTCTACCACCAGTGAGCAAAATGACTTCAATTTGTTTTTTTTTTCCACAGCATTACAGAGTACTTAAAGTGTTTAAACACTTAAGTGTTTAAACAAAACACTTTAGCACTTTCTACATCAAATGTGTAGAGGCTATTGATAACAAAAGTATTAACAATCTCAAAATATTTTAGGACAACAAAATACACATCTAATGAAGAAGTCACATTCCTCTACCTTGGCACACTGTCTGTAAACAGAAAGTGCTCAAGAATCAGTTTCTCAGATTCATGAGATCACTTTATGATCTGGAATCCTTCAGATAGCACATCATGGTTTTAGACTTCTACATCTCCAACCAACCCAAAGTTCAATATCAATACCTAATATTGGAAACAAAAGAAATGTCAGCCTAATTTTATACTCACAGCTGAAAGACCCTATTGACACAAATACTTTAAGGTTGAGTCTCTATCCTAAATTAGAAATAACTCTCGAACAGTAGTTCAAGAAACTTGCTCCACTTATACTATCATCACTTTCCAATCACAAAAAACACAATAAAAATAATTTGCAATTTTTACTCTGCAACCAATAAATTCCAAAGTGGCTTTTAATGAGTCCTGGTTCTCCTCTACCACATACAAGTGTGACTCATGCCTTTACAAAACGTGAACAGCTTTTCCTCCATCTGTCACCTCTGTGATTTTTTCACTCATCCAGCTCTTTGGCAATTCCCTGCCATCCATGAAGTGCTGTGCTTCAGCTTCCCAGGCACTTTTGTCAGGTGGGATGTTCTCCCTTTATTCTCATCCTACCCAAACCAGCACAGGAATAGCCACTCCAATTACCCTCTTTTTTCACAGAGGTTGGAGGGGACCACAGTGGGTCATACAGTCCAACCTCCCAGCTCAAGCAGGGCCATTTGAGAGCACATGGCACAGGATTGCATCCAGATGGTTCTGGACTATCTCCAGTGAGACTCGAGTACCTCTGGGCAATCTGTTCCAGTGCCTGGTTGCTCACACAGGAAAGTTCTTCCTCATATTCAGGTGGAGCTTCCTGTACATCAGTTTCTGTCCAATGCCTCTTGTCTAGTGGCTGGCCCTTCCAAGAAGAGCCTGGCTCCATCCTCTTGACACCCACCCTTTACATATTTACATATTGTTATAAACCTCCTTTGCTCCACGGAGTGAAAATGAGCACTACTTTTCATGACTTATTCCTCTCCTCACTTAAAACCCATGAGCCATTCATTCTCCATGCCCTCTGACCACTGGCCCTGGGTTAGTATATCTTGAGATACATATCTGCATCTCTTCTTTCCCCAGTCCCACATCACTATCTGAAGGGAGAACTACTTTTAGCTCACCCGCATCACACTTAAGTGCAAATTACTAGGTAGGTTAATGCATGAGAGTGCAGAGGGGGGCAGCAAGGGTACTTAAGGAAGCAGCACACAACCTTTTTTCAAAAGCCATCCCTCACTAAAACCCTCCTTTAGATTAACAGTCCTTCCTGCAAAAGTAATCACAGAAAACTAGGTTTTCCCCCCTTTTCCCAGGCCTGAGAGGAACACGGTAAGCGCTGGGAGGAAAGGGGGCGGGTGGCGAAGAGGGGACGGCATCCTGTGCCCAGCCAGGGCGGGGCGGCATATGAGGCGGCCACGGGGCACGGGAAGCACACGGCCAAGGGGCAGGGGAAGCACACGGCCGAGGGGCACGGCAGGGACAAGGGCAAGGGACAAGCACAAGGTCGCGGCAGGGCCCGGCCGTTCCCCGCAGCCCCTGGGATCGCCGGGCAGGAGGCCAGGGCTGGAACCGGCAGCGCCACCGGCCGCGCAGGGCGGCCCGGCCACCGCTTCCGACCGGCGTGCGGCGCTCCCGGCGTGAGGAAAGGACGAGCCAGGAGGACTCGAACGCGCTGACCCTCAGCCCGCCTCCCCTCACCCTTCTGTCCCCCCCGCTCCCTCCTGCCCAGCCGAGCCCTCCCCAGATCCCCGGATCCCCCGGCCCGCTCCCACCGCCCCTACCCGCCGCCCCA
>VXBU01002007.1:147545-168897 GCA_013400315.1 Bombycilla garrulus
CGCCGCTTCCCGGCGGCATGGCGGTGTTTCACGACGAGGTAGAGATCGAGGATTTCGAGTACGACGAGGAGACCGAGACCTACAGCTACCCGTGCCCCTGCGGGGACCGATTCCTCATCACGCGGGTGAGGGGCGGCCGGGCAGGGCTGGGGCAGGACAGGGTGGTGCGGGCCGGGCAGGCGGCGGGGCCCTGACCGCTCTCCCGGGGCTTTTGCAGGAGGACCTGGAGAACGGGGAGGACGTGGCCACCTGCCCCAGCTGCTCCCTGATCCTGCGCGTCATTTATGACCAGGTGGGTTCCGAGGGAGAGCAGTGGGACGCGGTTCCAGCCGGGTTCCTCCGAGTCCCGGTTCGCCGCCCCTGAGAGAGGCGCGGGGCCCTGTTCAAAAATCCGTGGCCTGATCTCTCGTTTTCTGTTCTTCTCTTGCCGTGTTTGGGCTTTAAAAGACGCCTCTACTTGGGTGGGCATGGGGTAGGATACAGCCGGGATGAAATCAGTGATGTGAATAAAGAGCTCCTGTGGCTGACTCCAGCAGCCCTGGCAGCTTTTCTCACCTCGTAGACACCTTACAGTTTTCATGTTTTGGGAGACAGATTCGTACCATTTATAACCGCTCTGTTTTCCAACCTGGGTGTATCTGGTGGTGTTTGTGAGGTAGAGGAGATCCAAAAGCAATGTAAATGGCCTAAATCCCTGCTTGCTGTCTTTAGGAGCAGTTCATGCGGGATGAAGTCGTGGCAGAACCTTTGCCAAACAAGGAGTTGGTCAAGTGCTGATGAATGCATCGTGGACTGTGCTGCTTTGGGATGAGAAAGTGTGAGGATGGTGACTGCGGAAAGAGTTGTGGTTCTCCTTCTGGAAGTGCTTACTGCTGTGGGATACAAGTGCAATAATTGTCTGTCTTCTTAACCTGAATGAGAGTTTGCTGGGATATCAAACATATGAATGTGTTTTGTTCCGAAGGGTTATACTTTTAAAAAGTATATAAGTTGCTTTGTGTATTCCAGAAGACTTGAGCATTATGACCCTGATTTACAGCTAGTCAATACACAGAAGAAGAGGGTGGAGTTAGGAAATTATAACATTTAGTCTAGCAGCGCCTTCCTAGCCTGTGGAGAAAAGCAGGCTTTATGCAGGTGTATGCGAGTGTGAAATGGCACAGAGAGCTGAAGTGTTGGAGGGCAGGATTTAGGAGTCCATAGGACACAATGCCATACAGAGTTGACACAGTGCAGCTTCTCTCAGGATGTGGGCTCGTGTACTTCCAGCCCGTACTGAATATGGGGGGACAGCAAGAGACCCAGAGCCAGCATGTGCCCGGTGTTGGTAAATTCTCTTTACTCCTGTAAGCACAGGGAAGGTGCAGTTCCCTGTGTATCTGCAGTGGGGGCAACACTTGAGTTGGGGCGGATTTGTTTCTTAAACTGCTTGTAAAGTTGCTTAGAAAGAACTTTGGTAGTTGCTACCAAATGACTCTGACATAATAGTGATACGCTTTTGAGGGTGTTGTGTGAAATGGAGTCAACCTTTATTTTACCCCTGCACAGCTACTAAGATGCAGACAGACATGAACTCGAAGTGGGTTGTGTTTTATCCCTGTATTCTCAACAACTTTGTGATTTGACTGTTGCAGTAGATATAAAATGGGCTGCAGTTCCTTGTGCCATTTGTAATAAATTTCTCAGTCTTTATTTATTAGATTCTATAACTTCCTGGATAGGAGATGGACACATTTCACTTATTAATAAAGGCATTTTCTTAGGGTAGGAAAGAGTCGTGAGAACATACTCCACATTGATTCTAAGACTGCTTCTTGAATTAAAAGCCACTGCACTTGAATATTTACTTAAAATTGTGGTCACTCCTGTGTTTTAATAGGATTTGGCATCTGTGAAGTTAAATTCGGGGAAAAGTACCTGTGAAGAGTTTATGTAACTATTTCGCTCCAGGCACTAAAGACAAGCAAGTTTTACTGGATTTTTGCATTTAGTTCCTTTTTTCCTTACAGCATTCTGTGAATGTTGAAGGTGAACATTCTAGTTGTTTTAAGAAAAGGACAGGAAAAAACCCTACATCCAGTTGGAAGTTTTGAATGCAATAAGCACAACCCGGAATGTTTCCATGCCTGAACCAGGAGGTGGCACTCGTGTTCCTTTGACGTGTGTGCTTAAAAAAATAAATCTTGTGGTACTTTGGTTAGCTATGCCTTATCAAATATTTATTTTGACTATTTAAATAAAGATGTTTAAGATTCCATCAGTGGTTATAATGAGCCATTACTTACTCTGTCTCTGCACCAGCCACAATGATTTCCAGAGGGTTTGAGTTGCTGGGGTAATGATAGTGGAAGTTCTTCAGGTTGGTTAATAAAAATTGTTTCAATCTATCAGTAGATGTTGTAAAGCAAACTTACAGGAACCCTACCTAAGCCCCTGTTCAAATTTCTTCTGCACAAATACCTTCATGATTTTCCCACAAGTATTCTACATAAAGGGAATTGTAGCAATTTTCAAATGCAAGACCACGGAATGTATGCTCTGATGTAATGCATCCAAGTAAGTTGCCATGTGTATCATCTCTGAAAGTGCATAGGTTGTTCAGAAATCATTGACCAGATTTTGTTATATAATGAGGGTCAGGCCTCAGACTTAGGAAACTTGTGTATAGAATTATTTGTACTCTATATGGTTAAATTCGTACATGGTTGTAAAAAGCGTTAATCAGTGGAATTTTACTTGGCAGATGCCAAATAAGCCTGGCATGTCACAAGCTTTTAATTGATTCTTAGTAGTGTTTCCCACTCATCTGAAATACAGGTAATGGATTTTTAAAAAAGTAATTTTATCAGAATGAATTAGTTCATTACGTCAGTTGGGACTGTCAGGGCTTGAAGTTTCATAGCTGGTGCAAATAGGGTCCAAGTTGTGGAATGCAATTTCCATGCACATTAAAATTACTTGATGACATAGCATATATATCAAAGCTTTAACAAAGTGTGTTTGCATACCTGTGTGCTTTTTACTGTGTACCTATGCAAATCATATTTGCTTTTTGGAGGTTTTCTGATGACATAACAACAGAAGGATGTTGTGGCTGACTGTCACAAAAGGATGTGGCCACATTTGCCCACTTAAATTATTTTCAACTCTTGTCTCATTGCAAAGTCTCCAGATAGTAGTTGATGTCCCCTCCAAAAAGGAGGCAAAACAAAGATGGGTGTCGTGTTTCTCTCTTTTTGTTGCCCTTTAGGAATCTGAGAGAGACATTTAAGAACTGTTGAGCTGTTCTGTTGTTTTCCCTTCTGCTCTGCAGAGAGGAGTTCTGCAGCAAGAGCTCATCCTTCATGAAAGCTCAGCGATGCTAAAGCCAAAGGGTTGCCCACTTTTGTCTTTTGTTAACTTGTAAGAAGCTTTTGACTCCAGTGATTGCAGTCAGCTTTTAAAAATATTCTTTCATGCTGTCTAATTCCAGAATTCCAGTCAGGGCATTCTGAGTAACCCATCAGAAATGTCCCTTGTCAGGAATTCAGTCACAAGGTTTCCTCACAGCGCCACAGGCTCTGGCCCCTCACGCATTTCTTGTGTATTATGTGCTCTTACAAACCAGTAGCTCATTTTTTTTTCTCAAAAGGCAATTGTGTAGGACACAAAGAAGTCTTGTTTGCTGCTTGTATCTGACAAGCAGATTGATTGATTATGTGTTTGATTAGGTCCATGCACAGAGGAGTCCAGCGTGGTGAAAACAGCATCACGTGAACCTTAATGGAATAATTAATACTAGAGAGGGGGAAACAATTTATGGGCAGTTTCAGATACTCAAGCTGTGAAATTTCTCGTACTGTTGAACACCTCTGAACTGCTGTGTAACACTGAGAACAAGCAATACACTCTATTGCCACAATTTTATGGGAATAAATGGAAGATAATTTGCTCTTCATTAAACTAAAGAGGCTTAGCCTCCCTGATCCGTCAGATTCTTGTTTGCATTTTAAAGAAACTCGCTGGGAAGGTCATGTACTTGTGGCTCATTGTGCTTGTATATCAGTGGTGTACATGATTAGTTTAGAATAGTTGCTCTAGAAGTCTGTGATACAGACCTGGACTTCCAAGAGCTGAGGTCATTAGGCCACTAATTTTGCTGTTGCACTTGTTTCATTGTTCATGTACCAGGGAAGTCCTAGTGTCCCAGAGGATCCTTTGTGAGTACCTTGACATATCTTCTCTCCATCACAGTTTTTAATTTTGGTTCTCAGCACCCGTCAAACAAAACAAAACAGGTGTTCCTTGCAGACCCTCAGAATTAAAGATCACTGCATAGATTACCAAGTCTATCCACCAAGAAGCAGATAGGGATTAATTTCAAATAAACTGGCAAAATTTCATTTAAGATAGTGAAATGACTACTGTGTATCATCACAAAGACAAGCGTGTTCCATCTCCATCTCTTCCAATTTAACACTCAGATCATGGTAACTGTAGGGATGGGTATTGTTATACTGAAAACTTACTTGAAATATTTTTACAAATAGGATTTATCAAGGTATTTAGTGCAGTAATTCAAGTTTGCCATGAGTTTTCTCCTAGCAGTTCCATGTGGATTGCTTTGATTCTACTTCATGGTAACTTAAAATGCTAATTTCTTAATGTCTTTCTATAATAGCTATGGTATGGAGGAGACAGGGAGGATCCTGTGAAAATGCTGGGTTCATCAGCCCTGGAACTGGTCAAACCTGTTGATGACAGAGGCAACAACTGACAGAAGCTGTGCCAGGAGGGGGAACAGCTGTCACAGTGTCACCTGTGCTCAGGGAGAAGTGGGTCAAAAGGGACCAACCAAAAGGGTAGAGCCTTAATCGACCCGTCATCACTCCTTCCCACCCCCTGCTGTCACCATTTGGACTTTTTTGCACACCAGGTCACCTCTCCAGAATTCTTGGCAGCTCAGCAGTCCAGCACAGGCTTCCTGTCACATGGAAAGTCACTGCCATGCCATTGACCCTGTCAGTGAGTGCAGCCAGCCGGGAGAAGCTCACTCAGGGGGAGCGGTGATGTGCGAAGGTCAGAGCAGAGCTGCCCCATCCAGGGGTGGTCATTTTTTTTACTCCTATGTCAAAACTGAGATCCTTTTCTTGTTGTTTGAATACTGAAGCTGTTGCTTTTAGGGAGAGGTCATATTATCAAGACTGAGGGTAAAATCAACAGGAGCTGGCAATAAGTCACTTCTTCTGTGACCTGTTCAGGCCCTTTCCTGCTCCACAGCAAATGGTTTTATTTTGGTCTCAGTTGTCCTGGGCAAGTCAAAGGACAACTTTTTGGCACATTCAGTACTTCAAGTAAAAGATTTCCACCCACCAGAACACTAAATAGCTAAACCACTTCTTAGCATGATCTTTGTGTACATAGACCTTTGGTGTTTGCACAAAATACAAATTTATGGTATATTTTTAGGAATGATGATTATTCCACACTGCCTAGAAAAAAATGACTAGTAAATAGTAATTTACTATTACTAGAAAAAATTACTTCCACAAGGAAGAGTTTTTTGGGTTTTTTTCTTTTTCTTTTCCAAATATCTTGGAAAATAAGCTATTTACAGTTTTTATTTCTGCATAAATCTCTCATAAACCTCTGATCATAGGCCTATTGTTGATTCTTTCCATGAAAATTGTGTTCTTATGCAATGCAATACTGTCTTAAGGTACTTGATTTTAGACAATAGCAAGACTGCAGCGTAAATTTATCATTTTCATCGCTCCATAATGGATTAGAACTGATTTTGTAGCATGTGATGGATTTTAAGATAAATGTTCATTTAATTGCAATAGAAAAAAAGGTATAAAATATGAGCCCTTACTTATCCTACTTTTTCATTCAGTAGGGTGGAACACCTTTGACTTTTTATATTTTGCAGAGGCTTCTGTGGCCCCCAGTGCATTGTGCACAGGTGTTCCCACATCGATGGATTCTGGCGTCCATCCCTTAGCTAGAGCCAGACTTCAGCACCAGAATTTAGATATGTAAACAGTCCAGAGGCAGAGATCCAGACAAAACACCTGTCAGCCTCACAGTCCCTCTCTTGCACAACTACTCAAGAGGGTCATTTCAGAGCCAGTAAGGAAAGCTGTGGCAGCAAAATGTGTAAGTGCATCAGAGCAGGCCTGAGTGTTCCAGGGCAGACCAAGAGTGTTCCTGGTGCCATCCCATCCCCAGCACTGCCCAGCAGTCCAGGAGTCCATGACCAGGGCAGGCATGTGGGGATACTTCCCTACAACCCTCCCACACAATTTGAAAGTCACGGACTTCTTGAGACTGATGCATTGTTGTTTAATGCCATGAACAATATGTATTTCCATGAATTTGTCTAATCTCTTTTTGAATCCATACCACAACTTAAAATCCATTGCATCCCATGAAAAGGAATTGCCCAAATTTAGTGTGCTTTGTGAAGAGACATGTCTCTTTGTTTCTTTAGAACCCATTGCACTTGGGTTCATTTTAAGGCACCTTTTGGATAGGAAGAGACAGTTTTCTGCTCTCAGCTCTCTAGCCTACTGTGGACTGCTAAGATTTTTTTTCTTATTTCTCTGCACCATTTTTGAAAGGGAAATAACTCTGCACAATTCTAGACACAGCTGCATCGTGCATACATTTCTAGAGCAATATTTCTTCTCTATTCTGCTCTCCATTTTCCAAAAATTCCTAACATGGTGTTATTTTTTGACACTTGGTGAGAATTGGGCTGACATTATCTTAGATCTTATGTTTAATTAAGGAAATAACTTTTTCTCCTCCTGTCTCGCTCATGGCCTAGGTGGTTTTTAGAAGACAAGGTGATCTAGGTGTCATGAGTTCAGGTAGTTTTTTGCTGGTCCCTCCCACAACCTCCTAATAGCAGCTGATGAAGGTGTGCAAGCTCTGTGCATTGTGGTAGGACTGTCCAAGACTGGTTTATCTCCACTCCTCCCATCATTTGGCTGGCTTTATTTGTTTAATTTTGTAACGTGTTACTTCCCTTCCATGTTCGTCTTTATTAGCCCTACTGCACTTCTTACATGACTTCATCTCTTCCTTCAGCGCTGCATCTGTGTGCCTCTTGTATTTCTTTGTCTTTGTTACAGTGGCTCTCCTGAGGGATATCTGAGTTTTCTGGGCAGTGAAGCCTTTTGTTTGAGTTGATGCAGTTTTTCAATGTGAGATTTCTTTTCTTTTTGAATACATTGTATTTACTTTCCTAAAAGAAGTGGGGATACTGCCCAAGATGCACATATAAAATAGTGTGCTTTTTGAACGGGCAAAAAATATTTTCTTTCATTCAAATCTACTGTTTCCTCGTAACTTTATTTCCTAGTATTGGCCCTTAGGGGGCAAATCTTAGCCTGAATAGATCTTGAATGATAAATGTGACAGACTGAAGGATTCTTGCTTTTCCTTGTGAAGAAGGGGTTAATTGTAACTCACAGTCTCCCTCCTCTTGCAGAACTACTCAAGATGAAGCTATTTCTTGGAAGAATACCCTTAGGAAGTTAGTGACCTAGAATGAGCTTGGCATAGAATTGCCTTTTAGCCTTAACTGTGATATTTGCTGCTGCAATCTCCTAGACAAATGGGTTTTGACAGGCTTTGCAAACAGCCTGAGGTCGGAGCCCATGAGCTTTCCTTAGGCAAGCAAAAGCTGAGGAGTTGGGAACTTAATACATTTCTTGAGACAAACATCAATATTCCCAAACCTGGGGATGGTGCACGGTGGGACAGTGACAGGCAAATGCAATCCCTCATGGGACTGTGAAAAGGACGTGGCAAGCAGAGTAAACATGGCTCCTGCAAGAGATGGTTCATGAACTTCAAGCTCTGCTTTGAACTGGAATGAAGACTGTATTTTTAATATCCCTTGACATAAAGCCCCGAAGAGAGCAGGTGATGGCACACCAAACTGACACCCTGCCTTGGGCATCAAAATATGCTTCTGTGGTTTTGATTTTTTCACCACAAACTGCTTAGCAACCCAGAGGTGGGAGTTTGCTGTGGAAGCAAGGGTGAGCAGCAGAGAGGGCTGGTAGCTAAGCTTTTCCTATGTGGATTTCCTCTGTGCCCACTGAACCGAGGGTAATGGGGCAGCCTGGAGGGATGAATGATTCAGGACCCACTTCCTCCTACTTGCAGGATCCAAGGAAGGATTTTTTTTCCAAGACCAGCTGTTTGTTCAGGCACTAACCTCAGAATTTGTTTCTGGGTAAACCTCACAGGTGTGTTAGGACTGCTTGGTTATCTCCTGTGCATTTACAGGTGGGGAATGATGTATGCAAGATGCACACTGAAAGAATTTAATCTGCCCCCTAAAAAACACTTTGATTCTTGCAGATCCTTAGATCCTTTTTTTTTTCCCTTTGATTTTTTTTTTCAAGTTTGGAATTTTTGTAACCGAAGGAAATTCAAATAAATCAGCAACCAGAGCAAATGCCAAACAACCACGGTTAAACTTCCTCAGTGTTTTAAATTAATAGACCCCTTCCCAAACTATTGTGCCTGGCAGGATTTGATTGCGCTTCCTCGGCCAGAGGATTTCTGTCAGAACCTCTGCCAAACGCCCGGTCTCGCAGAGGGAGGATTTGATAGAGCTCCAGGTTAAGGCAGCCTCTTCATTCAGAGACAATGACTGCCAGCCCCACACAGGCTGCAGCAGGGCCACCCAAATGTCGAGTTTCCACTGAGGAAAGCCAAGTTCCCCATATTCTTTTTCATTTTTCCAACCGTAGCAGGGCTGTGTCCCTGGGTTCTTTCCGTGCCAAATAAAGTGTCTGCACATTTTGTCTAGATCGTTTTTGTACGGCTGAGGCCTTTATAGCACAGGCACCTGCAAAAATAGGAGTCTGAAGAAACAGATTTATTTCTGACAGGTTAACCAACCTGAGGAGTAAGAAATTATTGTGCTAGATCTGTAAATACATTTGCAGCTTGCCTTGCAAGGGCAGCCCGTGAAAATTAAACTGGCTGGGTATATTCTGAGCCCTAGGCATAGAGCACCCTCTGAGACACAGCTAATATAAAATGCTCCGAGGCAGATCCTGCCATCCAGCACAGCTGTGTAAGTCTGGAGTCACACAGGCTGCTTCAGGGATGTTACTTCAGATCCACTTCACCCAACAGAAGAGCAGAACTCAAATGAATTACCCATGAAGAGCAAATAAAGAACATGTGCAGTAAATAATACATTTCTGGGTTTTCTGCCCTTCATGACTCTCTCTCATAAATGTTTCAGACTCAGTCTGATTGCTGCTTCACTGTGTCAGCCAAAAAAACAGACTGAGCAAGTGCATTTCAGTGTCATTCACATCTGAGGCTGTTAAGGGCTCAGGGAGAGGCAGAAGCACAGACAAAACCCTGATTTCTAAGAGCATGACATTGTCCTCACCAGAGCCATATTTGAAATGCCTCAAGACACATTCTGTGACTGCTCTTGGTCACATACAGCTCCCGTTTTGTTTAGTTTTTATCTCATGGAGAACTGAAAAATATGTAGGAGAGAGGGGAAGCAATTTTATATTCATAAAAATCAGTTTGGTCGCAGAGTGTCAATTGAAGTATTTCAGCATGTATGAAATAATTAATTTCATTCTGAAGAAGTCAATATGAAGTCTCACAGTATTTCTCACCCTGAACTATCTTGCCACTCCAGCTGGCACTTGACACCAACCTTGAGTAATTTTGGTTCCTCCAAAACTGAATTTTCAGGGGACATTGCTCAGTGCATAATGAATATTATTTTATCTTTTCTTTTTTTTTCTTTACCTTACAGTTGAATTCTTTCTATTAATTTACTTAATTCAGCAGCTGTACAATCTCTATTACAATACCCTTCAAATGTAAGATACCTGATTAGAATTAGCCTCTGTCACCTGAACACTCCCCTGCTGTGTTACATGTGTTCTTGATGCTCCTGAGCACTTGCCCAGCACTAACTCAGGAGCAAACCACCTGGGTGAGATTTGAGGAGCTACACCCACACCTGGAGCTACATCCACACCTGAAATATCCTTCAGAAAATCTGAAACTGCTCAGTTTTATTAGTCCACTTTCTTACTGAGCTGACAGTCTTATTTTAAACTTCTCAAATGTGTTTTATCAATATGAAATACTGTTTACTTTTGCTCATTCTTGCACTTTCCACATCTTTACTGTGCACATTCTTTCTGGCATTTTCCCCCAGATGCAGCGTATTGTAATTCATTGCTCATGACTGCCAAGAAATGACAATTCCAAGACTGTCCATAGTAAATGAGATGAGCCTCTTAAATAGGGCAGGGACAAAACTTCAGTCACAGAAAGATGCATCTTCCTGACATGTCCAGCCAGAAAAAGAGAACTCTTGGTCTCACTAGAACAAATGACCACCTGCACATTCTCACTGTCTGAGAAATACCTCCTCCATCTCATCAATTCTGCTGGTACTTTCTCTCCTGTGTTCTCCATTAGGACTGTCTTTCTATTGCCAAAACCAAGGAAAAGAAAAGGATATGGCTCTCCTGTGTTCTTGGTGGCTGTAGATTTTTTCCACATGTAGGTGGTTTACTAATTTTGCTATTTATTTTGCAGGTGTGTTTTAAACATTTTTAGTAATAGAGTTGCACTGATGAGACCTGGTATAGGAACAGGTATGAATTGTTTAATATTCTCTTCTGTTTAGAGAGGCATGTCCTAGATCCACAAAGGTGAGACATTTTAACAGTACTGGCACAGCTGCAATGATCTGGCAAAGGGGTGCAGACAAAACCCAACATTTTTTTGTTGTCAAGAGTCAAAATGGGAGTTACCTGGAGGGACATGTTTTCATGGTGTGCAGTACATTTCCAGTGTTCATCAGTCTTCCTACTGAGAAGCAGAAAATGTGTGTTTTTACCTGTCATCCAGAGTCACCTTGAAACACCATAGTGAAATATCAATAACTGAGAGTAGCTATTTGCTAAAAAGATTACTGACAGGCATGAAATAACAGTCACCAGTAGCTATCAATGTATTTTATGTCTTGGACATTTTCCTAGCAGACTTCAGTCTTTCATTGAGTTAGGCAGTAGGAGCCCTGGATTTGGACAGTTATGCACAGAAGAGCAGCAGGATGTTTTTTGGGGTGCTGGAGGGGAGAAAGTGGAAGGTTTTTTTTTAAATCAGTGTACCATGATATTCCTTGGTTAGCACAAAAGCATAATTCCCTTCACAAGTGGAGAGGTCTTTTTCAGTTTATTCCCTTTGCAGTATGCTGTATATAAAGAGAAAGAAGATGAGATAATTATTCCTGGAAAAAATCCAGAATTTTAATTAAATGGCATTTTCACATTCATTTCTTACTGGCTGGAGTTCATGGCCATACCGGCCATATTTGCTTTCATGTTAAGAGCTTTCCAGGTGACCTTCTCTACAAATGCCTTTTTTTCCTGCCACTAGAGGTCCTAAAAACAATAAAGAATGAGACAAAACAGACCTATTTATTTGGGACTAGAACATTTTCACAAGCTGGACCTTGTGTCTGGTCTCTGAAACCCTCAGTGTGGGGGACAGCACGTGTTACTGTTAATGTTTGGCAGACTGAAGGAAAGGCATCAGAATTGGACCCAAAAGATTAGAAGTCACATTTCTCTACCTTGACATGTTGACTTTAAATCAGTGTGCTCAAAAATCATCAAGTTTCTCAAATTCATGAGGTCACTATGATCTGGACTCTTTCAGATATCACATTATGGTTCTGGATGTCTACATCTCCTTTTTTTAGGCTTCTTGCCTTTTGGTTCATGTTTTCCTGCTTTTCACTCTAACACAGTAACTAATTCAAAGTTAAAAGGAAGGATGTTTGAAAATGGTCACTCTTATGTAAACTGTTTCTGCCAATAGCTGTGACTTTACTTAAATCAACACAACATCAACATGAACCAAATAAAATCTGACACTATTACAGAGGCCTAGGACTGAGAATGAAGACTTTGTTTTTTAAAAAAAATTACATCACAAACTTCAAAACTCTTTCTGCAATTAATTGCTACTAAACACAGCAAAATCTGCTGGTAAAGCAAAGTGGCCTGACTTTAAACTCCAGTCAGAGATTGTCAATTGTTTGGTTTATGGACCTGGCTCAATTCTGCCGCTGAGGTTGACAGTCATTTCATGAGCTGTCCTCATTCTCCTTTTCACTGCTCCCACTTTAGGAAGCAGATATGTTCAGTTCTACTCATGAAGATGTAAAAAAGCATTTCCCTGTCAGGAATGTCATTAGGAACCAGTACTTAAAACATAAACCTGAGGCTTCTGTTACTGTAGTAGCCAGTTGGGTTGTTCTGCAGTGCTCCAGTGCCACAGAAAGAAATGGATGGAGGTACTTGGGAACTGAAATTAAGTTCTCCTTTTCCCATTTGCCTCTTTATTCTTTCTCTCAGTTAAAAATCGAACATTGATTTTCCTCATTTTGCTGACTCTGCAATCTTTGCTGGCATGTAATTGTTGTAGACACATTCACAGGACCTAGCACTGAAACTCCAGGAAAATCAAATTTTCATTGAAATTTGTCAGTGTACTGAAAGCAAGACAGCTCAGAGGAAAAAATTTCTTTCTTATGGTGGCTGACAAGGAAGCAAAGCCCAGCACTGTGCCATGGGCACCCTGGGGACCTCTGTGAGCATCCCAGCTCTGTTCCACAGAGCAAAGGGAATGGCAGGTCCTGTTCCACACTGAAACCAAATTCAGAAACCTTGGAAACTCCTCAAAATGGAATCACCACTGTCTGCCAAGCCTGAGCATCACGTTACATCTAATCTTGAATGAAACTGCCAAAATTGTGTATTTTATAGAAAAGGACATCTTCTTGTAATTAGCAAATTATGGTCTCATTGTTCTTCTTTTGCTTATCAAGTTCTTTTCCAGTGTCAGGACCTATTTTGTTTCAGCCTTTCCTCTCATCACTGATTTAGGAGTTGTTCTTGGCACTAGAGAATCTTAAAGAGTTCTGTCACGGGCTGCACACAGAAGGCTGTTCCAACAGCAGGAGCTGGAGCCGAAACCGCACAACTCCAAGTTATTTCCGTAGCGTCAGCACCAGGCTCTGCTCCTGGGCTTGTGCGGATCTGTGCAGGCACCACAGACTGACTGCAGGCTGCTGCACCAGGACATCAGTGAATCCACAGCAAAGTGCCCTGAAGAAGTGGCTCTTGCCACCATCTGGGAGCTTGCTGGGAGCCAGGGATCCATCAGCTGGACTGCAGGGGCTCAGGGAGCATCAGCGCTCAGCCAGACGAAGTGGTCTGCCAGGCTCTGTGGTTTGTTGGCTGGGGTGTAAGTGAAGGCAGCTCTTGGCACCAGAGATGATAAGTTTTTCATAAGTATGACACATACACAAACTAGGTAAGATAACAGAAAGCCAGGGGTTTATAAGGCGACTTGTCCAATGTGAAATTTACTGCGAGACTTATTCTTTAATTGACATGATGAATTCTATGCTTCTGCCCACTTGAAATATTTTGATTATTAAACTCTGTTCACTGCTTTGCTCTTGATTTCTAAGCAGGCAAATGTGTGCTAACAAGAAGAAAGCAAAAGATGACAACACTAATGCAATGACCTGTTGTCTCAGTACGACATGTTTGCATCAAACATTTTGATTTGGCTGTAGCTTCTGGCCACTTTTGGTTTGTTCAGTAATCCCAAACTAGATGTCTAAAGAAAGGGTGATTGACAGAAGCAGCCTCCCAAGGGCTTGTACTCAAGTATAAATATCTGATGTTCTCGATCCCAAACTTCTGATGCATCAAAGTACCAGTCAATTTTCTTTCAGAGCTGCAATTAAATTTTTTGGTGTAATTATTACGATAAATTATAAAAAAGAGATGGTAAAAAAAACCCAAACAGTTTTCGCCTAATAGCATAATAAGAAATGAATAAAAAATGCAGTGAAAAATACAATACTAAGGGATGTAATCCTTTAAAACTCATTTATACCTATAACACTGTGAGTGACATTATTAGATTATTTGTTATCAGTCTGTAAGACTGAGGGTCTAATAAGTGCAGGAGCAATCTTTTGAGTAATTGCACAAAATAGATTGGATATTTAAAAATATATTTAATATTTTTATAATATGCAAATTTTTAAAAAGTTAATGACTTTCACCTTTTTCTCAATTTGTAACACAAATTTACCATTGGTGTAAATAAATATCACGAGGTCATGGACTCTAAGAAAGGTCATAGTGCAGCTACTTAGAAACTGAGTAATGCATTCAGCCTTCAGGCTGGTCTGTCTCTGTAACTTAGGTTCAAGCTAAAAAGAACCTTGCAAACAATCCTGGCACCTGTATCTGTTCTTCCTTATGAAAATTCTGCTGCAGCTCTCCAGCCTACTCAGCAGAGAGGTATAGAAGATTTATTATTAATATTAGCATTAACATCTTCAAAATATTACAGAGACACTTCTGAAAATTTAAATTCGTATTCCTTTGGGACCAAATCATGCTTTAAAACAGCATCCTACACAATGGGTTCTCTCAGTCTGTGAACAAAGAAGCTGTCTTGGAAAAGTGTGCTGTTGGATTTAATTCATTTGAGGAAACTGCAGATGGCAGCAAGTTTGTTCTGGCTGTCATCTCTGTGCCTAAAGCCAGACCTCGGGGGAATTGGAAGAGCCGGGCACTGGGGTTGGGCTCCTGACAGGGATTTTAGCTTGGGTACCCTTTGGGATTCTTTTCTGTCCACTTAACTCCAGTTTAAAATTTATATGACATCTAAATTAATAATCAAGAGCCCCTCTCTGATCAGTAGAGAAAGCAAGCATTTCTAGATAGTGATTCACCCATATTGGTTAAATACTTGCCACTAGTTACCTCTGGAAATGTTCTCTGCTCACCAGTAGAAGAAACTCAGACAACTACCTTAGTTGTGCCTACTGTTCAGGTGGCCCCAGTTAACAGAGGTGAATCCTGTTCCATGTGTCTAAAGCATAATTATCCCAAGAGTGATAGCTAATTAAAAAAAAAAATAAATTAGCAGCTAGAAAGACAGCAAAACCACTATGGCTGCCATCTCAAGTCACGTAGCCAGCTTGTTTTTCCAAAACATCCTTCCAAACCAGCTGGTGAATAAGTGGCTGTGAGCTGCCTGAAGAGTGTGCCAGAGTTCTTATTCAGACCTTTTCAATGAAACCAATGGAAATTATGGCAAAGGTCTGCGAGATCAAACCCCCTCTAAGATGCTGACAGGGGCAAGTCCTCCTGTACATTTCTGTAAGACTGCCAGGTGATGGCTGAATGAGGGTATTGCCACTGGATGCTTTCTGACAGGGTTTTCTGCAGACCAGCTCTGCTGCAGCAGAAAAACAAGGCATTAACAAATAACACAATGAAGGAAATAAAAATATGTTTCTCTGTATGCACTGATACACTTTATTCAGGGCAGACACGTGCAGTTTGCGTAGCTTAAAAACATGAGCTTAAAAACATGTTACCTATTTGCAAAACACTCCTTTTTTACTCTCTTCCAGTATGTTTGCAGTTTGAATCAAACTGCTTGAGATAAACTGAGATACAAAGAATCAGAAAGAATCTCACTCACATGTCACATTCCAGATGTTATGGAAACCTAGGTTGTTACTGTTCTTGTCTAGGATGCCTGAACAGAGCTCCATTCTTTCCTGGGGATATCAGAAATGGAAGCTATTGCATTTTTAACAGTATTACAGCTCAGTGAACATCTTCAAGGCAGGACCTGGAAGCACTTACACGTGGACTGAGAGATACCCTCAACATTTCTGTGCTACAGGATTTAGCATGAAGGTTGATAAACCCTCCTTCCCTGCTTAGACTTCAGGCGAACCCCTGGAGAGAAATGCTGCCGTTGTTCCTCTGTGCCAGTGACGGCACCTCACCTAACAGGACAAACCCCAGCCTGCAGCCAACACCAACTGCAGCAACTGGGGCTCCATCTAAGAGTGCTTGCAATAATATTTCAAGTCTTTATTTTCTTCCATTTACCACGGGCTGGGAGAGGTATAAACCAGGCTGTTTAGGAAGTGCTGTCAGCCAAAAGGTGACCTGGTCTTGAATGTGACCTTTTAGCTTAGCTTCAGGGTGGGTTTGGCTCAAAGCACTCACTGTGCCTGGGTTGTGAAATCCAAAGAAACAGGTGGAGTTACACTATAAGATATTTATTTGTGTTATGCTGGAATTCTTTGCTCTTGCTTGAGGCTCTGCTTTGGAGGCCTTCAACGTTTTAACTGCTTCATTCTTGCATGAAACATTTTGTCCTTACGTTTCTCTCCCGTCACGGGAATTAGTGGAACCTGAAATGTTGACCTCGTCTAAATAGAGAACTGAAGGTAAGTCCATGTTTTGTGGTGCTCAAAGCATCATTGTGTGCCAATATTGCATGAAAGATGGGCAGAAATGAGGAGAACATAGCAGCATGCTTAGCCACCCTCTTTGTTGAGCCCAGTTCCATGAGGAGAAGAGTTTAGCTGACAGATGTAACCACAGGGGCAAAGTCTAAATGATCATAATGAGGAAACAGTATTGGTACAACCAACCAATCCATTTAAAAGCCATATAGCAAGGAAAAACGAGAATAGATGCTTTCCCTTTGTTTTTTTAAATTTGTGTGTAGTAAGTTATGTTTATATTAGAGGGAAGTGTGCTCCACAATCCATGTCCCTTCTGGCCCATGCTCTGGAATTTAGTTCCCTTGGAAACCAAACACACATTTACTCTGTTACTAAGTGAAACAAGTGCATTAACAATTATTTTCTAAATGGTACTGCACCACAGATTTTCATTTTATTTTTCAAAGAGGTATTAGGTAACATGTTTTTTATTGTACATATATCTACAGCAAACTTTAATTTCTAGGTTTTTATCACTATGTTAAAAACTAGTATAAATGAAGATATCCATGTCTCTGAAATTCCAAACATTTCCTCTCTAAACCAAAAATCTTTTAATTTTTCTTTGTGATAAATATCACTTGTGATTAATTACCATATTTGTATACACATATTTTAACATTTACCTAAATTCTGAAGGAATTATATTCCCAGTGTAGTGCCAAAAAATATAATAAATAATACATAATTTAAAAATCTGGCATACTTATAATTTAAAATAAAGGAATCAGATGTTACTAAAACAGCATTTTACTCAGCTTTTATGCAATTTAAAAAAATTCTCTTTTCTCACCCTAGATTTGGGCAATGGTCAGGGATCACTTAGTGTTCTGGAAGAGGCTGCCTATCATCATCTCAGCTGAAAATTAAAGCCTTTTCCAGAATGTCACAGGAAATTTTAAATGACACAGCAGAAATAGTAATAGATTCTGATGCTATCAAAGAAAGCATAAGTGATAATCAGATCAATTGGAGTGATGCCTCAACAGTGTGCAGTCTGTAGCACTCAAAGCAGACACAGAGTAGACACTGGGAGATGTAACACAACAGAATACTCTTCCTATCCTCTGTTGTAACCAATTTTATATGCTTGAGACCAATTTATTATGATTTACTGAGAGCAGGTGACTGGAAGGCTCTGAGCAAAGTAATCTGTTACTCCTTCCTTTCTCTGAAGTTTAAATAATGTGCTGTACATTAAAAAAAAAAAATTCTATCTCTTGGAAAGAATTCAAAACCATCATTAATGATGCCCTTCCCCTTTAATATGTACACAGAATTTTTATACTATAAATCAGATGTTGTGTTGGTGTGGGAAGACTCCCAAATCTCTGTTCTTCTGTCTTAGCAGGCTCTTGGAAAGTGTCATCATTATTTACTTTATCTTCAAAAAGAAAAGTACCCTGATGAGATACTGAAGTGAAAGTTTGCTTGGCTAAGTTCATACTGTGTGAGACCATTCTTGTTACCTAACTTCATCTCACTCATTCGTTTGAAATTCAGACAGGTCAGCAGCAATGCAGGCTCTACAGAAGATGCTTCTTTAGAAAATCTGGTCTTTTCAGGATCATCTTGAAGACCCATGACAGCAAGAATCTACAAAATCTTCTTGGCTAAAACTGGCAGCCTGAAAGACTTGACTCAGGCTGCAAGCAAATGGAAGCAAACCAGTATTTTCTTCCTAGGTAGCCACTGCTGAACCTGGCTGTTTCCCTTCACTTGCTGTTTTCAGCCAGCACTTCTGTTGCATAAAGATAATAGTAATAATAATACTCATAACAATAATAGTAAGCTCATCCCATGGTTTACAAGAGCAAATGGATGCCGCTGATTCTTTCTATTCCCAAATAAGCAGAGAAGTTGTTACCCTCCTTACTACCACAAAAGTTTTCTGAGGAGTTGTTCTTAAATAGAATTAAAACAACAACAAAAAAAGTTGATAATATGTCAGTCTCATTCTCCCATCCAAATTAAACTGGATAAGGATTTAAGGAAGGGTGTGCCAAACACCGAGGACTGTTAGTAGTCCAAGTCAATTAGAGCATTTAGTGCCTAATTAAGTGTTAATTTATGATCTGTGTAATCTCAGAGAGAGTAGAAATTTGGCTCAGGCTAATTGGAAAACAAAATTTTTGCCATTACATGTGGAAACATCTACTATTGTACATACAAAACCTACTATGTTTTATATGAGTCGAGGGCACTGTAAAATAAGGCTAAACTCCTGGTTTGGTTGGCTTTCTCTTACAGTTTCAAAAATCTCACTTTTTTCCCTGTAGCCTCAGAAGTCACAGCATATACTGAAGACAAGCTGTCTGGCAGCCAATTTTCCATCTTTCCTTCAAAGGGCAAACTGAACTGTCTTCTGCAATAGCAGAGTTGAGAATTTATTGATTCTCACAATCTCTCTATTCCCTGCTTCACAGAATAAATAGAAATTTTAGCTCAAGCTGGATTAACCAGGAGCTAGGCTTTTAAACAAGAGACATTCCTGACTTCCCTGCATGCTGCAGCAAACACAAACATCTTTCTTGTCCTTGTAGGAAATGCTTCTTAAATCCAAGCAGAAGTAAACTTTGGAGACTTGACCTCTGCAGAGGCCTGGCAGTCACCTCTGACGTAGCCCATGGGAACGTTCAAATTGCCACACCTGGTTTGCATTCTTGTTACATGCACACAGAAACAAGTCCTTCTCATCTTCACTCTTTGCTGCCTCTATGCATTTGCCAGAAAGGACATGGACAATCATTCCATTCTACAAGATGAGAGAAGAAGGGAAAGAAAGAACAAATTAAAAGTAAGGCATTTCCAATAAAGGCTAGGTCATCTTTCAGAAAATTTATATACAAAATATACCACCAGTAATAACTGGTTGTTCAAATTTTTTTTAAGCAATGCCCCAAACACAGTGACTGGATTTAGCTCTGTGCCCAGAGCATGGTGAATATTTGTAGTTCCTTTTGAAGCTAACATGTGTGATAGGTGCAGAATTCTTTTCCACCAGTGTTTTTTTCCTGTGGCTACAGGTTGTCATCAGCACCAACCTGAGTACTACAGGCCACAACATTTCACAAGGACCAGTGCTTGCCTTAGGAACCAAACCAAATTACAGTAGGACTGTTCCAGAGGATTGCTGCACCCCTACAGCTACAGTAACTGCTATTTTCCCAGGCTGTCCCAGAGGATGACATTTTTCAGTCTTGTTGAGGAGTTCCTGCTCTGCTGGGGAAAGTTAGTTGAAAAACAGTGAATTCCTCTAACAGGAAGTTTGCTCTTCTCTTACAATGCAGGAGAAAATTTAATGTTTCCCATTAAAAGCTCAACAAAGGGCTCTCATTTTGAAGGGGTCAGGATTTCCAAACCCTTCTTTAATCTGAAAGAAATGGGAAAGGATTTGCCCTGCTCTTATTTTCACAACCACTGATTCTGATCCTATTCCAGTAAGACCAGTAAGACAAACAGGTAAAACAAAGACATAGGATTTTAGGTAGGCTTTCTGTAGTTTGTATTTCTAAACCAAATGTTTTTCACACAGACAGTGTTATTGGGCGAAAAGACATCCTAACTTTCTGTGTGAAAAAGGTACAGAAGTGAAATCTGCCCTTCAGGTACCTCATCCCTTCCTCACACACAAATCCTGAAATCAGGCAGTGATCCCACAGTCACCATCAGCTGCCTTCCCCCCATGGCAGAGCCACTACTGACCTCCTGGACATCCCAGTGCTGGTTGCTGTTAGTCTCCTTTGTACAGTTCTGAGGGACGACCTTCCCGTGTCTGACATCAAAGCAAAGCAGTGGAGCAGAACCGAGCCAGATTTCCTTCATGCTGTTATATTCAAAGTGCTGGGAAAGGGAGGGCTTGTTTGAACAATGATGGATGGACATCCCAGTTCATTTTTAAATGCTACTTCTAAAGACAATTTCCTGTACATGTTTGTTAAGATGCAACCCAAACATGAGTGACAGAGACCCAACAGCCTTGACCCTTCGAAGCTGTCCCTCCCGCCAGCTAATTCTGGCATAACTATTTACCTAAGGAAAGGCTTTGTGAACTATGATTATGTGTAACATAAACCCATCCTATCATAAAATTTTCCAGTTTAATAAATATTTGAACAGAAGGGTGTTCCTGACAGTGTCTTCACATGCTGCAGTTTGAAATGGGCCTGCAGCTCACCCTGAGCTAGCCCAGTGCCAGCTAGGGAGTCTGAATGAATTTACCTTAGGCTGCAGTGCAGGCATTAATCTTCAGATTTAGTCACTAATGGGGAAACTCTCTCCCTCCCCCCCTCAATATTCTGGAACTGCTATGTATTTTTACTCACAAGCTTTCTGTTCCCCAGACACTACCAAATACACTAAACAAATAAGCACTTAATGATGTCTTGTGCAGCAAAGTGTGGGTATCTGCCTCAGTGACACGTGGGACATTGGCATTTTTTGAGTGGCACTCAGCTGTGGAGGAGAGGGCATCGTTGTCTTAGCACATGCTAACTTAGAACATGCCAGTATTTCCATTGTACAGCCAAAGTCTACATTACCTGGGTGACACTGTCACTGCAAGGGGAGAGTTCAATAGAGCCTTCTGCAGGAGATCTTCCAGGCCTGTAATCTGCACAGAAGCCAACACCAGTATTGTAAAGCTGTAAGTAAAGGTTTATACTGAAATAAATCACAATTGGATACAAACAAAATATCCTTCAGCTAACATTTTGTGATTGTATCCCTTTATGATACATGATTTTGTTGATAAATGAGGCACTATTTTTTTCTTTCAGGCTTGATCTTGTATATTGATCTTGCTAACTAATGTGATATAAAAGGCAGAGTTTCACCAAGGGTCAGTGTTACCCAGTGAGTTTTGTTTAAATTAGAGAGATACACTTCTGGGTTTAACTATGATGATAATTAAAAGAAAGGTATCAAAATGTTTATGCTAGTGGAAAA
>VXBU01002007.1:169060-303517 GCA_013400315.1 Bombycilla garrulus
CTCAGGTCTTACACTTTTCTCAAGCTAACTTTGAAAATAAGGAGCACATAAAATAGTAAAAGGACACAGTAAGTCTAAAGATAGCTGAGTGTGAATTAATTAGTAGACCTTGTTGCCTTGTTGGGGAAACTCCCTTCCAGTAAGGCTGCTGGGAATAAATTCATATTTAATGAATTATAATTATCAGCTATGTGTTTAAAAAAAACCCCAGACATTAAGAGTATTTTGTCCTGTACACAGTCAGCCAGGGAAGTGTAATTGCTCTGACTTCTGTCCTTTGGGAAGTGCAGGACTGAAGAAATGCTTTTTTTTTGTCTTTGTGCACGTGGGTCAGCACAGAGATATCTCGGCTACTGTCACCTCTGCCACCTGCATGAGGCAACACAGCTCTCTTTTTTTACTAATGGCACCTGAAGAGCCTAAGGTTAGGATCCTCTGAGCTGTGACACTGAACTGAGTCAGACACTCTGGGTTCAGTTCCTGGCTGGTTTTCAACATTTATGTGAGAATTTGGGCCAGCTCTTTGTCTTTTTCTTTCTCCCCCCACACTGGTTTGGACCAAGTATTCAGAACATGGAAGTGACACGAGTCTTTGAACAATGCAAAAAAAAAAAAAAAAAAAATTAAAAAAAAAAATCATTCTTTATAGTTTGTTTTCTCTTACCTTGCCAGAGAATCTTGGTGTGTCTCCAGGTTGGGAGAGTTCAGGGTACACATTTGATAGAAACCACTGGAAATTTCTACAGCCCAGTCTCTTCTGTAGCTGAAGGCGCTCACTGCAGTCTGGCTTCTCTGCCTTTATGGAGAAAGGGCAACAAGGTTACTGGTGTATTTGTGTTAGAGATGCTAGCACTGCAAATGACCACACAGGAATTATTTCTACCACCTTTTCTATCCTGAATCTTATAGATACTGATTTGTATCTCTTATGACATATGCAAAACCTCAATTTCCTGGCCTTTAACAGCCCAAATTACCCAGTTAGTGTCAGTTCTCTATGATCTATCAGAGGGAATAAGTGATGACAATTTAGCCCAAAATGTAGTCTATCACTTATTATATGTCTATTATCTGACAGTTACTAAATCTAATGAACAAAGGTGTTCTGCAGCTATAAATGCATAAAATCTTTCCTATGATTCTTTGTTTTCTTGAATTTTAAAGACACAAAATCAGCTCTCGACTTTCCTGGTAGCAACTCTGTTATGAAAAAAGACAAACGCCTTCAACCCTTGGTGCAGCTACAGGCATCTGCACTGCAAAGGACTGACAGGCTGAATATTTGAGGGTATGTAACACTAAAGATGACTAAAAGGGTTCTCAAAACCTCTAAGCACTCATGTGTCTAATTCTTCAGTTTCAAAACCACATAAAACACTTTTCTAAATCTCTCACTACCCAAATATCAAAAACATCTAACAACCCTTAAAATTCTCCTCTTTCTTGCCAGTAGTAGATCTCCCCTCTTCATGTTTCTACTTTTTAGAAAATGCACTTTGGGATGGGATTCCAGGAAACTGGTCTGGATTTCTTCATCAAAAATTGAAATTGGCAGTGTATGCAGAGAATTGTCCGTAAATAACTTTTTTCCCAGACCAGCCATTTCTCTGTATCCGTAAGAAAGAGAAGGACTTTGCAGCATGGAAAACATTGACAAATGAAGGGCCTTGGAGATCTAAGGTGAGGTGTCAGTCTCTAAAGGCAGGGATCAATCATTCCATATGGCACTGTTTGCCAGCCTTTGTAAACTCCACAGGCAAAGCTCCACAGTTGCAATATATTAAACAGAACCTCATACTTCAGTGCTGGTCATAGGTTCAATAAGCATAACAACAAAGTTTAGCAATTCTGCGCCACACAGAACTGTCCTCTAGAGGTTTTCTTGGGAAAGGGAGAGAGAGAAGTAAAATGCTTCCCGTAAAAAGAGATGTTTCTCATGAGACTCTTCCTTGGCTGAGGAGGGCAGTGGCAGTAAATCTCATTTTATCATACTAGTTACAGACTGCATTTGATGCTGAATAAATGGTGTAAATAATGTAAAGAAAGTCATTGTCCCTGTAAACCAATCTGAAAGGAAACTGTGCTTGTAAAGTAAATATGCAAACCACACAAGGAAAGGAGCAAAAGAGCTGATGGCTGAAGCAGTAAAGAGCTGGGAAGAGCCCAATTCATCTGTTTAATGCTCACACCACGGGCATCCTGCGCAAGATGTGATTCAGACCATAAACCAAGAGGGGTTATAAAGCCACCTAAATGGGGGTCACTGGTGGTTTTCTGCAGTGAGCAATGGTGGTGAAGACTCACGGAGAATTCTACAGTGGCCCATAGGTGGCTCTGCTCCCCCTCTGAGCGCAATAAATCCCCTCAGGGCCCTTTGCCGCTGAGCGGCAATAATGTCCGTGTTTGCTCGTGCCTTTTGAATAACATCCCGCTGCACTGACAGGCTGAAAACATCGGCTGTGAAAGAAAGGAACACACAGAAAAGGCCATTTATGTTATGGTATGCTGCACACAGAGATCATAAAATTGATCATTTGAGGGGGCATCATGCTCAGAAGTAGTAAAAGTATTCTGGCTAGAATAAACTCAGGCAAAAGGTCATGCTGCTTACAGCCAGCAAGCTGTATCATTGGTGACTGTAGTTTTTAGTAGAGAAAATTGCTTCTGAGCTGACAAGAAAAGCCTTCAGGGAATTAGTAAATGATTTAAAGACCTCATTGCCCATTTTAAAAGGCTTGGTCTAGTGGCTATAACCCTTTGTGAGTCAATTGACAAGCTCTTGGCCAGTGGAATTCAAACCTGCAACAAAGACAAGGAGGGAGGATCTCTTAAAGAGATGTGAAAATAAGAGTGATTGAGTAACTGCCTGAGCAAGGCAGGTGAGAAATTGGCATGGCTGAGCAAGGATCTCAAACCCAGGAGTAAGAAAGAAATGCACAGACAGTGAAAGTGGGGACAGGTGACCTGAGGAAAGTACAGGGATATGGTTTGAATATGTAGGGGTGGGGTCAGGAAAGCCGAGGCAAAGCTGGAGCAGGACTTGGCAAGGGACATAAAGAATCACAAGAAGGGATCCTATAAATACATAGGTCAGAAAAGAAAGGACAAGGAGAGTGTAACCCCTCTCCCCACTGACAGCCAAGAAGAATGAACTGGTGGTGACTGGTACGGAGAAAGCTGAGTTGTATTCCTTGGACTTTGCTGGCAGTCAGGCTCTCCATTCTCTCAAGACCCTGATCCTCTGAGTGAGTGGGAAGGGGAAAGAAGTCCCTCCCCCTATAAGGGAAGAGTGAGATGGGGATAACTTGATGAAACTGAATAGAAGTGAAGGCTTCAGGGAGAATATAGAGCAGCCTTCCAGTACCTAAAGGGGACTTACAACAAAGAGCAGTAGCTTTAAATTGAAAGAGAGCAGGTCTAGATTAGTTATTGGGAAGAAATTCTTAGAGAGTGGTGGGGCACTGGCACTGGTTACCCAGAGAAGCTGTAGATGCCTCATCCCTGGAAGTGCTCAAGGGCAGGCTGGAAGGGGCCCTGAGCAACCTGACCTAGTGAATGGCATCCTTGACCATGGCAGGGGAGTTGGAATCTTCAAGGTCCATTCCAACCCAAACCATTCTCTGGTTCTGTGAAATGCAGGGGCAAATATGAATGGGAAACTGCACAGCACCTACCCATGCTCTGCCTAAATGCTTTCAGTGAATCTTCTCCTTAAAAGTGTGGCATTGTTAAATTAACAGGAATATAAATTATACATTTTCATTCAAAACTGCTCACAAGTTTGTCCACTGCCTTGTAAAAAGAATATGATTACAAGAGAAGGTACTGGAGCCAGAGAATTCCTGAGAACTGCAGCAACATTAACATTATTAACAACATGAACTACCAACAACATTCCCCACAGCTGCAAGGCTCCCAATAAGCAAACATCCACTTGTTTGTAATACAAGGGATATACAGTTCCTTGACCACCCCTGATCTGCCATGGAGATTGTACTTAAAAACCAGGTGTGACCATTCTGTAGTTATTGGATTGTGTGTAACCTGCAGGTGGTTCAAGTGTAGCTGCACGCCATGGCTACACCACACACCTGCCTGCAAGCCTGTCCTGGCTTACAGGCTGCTGGGAATCCAAATTCCTGGAGGAATGTCTAATCAGATGTTCGTGCCATACATCTAATGAAAATGTAACTTGTAAATAGTGGTGTGTTGAGATCTGACTTTCTCAGTTCAGTTACTTCTGGATAAGTCAGTTCAGGGAAAAAAAACCACACCTTTTTTGTCACTAGACCACTCAGATATATTCCCTTCCAGGAGAGACACTATAATTTGCCACTTGCCTGTGAATAATACTGAATATCCTCAGGAAACATATGAGGAAGACCTTCAGTAACTAAGAATGAACCCTTTAGGACAGTCCTTTGAGCACACAGTGGTGCAGGCTTCCACTTCAGATGCATCACAACCCTCCATGTACTATCAGTGAAAAACAAACCACAGCTTGTTGGGGAGTCATTTGGAGAAGAGGTTATACTCCAGAAGGTCTGATAACTTCAGCACAAGGCTGAACTCAGGCACAAGTTCCTCTCTCTCCTTCCTGATCTGACAGCTCTTTCACTGGAAGGTTTAATTAAATATTACCTTTTATATTGTCTGTATGCAGTCAGGTGTCTGGCTGCATAGAGACACTCCCATTCCTATTCCTCTCCCTTCACCTATCTCAACACAAAACTCAGAAACAACCTCTGCAGATGTCTTTACCTTGCTGATTAAGAAAGCTACTGTGTCATGCTTGTAGAAGTTCTCTTTAAAGGAGCCCAGCCAGGTCTCTGCTATTCGGATTTTGTTCCTCACAATGGCCTCTTCATAGGAGAAAGCACGGGGGAAGTGATTTCGGTAGACGTGTCCAACTCGAGAGCACGGGATAATTTCCACAGAGCCACCACAGAGCCAGGTCTGAAACACAGGGGAAAGCACTAAAAGAGATTACCTTATTTAGATTACTTTTATCTGAAATGGAGAAGCTGCTTTACTCTAGAATCTACTTCAGGAAATCCTGGAAACAGCAGGAACATTATTATATGCTTCTTCATACATTGCTCCCCGCAGACACAGAGAAGATGCTGGGCATTCAGACCTCTGATTTGACCCAGTATTCTATTTGTATCCTTTCATGTTTTTCTGTGCCAAACAGTGCAGAGCAGTGGAGAGATCTGGGTACACACCTTCCCTTGTCTGGGACAATAAAAACGCTATTGCCCTTTGTGCCTGCAATTTTCATTGGTTTTCAATATCAGTTACTCTTTATATTCAGCAAAAATCAATGCGAATGATTTAATATAAACAATGTCCTATTAAAACTACAGGCTGGCAAAGATATAAAGCTACTCTCCCTTTGGTACGTTAACATGCCAGAATAGAAGAGGCAGCTTTCAGAAGGTGCCAAAAGCAGTGACTCAGGCCTCAGGCAGATAGTGATAGCCAGCAAAACTTCCTTCTCCTGACATAACACTCCTAACTCACAGCAGCTGCATGTTCTTGTGTAGTCCTGACAGGCTGTGGACAGATTTCTGCAGGGAAGGCTTAGTCTCCTTAACCCGACATGTTCTGCACTGTTTGTACAAACATCTGCTTGCTTTTTCACTCAAGTTCCTTAAAATTGCAATAGTTATCACAGCTTGATGTTTCAATCAAGGTCCTTACCCTAATAGATAGTTCCAGGTTTTCTGCTCCCCATATGGTCATGTCAGAATCATAAGCTCCAGTATTTTGGAAGTAATGTCGATCCATGGCCACCACTGCACCAGCTACTGCAGGACTCCTGTGCAGAAAAGGGTTTGGAAGTGAACACCTTGAGTTGTGAATGAGGAATTACACAGAGGGTGAAAATTCCACCATTTCCATACAAAATTATTCAATACTGCTCCACATAAGCTTGAATGAACTGATTATCTAACCAAAATAAAGAACAACTGGAGTGTAATTCTAGGATTTGCTTGGGGAAGGGAGCTAAGAGCTGAATTATCAAATAAGACTCAGAACAGTGGGGAACATTGCACATTGTACATTCAAAACAAAAGACAAACAGATCACGATTAAGACATCACTTTTAACTCTGTATGAGCTGTCTTTTGCTTTCCCTACCAACCTCCACACCTTGTCTGGTCAGGCTGTACTCTGGTTGTGTCGATGTGTGAAAAGTATTTTCCACATTAAAAATGTGACTGCAATCTAGTTAGAATGATTACTGAAAGCCAAAACAAATAGCACAAACAAAAATATCCCTTCAGAATTACTAACTGTGCATGTGCAAGTAAGCACACCTTTCTGTTGTTAGCTGGAAGATGACCCAAGATGACCCAAACTACAGTTTTGCTGCTGAGCTGAGCAAGACACATTGTCTGATGGACTGTTACCTGATAGGGCTGATGGGAGACTGTCGTACCTTCTCTTCATGCTCTGGCACTGGTTCCCAGTGAAAATCTAATTTCCAGTCAAAAACACCTCGGTGCAGCCCCACAGAGTGATAGTACTGAAAGGTCTTCCAGTCTATGACATCTATGACAGGGGAGACGACACTGTTTCTGAAAAAGACAGTACCATTTATTTCCCAAACCAAAGCATAAATTAAGCTCATTACTCTGTTAGTAAACGTCATTAGTTCTCTTTGACACTGTCAAACACAAGCACTCCTCTCAATGCTGAGTGCCCTTACTTTCCCTGCTGACAGCAGCTCGGGTGCTCAGAGCATGGGAATACTGAGCATGCAGTGCGGAATCTAAAGATCAAAAATTTACTGATACCCTGTACCCTGCATTGTCATTTAATGCTATCCAGGATTTTGTTATGAGTTAACCATCAGAATTCTTATAAAGCTATTTCACACAGAGCCCCCAGCCTCGGATGCTATAGGCTCTGCACAGATGCAAAGTTTATAGCAGAAGATGATTTTGGCCTCTCACGCTTTACCATCCTCTGATTTTCCTGTAGATGTTGCACACACTTCATGAGTTTGTCACATCAGGCCAATAAAGAGTGCACTTATCCTTAGTTTGTTCTGCTGGTTGTTTTGAAAAAAAATATTTACTGCTGAGTTCATAAACCAGCATTTTGTTTGTATTTTATCACAATCTTAGAATGCTCTTGCAAATGCACTGTCACAGGTTGCAATCTACTTTTAAGAGCAAAAACAGAGCCATTACACTGTAAGTGGTAATCCTTGAATTCATTTCTAACTGAAGTTAAATTTGGATTAGTCTGAGAAGAGGTACTAGGCATTTCCCTATGGCAAAGAAGTCACAGTATTTCACAGCATACTTGCACATCATCTGGGAATTAGCTGGTAGTTCAGAACACTCTTCAGTGTTCCTTGTTTTCAGGTCAATGTATTGTTCATTTGGAAATTTTCGGAGTATGAATGAAATGGTAGTAGAGACTGCAGGGGAAAAGTGTTGAAAAATAACATTATCCATTTCTTCTCTGTTATACTAAAAAGATAGTCCCTGGTCTCAGTGTAAAGGCTTGTCTAGAGACAGAAGTTCCTCTGGAGAAAAATCAGTATTATTTAAGAGGGATTAAAGTACACTGGAAAAAAAAAATTGTTCTAGAGTAGGAATATCCATGTAGGAAATTATACCCTAGGAAAAAACTGCCTGTTAAAAAACAGAGAGAAAAATGAAATGGTCAAGTTGGGAACAAAATGTAGATGGTTTTTATCTCCTCTTTTAAGATGTACATGTTGTTCAGAGATCACAAGGAGAGAAATTTGCTTGGAACATAATATTGTCAGTGAAGAAAGGACATCTCAGAAGTCTCCAGTGCAGTGAGAGATTTGTATTTTTCCATGGCAGAGGCCAGAACCAGCTAAGGAAGATGGTGGCTCTGGGTGATGTTAATGTAACCTTGACATATCTTCTCTGCCTTTACTAGAATGATGTTTTTTCAGTATCAGAGTGGGGGAAATGCCCAACTTCGCTTTTTCACAGTTGACATTTCCTGTAGAGGATTTTAGAGGCCCCTCAGAGAAACAGACTACTGCTTGCCAGTTGACAGTACAAAGATGAACCATGCAGGGGATTGCTTTAAAATGACTCAGTTTTGTTTCCTAGTAAGAGCAGACTGTCCTAGGATGAGCTTAAGCCAGGAAGAATCATAATAGAAAAGTGATTTTATTTCTCTGCTCAGGTGTAAAACCATCCTTTATAATATGCAATAATAGCCACTCTTGGAAACAAGCATCTGGTTTGTAAATATCTGAGAAAATTTTGTGGTCATTTGCAGCATTTGCATACATCAAGGCAGTGAGTTCCTGTCATTCTTCCACAGGACTCAAGAAGAAATGGAAAGAAGTGATACTAAAGCTAGTAAAGCTGATATCCTTCCCTGATTCTCCTAAGGATGTCCCTGTGATACAGTTTTTTTATCCATGACAGGAGAAACCACCCAGTGCTCAAGACAGCAGGGCCCTTTCTACTGAAAGTTTTTTCTACTGAAAGTTTTATTCAACAGCATGCAAAGGAAACTACCTGCTTCTAAAAATTACTAAAGGTAGTGTCCCTCTGGACTCATACAAACAGGCATTTCTTCTCTTTGATACGCTGGGAGAAATCCATCTGACAAGTTAAATGGATTTTAAATGACTAAATGTCAAAAATGAAAAGTCACTCTAAGTAATTTCTACAGCCTGCTGCATTCTCCAATGCACGAGTATCCCTGACAACTGCACAGTTCCCACCTCAGTTTGCTGCTGCTTGCTGACACCCACACTATCTACTGCTACTGGTTTGTCCATTCTCATTCAGACAGGACTGAGGAATTAATGACTCCAGGGTAGTTTATTTTACAGCTCCAGATTCAAGAGGGAAATATCAGGAGGGTGTATTTGAGTAGAAGCCAGAGGCAATGTAGACTAAGCCACTCAAAAGACCTTGACCATGCAGACTAGACCACATGAACTGATCCTGGATAGTTCAGATAGACAATGCAAATACAGACACACTCAGATAAACTCTGAATCAGATGATCCAAACATTTCAGCCTATCCTACATTTTCATATCATTGCAACTATTAAAAACCTGTCTTTTTTTCTTATTTTTTTTTTTTGAAACCACATTAAATTTGTTGCCACTATAATGCTTCAAACTCCAATGAGGCTTCTAGCATCAGTGCAATTGCTCACAAGAGTAGGCACCACAGGCGTAGTTCTAGTTATTGGGCATTGATTCTTCAAGATTCCAATTCGAGAAATATACCAGTAAGGACATAATGAATTCTGATAGTTTGGAGACCAAGCAATTATCCAAACTATTTGCAAATTATGACATGGAAAATTACAGTGTTTAAGCTGAAAATAACTTGAAGGAATAGGTCACGTTCTATCCTGGCTAAATTCAAACATTAACCAGAACAAAATAAAATTTGATTTCCTTTCAGAAAAAAAATTATACAGTAAAAACTGATCACTGATTTTTAGAGCTACTACTCGTGTAGCTTTTTCAGAATGCCAAATTAACAATTTTCAAGAATATGTTTGTAAGAGTAATTCTAGACTTTCACCTAGTTTAAGTGTAGTATAATCAGTGTAGCTCTGCTGAAACCAACAGAAACACATCCTTTCAAAACTAAATATTGAGAATGTCTTTCTGATGTGAAATAGAGGAATCTAGTAACTTTATCTTATGTGAAAATTGGTCAATATTTAATTTTAATCCTAATCAAGCAGTGCTTTACCCATTTTTGGTTGGTATATTTAAAAAAAAATAAAATAGCTGTTTTCTGAATATTTGATGATGGTTTGATGTTTGTGTAGTTCTAAATGCAAATTTGCAGTAGATGGTAATTGGAAGATGTTCTTAGCTATTCTGGTTTTTCACTGGGTAACTGGCAGACAGCAGCTTCTCGGCACTTTGAAATGAAACACAAACTACTGCTAATTTTACTCTGTGGAATCTGAGGAAAGGGGAAAACAGGAAATTCAAATACAACTAGCAGTAAGGCTTTGAACTGTTTGACTAATCTGTGAATATTTCGAATGCTTGGAACTCACACAAATTACAAAAGGTCACAATTCCATGAAAAAGAGCAACCCAAACAAGAACAATTTCCTGGTTTGGGATTTCTTTACCAAATACAATTGCAAATGAAATGTCTTCCCATGACCCTTTACAGTAAGCATGGACATTTTGTTCTTTTCTAATTTTAAACTAAGTAACGTGGAAGATTTAAATAATGTATCTGTTCTGAAGTTTTGGCTACACTTTTTGTGAAAGTGCTTTTGTATTGATTTATACTTTCTTTTGCTGGAAGCGAATAGATGTTAATCTGTTTAAATCCTTCTTTAAATAAGGAGGAGAAAAAACCCACAAAAAACAAACACAAAAAATTATGTATATTCCTTAACCTATTTCAGGTGTGTCACAGCTTGCAAAAATTAGATAGCTAAGAAATCCAGGCAGTCCCAGTTTGCTGTTTCTGCACACAGCCAAAACTTCAGTGAGTAACTGAGGAACCAAGCTGGTTCCACAAAATTATGCATTTCCACTGAGAGCACTTTGCTGGCTCACTGAAGTCTTAGAAATACAGGCCACTTGAAATTAGATAGGGTTAAGAAGAAGACAAAATGCAGTGATAAGGAATAGCAAAGCTAAGTTATAAAGGATTACTTAAATACTGCCTTACAGACCAAGTCCAGACTAACTGAGGGCATAGGAACAGCCTACTCAAATGGATGGACTACTCATATGCTAAGCACTGAGCAAATCTCTGCAAAGCAGAGTGCTAAGGGAATGACTTGGGAATGTTTTGTTAAAAATAATAATTTTTGAACCTTCCTTTTTGTGCTAAAATATTAAAGTTTGTACGTAGAGTGAAAAATCTGGTGAGGTAAGCAACACCTTTTAAACTGGACAGGCATGGCATGGAGCCATGAATTATGCCTAAAGCTTTATTGCTCCTGTGTTTAGCACTAACATTTGCCTTTGGCTTTAGACTCTCGGCTTTATTTTCTTTACCTCAACTTCTTTAAAATAGGTCACCTTCTGATCCTGATCAACTGTGAAAGATTGTTATCTTCCCATAACCTACCATGTAAATGCAGAACATTTGCTGAATTTGAAATGAGTGTTACTGACAAATGAGGGATATGAAAGGATTGAGCAAACACAGAAATCCCAGGAAGCAGGCTGTTACATGTGAAATGTATGGAAGGTTTTCAAAACAGGGAGAGCAGCATGGAATTTGCATGCTCAGATGCTGGGGTTGTGTGGGCTCTGAATGGATAACATCATGCTTCCCCAAGCCTGTGAGAAGTTAGAAAACAGATGGCTTATGTATTTGGTACCTCAGAAGGCTGGGATATGGGCCACTGAAAAGTGAGGAATCAGAATAAAAGAGATGAAGAAGCTGTTCATCTTTAGTGCAAAATATTTCCCTTCTCTCTTGTGTATTATCATAAAATCAGAACCACACAGAAAATTTCTGGACAGAAGAACCCTTTCTATTTCTGTATCTACAAGCAGAGGCTTCCATTTGTTCCTGATGGGAGCACACAGATGATGAAGCACCTTTCCAATGCTATGCTAATTTCTTACACTGTTCATCGGCATTTTCATTAAAGATTAGTGACCTAGAATCACAGTGCTAAGTAGAGGCACTTTGAATTTTAGAAACCAGATAAGCTTTTTAAAATAATATAACAGGCTTCTGTTTCCTAATCTAATATTTGAGCTGTGGTATAGGCAGTGCCCCAGCACAGAGAGAAGCAGCCCTTGCAATGAGGAGCAGGGGAAAGGTCCTAAAGGCCAGCTGCCCCTTTGCAAACCACCCCTCTGTCCATAGTTCTGGTGCACAGGCCTCTTTTAGAGGTGGAATTCCTTGTCAAGGATATAATGAAGGTTCATTTTGCTTTCATGAAGTATTTTAAAGAAATAGGTTTTGGATTTTTTTTTTATCATCCTGCTTCAGCACAGTGACCACTGTTTTTAGATCAAAGGAACAACATATTTAAGGCTTCATGGCACAGTTCATTATATGGCCCCTCTGCCTTTCCCTGCCTTTGCACAGAATACAAAATGCAGCTCTGCAGTCTCCTGGAAAAGGCAAACCCTTCCAAAGATGACTGTAACAATGGCACAGCTGCATTGTTATGCACCATGCTACTCACCTGGAATTAGCCTGGAACACGAACAGTTGTCAAATGAAATGATCTGTGGGGCATCTCATGCAGTTTTGTAATATTGTCCAGGTACCTACAGTATTCATCCTTGAATAATCAAAATGTCAAGGAATGCTTTAGAAACCACTGAACCATTCTCTAGGCAATGTCCTAAACTGATGCACAGCTTCCCAGTCAATTTATTAGGCATGGTTCACAGAACTAGTCCCAATTAAGGTGCTCAAAGAGTGTATATCCAGTGATTTTAGAATGCCTTAATACTTTTTTTTCTGAAAAATAAATTAGATTGGGTTAGTGAATAAAGCCATCATGTAGGGAGATGAAATGTCATTACCTAGAACAAGTCATATATCTGCCAAGTATTTCTGTATAAATATTTCTATACCTGTAGAACTGGGATTATTCTTTTTATATTTATTCTACAATCTACTAAGAACTGGGAATATCTCTCCTGTTGAGAGTGTGTTCAGCCCACAGTGACTTTTTTCCGTCTGGGCAAGGATCTTTCAGCATCACTCTAAGACAGATCACAATAATAGTGACACACTTTGATCAGGAATCTAGAAAATTAGGCTTAATCAGAATTTTCAAAGGTAAAACCATCTTCAGCTCCCTTAAGCTTCTGCAAAGGTTTGAGCTTTGAAAAGCTGCACTGGTCCTTGCAAGTGTTTTCCCATCCTGTCCCTCCAGCAAAAGTGCTTGAGTTACAGTTTGATTGGTACATTAAGAAGAGGAAAGATGGATATTTCACCAGTCACTCTCAACTTTCTGTGCTTTCCTCACTTGGGCAGTCCCAGGGAGTGCACATGATTCAATTTAACAGCTCCTCAAGTGCTAAATGAAGCCAAGTTGACGGTGCTAATGCTGTACATTTCCACGGTGATCTCCATGCAAGCATTACAAGCAATTTATGAAGAGTCATGAATTAACTTCCTTATCGGGTCAGTGTTATTGTCACCATTCTTCAGCTGGAGAAAGGCACAGTAAGGGAAGGTGACTGCCAGGTGCCTTGGACCTCATCTTCCCTGCTCCATGGAGGATGTCACAGGTTCTCCTCACTGGCAGTGACAAAGCTTCCAGGGTCAGACACGGTGACTGATACAGCACACAAAAAGACATGGCTTAACCCATACTATTATCCAAACACTTTTCCACCTTTGCTTCATTAATCCAATTAGATATCAGTTAATTCACTGTTAATTCTGCTCTCCTGCAGGAATAAATGAGCATATGGGCCCTATAAGGGAAGAGAATTCCTTTCTCAGCCCCTGATGACAGGCTACAGAATCTCTGTACAATAACAGACTTGGAGGCTTTGTATTCCCTCAGGTGAGATAATTTTTGACTGTGAATTTTTGACATTGTGGTGTCCTAACTTCTCTCTTGCTGTTGTAATTCTCCTTTCAATATAGCTCTCCTCTGAGATTTTTTGTAACTCTTTTAATTTCAGCAATTTCAACACCCTTGAATAAGGACTGGCCAATTGACACACACAGTACTTTTGCCTGAACATCAAAAATAGACTATAGTTCAAGGCAGAAGAATCATGAAGTATATTCATAGTAAACCATCTAATTAGTCAGCAAACAAAAAATAATCTGCTTTTCCAAGGAGGACCTTTTTGAAAAGAATATTCCTGACATTCTAGGGCAGCATTACTCTTGCTTTCAGTATTCTTAATGTTTTCATTCAAATGATGTAATAACTTCTAAAAGCTCACATTAATTCTTTTATAAGCAAACATAATAAGCCATAAAAGCAGCTTCTTCCAGTGCCTGGGAACAGCCTTTGAAGGTGTTTAGCGTGACTATTTAACAATCTGGTAAGAGTTTAAGGACTTTTTTTTTTTTTATCCTGGCAATTATATTTTCCCAAGTGACAAGCTAATGTACAAATTTTTCTTTCAAAAAGTCTCTTTAATAAAAGATTTACTGACATGTAAGCTCAGAAATATTTGCAGTGGTTTTAATCTCTTCAAAGGACTGCATAGATGAGCTCAGCTGTACATTAGAGGGCAGGCCCAAGAACCACCCAAAACATGAAATACTCAGAAATATGGATCTCTACCTTACTCTGTTACTTTGGTGTCAGTGAAAGTACCTGTGATTAGCTGGACCTGCCTAGGCTGCCCAGGAAGTCTGGGCTTTTGCTGTGGAAGAGAAATGGCAGCCAAAAGGTGATGTTGGTACACAGCCAACCTGGCTCAGGAGGAAAAAGCATTTTATTCTTGGCTTCATCACTGAGATGGCTAAAAAGTAAAAATAATGGCATCTTGTAGTAGTTTTCTCTGGTGGATGTTTGCTGATTTATAAACAGGTTGAGATTGAAACCTTTTTAATAATTCAGACCACCAGGAGGCCTTCTTAAAGCTCTAACTGGATACAACTTTTGAAATTTACACTGGGTGTAAAGTGAGGGTTATGAGCTGTGGGACCTATCCTGCTTCCCACATATCAGAATGATGCATATGGCGATAAGGTAGAAAATAAAAGTGACGTGACCAGAAGCAAGAAGGTAACCAAGGGAGGATCACAAAAACTACCCAACCCTTTCCAAACACGTCCCTTCCAGCAGAAATGAGCACACCCAGGGATATTTACCGGTTGCTGGCGAGCCTGGCCAGGAGGGGCTCCAGCCAGCCCTTCTGACACTCGCAGTGTGAATCCATGAAGATGAGCACGTCCCCAGCAGCCCGTGCAGCTCCGAGCATCCGCCCTCGGATGACTCCCAGCCTCTTGTTGCTCCGGAGGAGCTTCACGCCATCCAGCTTCGAGATGTATTCACTCAGAGCTGACTTCAGGGGCCCTGTCAGAAACAGAACAGTCACTGAAATGTTTTAGCTTTCATTCAGGCTGTTATAGAAAAGGAACAGGTAGTGGGAGATGCTACTTCTTGCTGGGAAAATGTTTCAGGGGCATTTGTTTTAAATGGCCAAGTAGGCCACGTTTCAAATATTTCTACAGCAGCATAATGTCAAAGGGAAGTGGAGACTAATGGAAACTGAGATTCACAAGGTATGAAGCTATTCCTGTGGGAATCTTAATAGCCTCCTCTCCTGTTTTCAGCAAAAGGTGGATGCTCTCATCATCTCATAAAATACACAGATGAGAGTGAGATACCACAGGTGTTTGGCTTTCCCAAGCACTTTGGATTACTTTAGCAATGTGGACTTTTCCACTCTATGCTTCAGCCAAAACCCAAGTCTGGAAATTATGACAGCCCATCTGGTCCAGTGGGAATCCTATGATTTGCATACTGTGATCTTATTTTAAAGTAAGAAAGTTCAGAGTGCTTGTAAATGACGTGGAGAAAAAAAAGAAACATATTTCAAAGTTGAAAGGCTACACCGAATTCTAGGGATGGATAGTGAAACCTGGTAGCCAGATCTGGGCTCTACTCAGCTCACTTCCTGAGAGTTTTCTTTGCCTGTTCCTCTCCTCACACACTTCTTGGAGGAGGACAGTTTCTTCCCTGAAGTTCTGGAAAAAAAGAACTCACATCCAGAGAAATGGGAGCTACCTTGCTGGCTGAGATCATCGACAAGGATGATATCCTTGAGGAAGGCCTTTGGGGCTGTATCCATAATGCTGTGCACGGTTCTCAGCAGAGTAGACCAGGCTTCGTCATGGAAACAGATGATGACACTAGCAGTAGGCAGACTGGAGTCATATTTTTGCTGTAGGCACCTGCATAGGTGAAATAAGGAAGACAATGGAAACACTGGAACAAACTTTTTTCCTCAGAGCAAAGTTGCAAGCAGCACCTAAACCTTCAGGAGTGGAGAGCAGTTTAAGATCTCAACTTGCTTCTAAGAAAAAGAAGTATTAAGGTGTCCAAAACTGGAATATGAAGTGAAAATATGGGAATGGCACTATCAAAATTGTAATACAAAAAGAGGAAAGTGCCCCTGTGCTCTGGGAGAGTTTTTTTCCTGCTCTGTCTGCCTCAAAAAACAGCTCAAACAGAAACAGTCCAGAATGCAGAGAAGAAGTGAAGATAATTAAAGCAGAGTGAGGGATAAAGAAGGTCAGTCAGCCTCCATCAATTTCCACATTTTCTCAAGTAAGAGAGAAAAGAGCAAACAATTGCAGTGCCATTAAGACTAGCAAATAAAATAACTAATCTGCACAACAGATCAGTATCTGTGGATTACCTGACCAAGACCTTAGTGATTGAAGCCAACATCTCAGTCCTTTATGGCAATGACACGGATCCTTACATGGGCCATCATAGCAAATATAGATACATTTAAGAAAGAAAATGTATTTTCACTATAAAGCTTGTACAGCTTGCTTTTCCAATGAAAACCAATCACTGCTGAATGAGGCTCCCAGCTGGGAGTCAGTGGGCAATCAAACCAGCAGAGCAGTCTAGAACTGGGTGGCGGGGTGCAATGTGGACAACCCAGTTTTGGGGGTTTGTTCCCTCATTGTTTTTCATTGTCTTTGGCTTGGGGAACACTGCCTGCAGGGAGAGGCTGCCATCTTGTCTTTGTCTCAGGAGGCCGTGTGGCACTGAGAGCCATCTTGTCTCTGTCTCTGGAATAACCACTGTCATTGCTGAGTCACAGGAACGTCCCCCTGCCATCTTGTCTCTGTCTCTGGAATAACCACTGTCATTGCTCAGTCACAGGAACGTCCCCCTGCCATCTTGTCTTTGTCTCAGTGGCCATGCAGAGCTAGGTCAAGGTGGTGAGAGCCTTTTGTGTGCAAAGCACCTTCTCTTTTTGTACACTTTTGTTATTAATATTGCTGCTGTCACTGTGTTTCTTACTCCATTGCCATTTGCTTTCAGTAAATTGTTATCTCAGCCCATAGCCTCTCCTTTGTCCTTCCCTCACCAGAGGGGAACAGGGGGAAGTTTAATTCCCAGCTAGTGTTAAAGCACCACAATAACTCAAACATTTAAAGATGACAAACTCTTCCCATTCGTCCTCACAGAAACTGCATATGAAAACCATCTATTCTGGTGTGAGGATTCACATTTTCCAGAAAATGCCTTCAAATGCCCATTGTAGATATGCAAAGGCTATGCCTATAAACTGCTTTGCTGACATTAGAATGCACATTTAAAAAATATTTTCATTTCCCAGATAAAAGTCATTCAGGGTCCTTACTCATTTCATCTCCAGCAGCAAGAGTTTCTTCAAGGAACTGCACAATTGGTTGAATGTATTGTTATTTCAGCATTTTTGTATTGCTAAGCAAATAATTATACAGATTTTACAGTGGTTGTTAAACAATTGGCTACTCAGCAGAAACTCATGTAAGGGATATAATTTTAGTATTTCTGTTTATTAACATTTTACTTAGTGCTTCCGTTCTTGGACTGAGGTCGTATGCTGCTAGACACTATCCAGACACAAAGCTGCTAATCACTTAAGAGAATCCAGAGTCTGAATGATTTAATTATGAATACACATAAATGGTTGCTATAGATGCACTTCTGGGAATATATATTTAAAATGAGCACAATCTTAATAATTTATTCTATTTTTCAATAGTTTACTTTTTTCATAGAAAGGCAAATTTTCTTGATCATTTTTACACTGTAGTTAATCTATATTGTCCTTGGTTTACTAGTTTTGTGTAATCAACAATACTGTTACCTCCCAATTTCATACAAGGTGATTGTTTCCATTTTTAGCAGGATCAAGAAAAGAATACTCTTATGACTGGGAGTGAGTGTTTTCAAGCAGTAGAATCAAGAAGTAATTATGAAAAGTGAATATCTGATGCAGTCCTTTTACTACCAGGCAGCCTCTAACCAGAAACATTCTATAGCTATTAGCACCTAATTGCTAGTACTGTGGTTATAGCAAGAAAATAAGGCTGTTGTGAAATCTTAATTGGGAAAGAATTGAAAATAACTGTATTTGAACACATAACCTTGGTGGTGAGTGCTTAGTTGCCATGGAGATTGGCAAAGACTTGCAATATAGATATCTAATCTTCACAAAAATGCAGAAGGGTACTGGTATACAAAAATAATTCCCCATAATTTGGAGCGGTTTCATAGACTGTCTATCATAAATTGGCATTTCAAAAAGTCAGGGCTGTGACTGATATGAGACATAGTGATTTAATCTAATTTGTGAAAAACAAGGAATTGTCTCATGCAGCAATGAACAGAGAGCAATTCTGACAAGGCAAAGGCAGAGCTGACAGGGACTCCCACTCACCTTCAGGAAAATGTTTCATTGAGAGTCAGCTCCAAACAGCACTCCAGAGGAAGCTATACTTTTGTAAAGAAACTTAAAACTTTTGTAGATACCTTGTGAGTTTCTTTTGCCATTTGATACTCAAAGCCAAGAGAGGAAAACAGACCTTTCTTTTGGGCAGAACCCTCATCATGAAAGTCACAATGGCAGGCTGATTCAGGTGTCCCAGGAGAGTGTCAGTCCCAGCTGGAGCAACTGATGGCAGCAGAAAGCACTTTGAGGGATGAAGGTACCTCAGAGGATGGGCCACCTCTTATCAGCTGCTCTTCACATCCAATTTCAAGTGACGTGAGGGAGACTGAATCCATAGAAGTAACTCACTGAAACATCTCTAACTGGTTGGCTTCCCTCTAATTAAATAATAATAGACATTGTTTTGAACAACATGATGCAAACTGAACAGAGACACAGACAATCTGATTCTGGTTTGCTCTCTTTTTACACTGCTGTGAAACTGGACTGACAATTGCGTGCCAGGCCCCCAGAGTAAACTGCACCTAAAAATTAACATTGTGGTTTGTGTGTGTGCCATAAAGGACAGGTCTGGCTTAGACATATCCTGCTGCAGGTTTATCATCTGGATTTAGATCAGCCTCAGATGCTGAGATCTGGGGTTTCAGTCTGGGCTCTGTAAACTGTGGTGTTGATAGCTCTTTAGGCTGTTACTGGTCAGACAGCAAAATCCATCCAACAGCTCTGACACCATGGCTTAAATTTTACCAAGATCAGTGTTAACTAAAGCTGTCTCTTGTTGGATGGCCCTTCAGCTGCCAAAGTAAAACTGTTTTTTGGCTTTCCACCACAGGCAGTAAACTAGGGTAGTCATTCCTCCTTTGAACATTACATAGTTCAAAGAGTTAGCAGTGAAGCATGCCAAAAAATAACTGAAATAATATCAGCATGTCATTATTTAATGGAGTTAACCAAATTAACAATGAACCTAGTCAATAAGTACAGAAAACACTGTTTCACTTCTTTTTCTTTGAGACTGTACCCTTAAATTAGAACTCCTAGCTGTCTTTAAACATGAGAAAATGAACACTAGAAAAAAAAATTCTCTATCTTATCTAAAATGTTTTCCAATATGCCAGCAATGAGGTGTCTCCTCTCCTCTGGCTGAACAGACCAAGTGACCTCAGCTGCTCTTCACACGGCTTCTCCTGCAGACCCATTGCCATATTTGTGGTCCTCCCCTGGACACTCTTTAATAGCATTGTATCTTTCTTGTATTGCGGTGCCCAAAACTGCACACGATATTTAAAATGAGGCCGCATCAGTGCAGAGTCGGCTCCACTTTTATGAGCGACCATCTGGTCACGTTTGTTCTGGAAGAGCTGAAAGCCCCAACTCTTGACTCATTCATCACTTTGTAAGCCCGGAGGCTCCGTAGTTCTGGCAGGTGGGCTGGGACGGGTCCTGGCCGAGGGCCCTCCCCCTGCCNCCCACGGGCGCTGCGCTCCGCGCCTCCGCTCCGCTCAGCCCAGCCGGCCCCCGCTGCCCCTCCCGCCCGTACCCCTCTCCGCCTCCGCCGCCCGCCGGCCCCTGAGGGCTTGGATCACCTCCCGAAGGAGGCTGGGGGCGTCCCCGGTCTGGGCAACGGAGCGCCGGCCCCGGAGCGGGGAGTTCGATAGGGAAGACGCGAGGTCTGCAGGAGGAGAGGTTCGGGGGGGGGCGCGGCGGCGGGGAAGGAGGCAGGTTTTCCCCCAGAAGTGAAATAGGGTGTTTTACTTACAACGGGTGTCGTACCTCAGGCAGGTCCCGGCGCAGCGCGATCCGCTCGCTGAGCACCTCGTTGAAGCCGTGCGTTTCCAGGCCGAGCGGGCGCTCCCCCGCAGCAGCCCCTTGCCCGTCCTGCAGGGGAAGCGACAGCGGCTGCGACTCGGGGCCCCCCTCTGCCTTGCCCTCCGGCCGCCTGCCCTGCTGCTTCACCACGCGATAGCCCTTCCTGACCCTGCTGTGGTTCCTTTTGCCGGTGGGCGACACGACGGCCATGATCAGCTCATCCTCCCGCAGGGAGATGAAAGGCGATAGTCCGTCCAAAGGGTAATACTGCTGGCTCTCCTCCTGGGTTTCCAGCATCTCTTGGGTCTCCACAAAGTCCATCTGATACCCTTCCCGAGGGTTGAACTCCACAGGCTGGAAAGTCCCTTCTTTGCTCTGGTTGCTGGGTGGTGGATTCAGCGTTGTAACCATCAGTAGCAAAAAACCCAGCATCAGAAACAACAAGAAAAACTGCAGCTTACGTGATCCATATCTGCACTTCTTCCTCAAGAACATACTGTTGGTGACAAAATGATACAGATGGTCATGTTAAATATCACTTGGATCTTCCTCAGATTTCAGTCCTCGGGTTGCACAAAAGCCCTGCTTTTCACTATCTGCCAAGAGGATTTTTTCCTCCCTTCACATTTCACTGATGCCGTTTCATACTTTCCTCTCTATTTACAGAAAAAAAAATTACAACATTCCTATTAATATTGTACTTACAGTAGTAAAACGTAGCATGGATCCAGTGAGATAAAGTAGATTCTTTATTATACGGAGTCCCAGCTTAGTTAGGAAAGTGCATGCTTTGCTGATTAAAAGAGTAACTAAAGCTTTGATTTTTTTTTCCCCCCCCTTTTAAAATTCTAAGTCGAAAGAAATCCCGTTTCTCATAGTTTCTTTCCAGAGTAGATCCTGCTTCTTCAAAGTTTCCAATTGCTGCCTGGATTGAAGCACTGTATCTCTGAAAGCAGTTCTGACAGCTCTCCCCCGTTCAGAGGCTTCAAGTTAACTGTGATCAACAGATGAGAAGTAGTCGGTCCCTGACTTTGTTTCACACATAACTACGGCACTCAGTCAGGAAGCACTTTGCCAGACATAATACAGAGCAATGTGTGCGTCTTTCTCTTGGTCCTAATGCCCTCACTGCGCTTGTCCTATCAAATCAAAACTTTGCAAAAGCTGTAAGAGGTGAAATTCAAGAAGCAAAATGTTATATTACAAAAGAAATCAAGGCACACCACAGATTGCTGTACGTTGGAATAGCTGTATTAAGCTGAGAAATGCGCAGAGCAAGAATCAAGAATTTTATAAACGGAATAAAAGATGGAGAGCACATGTTTTATTTAGGGTTAGATTTATTCATATGATAATGTGTTAGCTGGAGTATATTTCATATCCAATAAGTATTTACAGCTGTAGGGATTTTAACACTGACATAAGGGTGCCAAATTATCACCTGGCAAGCTGAAGTTGTCTCCTCATCCATAAATTTGGTATTGCAGGGCAAGCAGCACTTCAAGTTTTCGTTAGTCCGGGAATAACACGTTTAAAAGCCTGGGCTGGAACAACAACCACTGACACTGAGAGAAAACAACAGCTTCTGTGATTAAAAGGGGAGCTCAGTCTCTGAGGTCTGTTTGCTAATACTGCTGGCATGGGTGCTACTGGGCATGGACTGTGGCATTTTTTGCTGCGAGATGAGTGCTTGTCCAATGGGAGAAGGGGTGAGACAATCCACGTGCTTCAGCATCACGTGCCTCTTGGTCTGGCAGAGATCAGGGATGGATGCAACTCAGGTGTTGCCAACCCTTTTGATGCTGGGGGCATGGGATGTGGTGTTTTTCATATCTTGCAATATTTGATGAGCAGAAAGCTCCTGCTCCAAGAGGCATGTGATTACTGGAGAACTTCCACATTCACAGATTAAAAAAAGCTTCTAGGCATTATAGCTAAAAAAATTGCCTGAAGACAAGCATGCAGTATACTCCAAAGGAAACCAAGGATCTATTATTTTTTTACCTTCTTCACTATTACTTACGTTCCTCTAAGATGTTCTGTAACTTCAGCCTATGGTTCCTGGTAGACAGCTTCCAAAAAAATTAAAAATGAGAGGACACTCCTTTCAAATTAAAATGCATTTCAACCTTCAAAAGCAAGGATGGTATAGAGCACCATAAGATTGCTGGAGGCACGAAGTGTCTCACTTGTGTGTGCACTTCCCTAAGCAGCTTATACAGAATGCCTTGAGGGAGTGTGAGTGGTCTGCTGTGCCTTGGCACCTTCCCTACATCAGCTGTTCTGTAAAATACACAGAACTGCCTTAATCATATCTTGGGCAGAAGGAAGACTGAGCCAATGTTTTGATACCTCACCATTGTATGTATCTCCCCTTTTTAGCTTAAATTCACACAAAAATAACATCCCAACTCACCTTCAGCCCTGAAAATATTACTTTTTATCCTGCTTTTCATAGGGAAAAGAATTATTGATGGTTGCAGTTCAATAGGGAAGCAGCACACATTTGCATTAAAAAAATCTGAGTTTGGAAAGCACTCATTTAAATAACAATGTTTCAGTGAAGTGCAAATGAAGAGACCTGTCCGAGATGCTTTCCAAAAAGCTGGCACAGCGACTTGCAAAAGGTTCAGTTTTATAAAGTCCCATTATCAGGCATATGGAATAAAATTAAATTAAATTAAAAGGAGAAACTTAAGAGTGGGTGGAATAAATGGGAGAAAGCATTACTTTCTTTTTTCCCTTTTTAAGTTTTCCAGGCTACCTGAGTATTTTGGTTTAATATAATAATTTTTTTTCCCTGGATAAAATATTTTAACAAGATTCTGTAACAAGTCTGATCAAGATAATTGTAGCCTGCAGTAGAAATTGCTATATAAATTCTGTCCTGGTATGTTCTGTATTGCTGAGCAAATCCACGTAATTCACTCATGCAGCTGAATTTCAGCTACAGATGGAAAGACACCCAATTAACAAATTTGCAGCAATCTTAGATACTTTTGGGACAGAGCTGATAGGTGACATTATCACTCAAACATATGCATATGGAATCCAGCCTTTTAATATATCCTGACCATTTTAACAAAGAAGAAATGAACAGTTACAGAAGATGTTTGTTCAGTCTAGTCAATTAAATGTGCAAGTATAAAACACTGGGTGGCACACTTCCAGCAGCCTCTCTTCCCTCTTCTGCACAACAAGCCTTCCTGAACCATTTCCCATCAAACAGCCTGGTTTTCAGTCTTGTCTCTTGAAGCAGTGGCTTTCCACTGCCATCATACAAAAGAGATATTGCCTTTCCAATGGATGAGCCTGCCTTTAGTATCTGACAGGACATGTCTTGTTTCCTTCAACACATTTGAAGAGCAGCATCACTGTTATAATCTCCCCACGTGTAAGTCAAGAATACAACCTCCACTGTATTTTTCTTTCTCCTTCTGGTTACTCAAAGACATGATACAAAGTAGGCCCTTCACTGGGGCACAGGATGAGTTGCTCCACCTGCCTAGCTGTTGAGGATTCCCTTTCCTACAATGCTTCCCTGTGCATCCTTTGATGGAAGAAGAAGAACTACTGCATGGCCCAGTCTCTGTTTCAGACCAAGAGCCATTGCCCTCATCCTGAGGTCCAGTTTTTTAAGGGCTGCTTCATGCAGGTAGCCCACAAAGAGGCTGCCTACAAAAGGTATTGTTGCCCTTGGAGTGCTGTTCTACAGCAAGCCCTAGAGCTCCTCAGTCCATGGGAAAGGAGCCAGCAATTGCTCACAGAAAGGGCCAGTTTGCAGGGTCACTATTGGCCAGTGCCAGTATTGTGGTGACTTGTCTGCTGGTCAAGCCATGCAAGAGCTGGAAGGCTTGTGCTCCTGGCAGGCCTGCTCAGGTAGACCCAGTGGTATAACACCCAGTGGTATACATAACTCCAGCAAATGCAAAGTCAGTTATTGCCTTCCTTAAGAAAATATTCACCATCCTTCACTATTGCAAATTTTGCTCATTAATTTCCAAGGGCTGGAACATGGAATCAAATGCAGGTCTCATTAATTCAAAAGGTATTAGGAAACACAGTTGCTTTTTGCAGAGTAACAAACCTTTCAGTCAGTGTTCTGTAGCTGTTTGTACTTACCCTTTCCTCCCCGCCTCATTTTGGCTCACATTTTTGTCCAAACCATTCTGCATCACATGCTTGTTCAGTATTACGTGACACGTTATGTTATCCGTACGTGAAGAAACACCACACACTTGCAGTGTGCAGAGCCCGTGTTTAACTGCCAGGAAAATAACAAAGCAAGAACAAACCCGAGGCTGAATGCAGGAAAGAGCGCGTGGACAGGTCGTTACTGGCTCTTCAATAAACATCTTGGATTGATTTTTCACTCCTATGCCAAAAGCAGATGTGCCACTTCCATTTAAAGACTGAACACATAGCAGCACTCGTGGTTTCATAGCTGCATGTATTGTATGCCACAGCTCTTTGTGCCGGTAACAATGGCTGTATTTGCACAGATGTGAAGAAAGTCAGTGCATAAAATGAGACCGTTTACACGGTACACAGGATTCGTGGTGTTTTTGTGACCAAGTAACTTTCCCCATTCTTCCAAGAATCTAATAAGAAATATGTATTTTTAGATCAGAAGAAGATACCATTTATTTGAAGGTATTGCAGATGGTTTGTGTGCATGGCATTGTAGCAAATATTGCTCATTCAATGATGTTTTCTAATAGCAAGTTAATAATAAATTTGAGCAAGATTCTGTGGAACTTGCTTTTGAAGGCTATATAAGCTTGATAAAATCTGTTGATCAGATCCCTGTTGGCAGGGATTTTGGCACTTGCATTGTGATTTATAAGATGTTTGCCAACCTATCAGTGAAGGAAATGCATCTGAAATTCCATTTTTACAAGATTTCTACTCATAAATCATGTCCCATGTAAAATGGAGCATGGACCCCATGGACCTTTGCACCACTTTTCAAAAGCAGTTCTGTGGGCATGAAGGTCAGGCACACTGGGTGGAAAGTAAAAGGAATATTTATCACAGGAGGGACAGCTTCTGGATTTACTGCACCACAGCCTCTGGCTAACTCAGAAATGGTAGTTCTCAAGACACTGAGGGCAGTGTTGTGTACTCCACACCTAAAACCTGGCCTCTAACACAGCCCTAGACAGCTATCAGCTGTCTGTGAGGGATGAATACTGCTGATCATCATGAACCCCCCTAGAAAAATACATGTGAGGTGCTGTGGGCAATACTGAGGCCATCACTGCCTCCAGCCTCTTAACCACACTATTAATATCCTCAGGCTGGAGAGGGTTCTGGATACCCTTAATCCTCAGTACCCCACCCTAAGGTAATCTGAATCCAGTTTTGAACTGGTTGTGACTATTTTAGTGTCAACATCCTTCACTAAAATATCCTGCATTGACCATAATATCTAACTCAACATTAGGAATAGTGGGACTAAAGAGTTGGCTCTAAATTGCAGGTGGACATGGAAATAAGGTGGTTTACTCCTTCAGAGTGGCTGACCTGATCTCCTTGACTTTAAAGAAATAAAAATAAATGACGTAGGGGAAATTGATCCTTCACGCAGTCTGAACACCAGTGGTGTTACCTCAAAGATAAATTCAGCCCTACGGATGGAAGGTCATAAGAAAGAATTCTCCATGATGGGTACTCCCCAGGGATCTCTGCATGCAGAGATTCATTTGTGGTTGGAAATTTACTTCCATGGAACAGGCTATGAAACGTGTATATTCTTGTAAACAGAAATCTCAAAAAAAGCAGAGTGATACTAAAGGTAGCCACAGCAAAGCCTTTTTTCCCCCACCAAGGACTCTTTAGCTGGTGGGCAGCTTTAACTTCACGTCTGCTCCATTTCTTTCTGCACATAGAGGTGGTGCTTAAACAGCAAGTGTCTCTCGGAGACTCTAAATACAGACAGCATTTAAAAATCACAATATGCATATGGAAAGCCTGTCCCCATAGTAAGTATTCTTCATTTAAATGGTGTTTAGTGAAGAGAAAAAGCTTCAAATAGTTCTGGCATTACTTCACAGATTTTAGCACTTAGTGACATGTGTTTACATGCACATTGCTCCTGTTCCAAGACAATGGTCATCCACATCACCTAAGCTGGAAACTCTCTTTTTTTATTCCTCCTAAATAGTTATATATTTGTGTGTAGCTGGTATAATTAATAGCTGCTCTTCAGTCAGCTGCTGAGTGTTACAGGTTGGATTCATCAGGGGAGGAGAAGACAACATTTAATGAGAGTGAAGAGTGATTTCACTCATGCTGTGGGGGGTGGTTCAGAGCTGAGTGAAGCACGAGTTAAGTCACTGCAGGTGTGCAGCTTAATGACCTGCAGTTGGGTAGCAAGTGTGCATGAACGGAGAGCACAGAGGGCATGTTTGGGAAGGTTATTATGGCGGAGGAGCTGCAGTAAATGGATGGAGGTGTGAGGTAAGGCTACAGTGGATATTATTTTTTTTGTGCTTTCATTTTTAATATGAGGAAAACACAGAGCAAATGAAAATAAGCTATGTTAATATCACAGGTGTGTGAGTGGGACCTATGACTTCTCTCTATATTTCCCAAACAAGACTTAAATTCTCTGTTTGGGAGAAAAAAGTGGAAAATGCTCATTTTTGCAAGCCTGTTTCCTTTATTAGTTCTTTTTGTTTCTAAAATCCCAATTTTAAAAGCACATTACACTCACAAGATTTAACACTGAAGTTATGATGCAGTTCAACTGTGTGTACGTAAAAGTTTACTTTCAAGAATAAAGGCCTAGACTCCTTCAAGCCTCACTCCCTGCCCTGTTGAAGTGCAGCTCATGGTGGGGTGGATATTCTGTAAAATATGGAACTATATATACTGACGTAGATCTTGAAAATGTTTCTTCAGGAATCCAAAACAAACCCTGTGTTTTTCTTTAAATTTGTTTAGGGTCATCAATATTCACATAGAGTAGATAAAAGTTAAATGTAAAGTAGTATTGAAAACGAAGCAGGGATGTTCTAAATAAAGTAGTTTTAGCCCAGAGATGAGCATGCACACTGTCCCTGCTATCTGTGGGAGCTGTGTGTGGGCTATGCATTTAAAAGCAGGACTGAATTTAGGGCAAAAGATGGGAAGGAAATATTCAGTCTGCATATATACTGTGCGTGTGTGTGTGCATATGACAATATAAATATATAAAATCAACCCGTCTATTCTCTTACATTTCCATGTGTTTTATCCTACCATCCTGTCCTACGTACTGTGGTTGGTTTGTGGCAGGGTTACTAAAGACAGGAGTAAACCAACTGCTGAAGATACTTCCTTTCTTGCATTTCTTTTTCCCCTGCAATAGATAAAACTTCCTATTTTCATTCCTTTAGCATTACAGAACTGAATTTTGTTCAGCTGAATTAAGTATATGATTTTAATATGTTTTAATATACTTTTAAAACTTGCTACCCAGATATGTTTCTGCTTAACAGTTTCCCAGACACTCTGGGAAGCTGCTCAGTAATGCCTGCAACTTAAAGAACCTTGTTTCAATTTTGTGACCATCACTTTGGATCTGGGTTTGTTTTGGATCAGCTATTTTCTTGGTCTTAAAATAGGGTACCCAACTACCTCAATTAAGGAAATCTACTAAGGGACATGAGACCCCTTTGTTTACTTCTCATGACAGTATCTTCACATTGGCAAGCCATTAAAAAGAATAACAGGGTGGAAGGAAGAAGCAAGACAGCTGAGATATCTGGTAATTTACTGCATTCCCTGTGCAAGTCTACGTTTCCAAAGGAACTCTGGTAGAAAGGAAAGGAGTGTCCTTTCCAAACATAGCCTTGGCAGGAGGTGAGGCACACAGCTACAAAGGACACTCACTACAAGAAAAGTCTCCTCCTGCCTTGAGTTTACAAGAGTTTTCTGTGTGATTTTCTGAGCTTTCCTCTTGAGAGAAGCTTAAGCAAGAACAGGGATTTTGCAAGCCAAGTTATAAGAACTTGGATTGTCATAGCAATAGGTTAAATAGCTAAAACTTCTGACTTCTTAGCAGCCTAGAAAAGGGGCAGAGGTGATGGCAGAGGCTGTGGTCACTTCTGACTGCCAAAGAATAGGAGCAGTCATGAACAGTTTTATTACTCTGATCAGAAGCAAGATAGGCTGTTAATAGTCATCAGTTAATATTTTAGAATATATATCTGCAAAAATATCATCCAGGTTCCAAAGGTAATTAAGGCAGGACTTTGTGACTGTCAAGTGCCAGGAAAACTGCTGTCATTCACCAGCTCCTGGACATGCTTTGAGCTGCACAAGAGCACAAACTGAGATATGTAACTGATTATTGCAGTTTATTTTCTTCTATGTTTGTGACTGAAGAAAAAGTTTGTTTTTCTTCTCTTACTTAATTACTGCATATTGTACTAGATAACTGTGGTTGTTTTTCCTGACTCTTTTCTTCTTCGTGTTAAGTCTTGATCTGTGGTTTCATTTTGTTTTGCCTTTTTAAAAAGTTATTTATTTTTTTGTCTGTTTAGGGAAAAGGCTTTCTAGGCATAGGTGGGATACTTGGTTTGTGAAGGTGGTTAGCAGATGCAGTCTGAGAAGCCATCTGGGAGGTTAAGGCTCACAGAAATTGAAACAAATAATAGAGCTGTTAAATGAGGAGAAAAGGAGGTTGGCCTACAGTTAGTAATTTGAACAAAGTCTTTGTCCGAGGATTTTGAGTGTTTCTCAGCAATCACACTCCTGGCGTATATACAGTGAGAGACTGGAAATGTGAAGCAGACAATTTTGGTAGGAAGAGTCCTACTTTTAAAGGTGCATACCTGGGGATAGCATCCTTTTTTGAGACCGTTGTGACTGTAGATTTATGTTATGGTAGGTGAACTAGGAACTTGGGCTGTTCTTTTGCTAGCACTAACATTTTTGTCATCAGCCTCAAAAGAATAAGCCCATGTGAGTTTTGGGACTCGGAGATTCTGCACCAAAAGGAAGAGAGAGAGGGAGGGAAGAAATTTTTCAGTAGCTGTTAAAAAATGATCCTGCAGGTTTCTCAGGACTTTTCCTGTGTAAGGAAAGGCAACATGCAGGGAAAGAGATCATCACTAGAATCATCATGGGAGACTTTTAATTGGGGTCAAAGCAGGTGAGAATTTGGCACTGATGGATCTGAACCCAAACCCACCAGTTCATGGCCTAGACAAGAGTCAAGACTGGCGATGAACCTGGTCTGCTGGATCATGTCCATCTATTAAGACTCTCTATCACTTCCAGTAAACCTTTATCCCCACCCAGCTTTCTGGGTTATAGAAAGGCTGATCTATAGTCCCGAAGCAAAGAAAAAGCTCTACACCAAAAGCTGGAAAAGTGGCTTACATTTTAAGAGGAATTCTCCAAACCAGAAGGTAAAGTGTGTGTGTTCAGGGGGTGCTGTTCTGGAAACCATCACTCGGCAGGTATATGAACAAAAATAACAAGTCTTTATGGTGGTTTTAATAAAGTGCACTTTATAGCACCTTTCATCTTCAAAGAATGAAGCAAATTTATTGTTAGTGTAAACCCATGGGGACCAATGAAGATGAAGAAGGGAGTGCAGTTACCCCTTCACTAATCAGGGTCGTGATTCCACAGGAATATTATTTTGTACCATGTCAGTAACTATTACAGGATCTGGGCGGCTGCAGTATGAGTTTAGCTGCAAAAGGCAGACTGAATCTTGTGACTGCAGACGTAATGGCCATCATTAAGTATAATATATATGCATAGCTGCAGTACACTTTTCCAAGATTCTGGAAAGATCAGCTGAGTAACTGACTACAGGAGTGTAAAATTTATACCTCATCTCACTAATGACTACTTTTATTCCTACTGCATGCAGTATGAAATCCTGTAGATCATATTACAAATAAAACTGCACCTCATTCTCTTTCTCACCCTCTCGCACAGCATCACTTTCAGTGCACTCCTTGGCCGTATGGAAACTGTCAGAATTCAAATTAAGGAAGTGAAACACTGGACATCATACAGGCATCCAAAAAGAAGCAAAACATTTATGCCTGTTAGTAAAGCAAAGGCCTTTGGAAATGAGGATACAAGCATTGTGACGTTTCAGCAGGGCATTTCTTCCATGTTGCCTTAGTCATTTCACGGTGTGGAAAGGGCCCAAGGCCAACGTATGAGGCTAGGTCTCTGTTTTCCCCTTGGCTCTACATACTGAGAGTGCAATCTAATGCATTTTGCTTGGCTCCTTCAAAGAAGTTCGAGGATCTCCTCTTTATCTAAGCAAGCCTTGGCAAAATCTGCCTGCATTTTGCTTTTATAGTGGGAACTTTACACAGAATTCAGATTACTAATGGCTGGCAAACTAATATGCTGGAATGTCTCAGATATGACTAACCTATGTTTCACCTCTGATGTTTTATTAAGGGGGGAAGGGGAAAAAACCCTCAGAAACATTAGCAAAGCAAAGAATAAACTTTACGTTAGGTAGTGGCTCACAATACGCAGCCCTAAAACCTTACAAGGTGGGTATGAGACTGTCTCACTGCTACCAGTATTTTAATAGTTTGGGGATGGGATTCTTTAACCAAGGTCTCATTTAATTTGACTTGTATGGATTCTTGGTGGAAGAGCTGTTGTCCATGTAAAAGTAGCTGGTTAGTGCGGGACTTCTTGCAAATGCTTCACAAAGTTTTACCTTAATTATAGAATCATGCAGGAAGGGCAGATTCCAGCCTTATCTTTCAGATTTCCTTCTTGGAGTTTAATTTAAAAAATGGTGGGCATTGTCTAACGTGGAAAAGATTGCTTACCTACATATAAGTAACACCTTCTGTATATTTCTTAAAAACTTAAAATGCTTTGAGAATTTAACCTGTTCTGGTAATGTAATGCACCAAGTTTTTTTATTGTATGGTATTTTTTCTCAGCATTCATTTAGTCTCTTTGGTTTCTGTGAAGTGATTGTCTGTTCTTGGTGTATAAACATTGCAAGGAGCAGTAACCAGGAAACACATATTGGTATTAATGGTAACCACAGAGTAAGCAGCCAGGAATTCCTTTGGAAGCTGCACAGACTGCTCTGGTACTTGTTACTCTGTAAACAGCCCTAGAGCATATGCCTTTTGGTATGCTCTATACATGGAGGAAGGTAGAGAGAATTAGCAAACTCCTTGAAAGCTGCTTCAGAACCATCTAGTGCACGGAGTCAATGCCCTGGAAACAGCACGGAAGTGGGATATGAGGAGATGTGGACTCTTCCCCACTCCTCCCATTTAGGCTTTGCTGCTGCATCACTTACTTGTGCAGTTCTGCATTCCTGTCTGTTTAGATTTCTGCCTTCTCCAGACAGGACCTGTGTTATGTCAAATGTTCACACGGCATCCCTGCAATGCCAATCTTACCTTAACAGTGGTTGTGTAAAGGCTGGAGTTACTGTGCACAGCAAATTGAGGAGACGCTTAATGTTCGGGGTAGGTGCTTCCAGCTTGGGTCAGGATATCACACCTTGAGTCCCCAGTTAGAGTAGTATAACATCAAACATCTAGTGATAGGCAGAATGAGGTCCTTTTGCAAAGTGACCTAACAGCCAGGTGTAGATGGAACTGACTGATGTGAACTTCCTGTAGCTGGGAATGACAAATTCCTCAAGAAGGAAAATTTACTCATGGAATGGGTTTGCAGCCGGAAGACGTTTTCTACAAAGAGGCTCAAAATGGCTGGGATGTCTCAGCATAGGAGGGATTTGTTTGCTAATCCTCCCTTGGTTCTCCCAAATGTGGGGTCACTAACCAGCACCTTCAGAGAGCTGCAGAAGGAGCTTGTGATGCTCTGTTTCAGCTCAGTGTGGCTGTTAACATCTATGAAATCCTACTTGTTCTCCTCCAATATGCAATTATTTCCATGCTGTTCACTGTAATTTTTTAAGCTCTTACACGGATAAAAGTGATGCTCACAAGGAGTTTAAATCCTTCAAACTTGCTGATAAACTTGGTCACCTCTTAAAACAGGACAGTCATACTGCTGCTTAAAACATTTCCTTCTAACAGTACAGTACCAGATAGTATATGCTGAAATTGCATCATTTATACAGAGATTGCAATAAAAATTCCTAGGTCTATATTGTCACAAGCATTATTCCTGCAAATGATCAGAGGACTGTGAAGTTTGTTCCTTTCCCTTGCAGATGGTAATCACCACCACAGGACTCTGTAATCTCCTCTATTTCCTGACATATAAAAGTGTGCTGAAATGGACTGTCCCATGCTGTCTTCTATTTCCACTGAGATTAAAGCAAATCCACAGATTCCCAGGCTACCTCAGCTGCTCCGCTCCTGTGGCATGATGCAGAGTGGTGAGGAACCTGTGGTGTGTGAGGATCTTGCCATAGCCTCCAATACTCAATGTTTTGTGTGGAAAAAATGCCTGCCATGGCTAAGAGGGCACCCTTCAAACCAGGGGGGCGTTGATGAGTGTAAATAAATAATGCTGCATACTTTGTATTTCTTGCCTGTAAGGCAGAGAGGCAGCTGTTCGTAGACTGACGAATTGTAGCCCAGACTTGCAGAGGTTTGCACCCATGGCACATCTGTCTCTGTGATTTGTGCTCTTTGTTGAACCTGTGGCAGTGGAAATAAGATGGATGTGCTATTGCTCAATCTCTGCTTCGTGCCAAGGTAGGACTGAGGCAGAAGAATGCGTTATAACCAAAGGAAAAAAGCAGCAGTAAAATTATTTGGACCTGTTGCATCAGTTGATGTGAGGGATATGTGTAGTTACAGGGTGCCAGGCCACGTGTCTGAGGCCTACAGCTGCGGTAAACATAAAACGTTGTTTGTTTTTGTGGTGGCAACCCTTTAGGCTCACAGAGGGAGATTTGTGATTGTTTGGAATCGGGCAATGTGTAAAGTGAGGGGCAAACTGGTCGAATCCTGTTGAGGACTGTCACTCCCAATGCTCAATCACACATCATTCTTACTATCCACAGCTGCTCTCCACGCAGGTGCTGGGTAGCAGTGTGGCAACCCAGGCAGCAGCTGGAGTGAAACATCAGCACCTTTGTGCCAGGCTCATCAGTCAGACAGCTGAGAGATGATTCCTGTCTGTCCTATGATGGGCATGGCTGCTTGTAGGTGACATCTGAAAGCTAAAGTGTTGCCGGCACAGCTGAACATCCCCACTCTTCCATGGAGATTCCCTCTTCTTCCTGACTCTCTAAATATGAAAAGGGGACATTGAAACTGCTGGGATGACTCCTCCTAATGCTGTTGAAGATGTGGCTTGGTGTGCTAGGCAGCAACAGTGTTTGGTTTGGTGCTTTTTTTTCCTCTGACTCAGCAGTGGCCAGGATTGTTGTGTTCAAAGCAAGTGCATGCATGAGTGCTTGTAGCAGCGTGGAAGGAGGGTGGTCTGCAGCGCGTGGCTTCTCTGAAATGTGTGTGGAGCTGTGTTGCTGTCAGATGAGCATTAATGCTGATGTGCAGGTCAGAGCTGGTGAGGTGGCAATTTGAATGGTGCTTTCCTTCTGGTGCCAAAGGGCTTCTGCTGTGGGTGTAGTGCAGGCATTCTGGGCACTTGATGTGTATCCCCATGTCCCTAGACAGCAGTGCTGATGGAGAGCCCTGGGCCAAGAGCTTCTTTTAACAACCTTTCATATATTTCTGGCCAAACAGATCGTGTTGCAACAATATCTAACTTGTGTATGAGTAAAACTTATTCTCTTCCAAGTTGTTAATGTATTAATTTGATGTGGTCAGTTTAGTTAAATGTGTTTTGAAGTTTTCCTGCTTGGCAAAGACTTGTCAAAGTGGCAGCTCCTGTGTTTGCTATCTCTCTGGAGAAAACGGCAAAGACTCAGACAAACACAACTAAACTGTACCCAATCTACAAAACTAATGAGAAGTTCAGATTTATTCAGGCAAATACTCTTTAAAATGGTGCTTTCTACAAGGAGTGCAACTGTGTAAAGTCATTAATTTGAAAAGAGAAAATGGTGGTGAGGGAAACAGTCTTGAAGCTTTCATCTGGAAAAAAACAATTAGATACAGGAATGTATGTTTCATGGTATATATTGTGTTTGCACAGAGATGTATTGTAGAGCTTTTGAAGTTAATCTAATGTCATATTAAGTGAAAATAAAATTATAACGGTGAAGTAAAATATTTTCCTGCCACAGGAATTCCTTCTTTTGGGGAACTTTTCCTGGAAATCTTTGTTGCAAACAAATACTATCGATCATTTGTGCCCTGCCATGCCATAGTAGATAGCTGACATGGCCTGGTGCCTTATTGCCCACCTTGCAGAATGAATGGCTTTGTACCTGATTATCTCACGTTTTTTTCTGGAACAAGAAATTTTTCCACATCTAAGTTCAGTAGCAGTGGGTTTTTAATGTTATGTATATATATCTCTTGTGAAAAAACAGATATTTGAGTCTTATGAGTCATATGCACAAAATCATTCCCAGGGCACTGAGAGCTCTTGGGGTTCCTAGTCAGATACAAGGCTTCATCTTGCATGTTTACAGCTCTCTAAATCCTCACCAACTCAAATAAATGTGTAACAGTGCAGATAGTCTTGCTTTCAGCCTTCTAACAAACAAAATTGCATCAGGCAACCATCCCTTCTCCTCTGGTGTCTTTTAATTTAAGACAGTTAAATATGGATCACATACTCATTCTGTAGCTTTCACAGTAGGTGTTTTATTTTAACACTTTTTTCCTCCAAGTCCTTAATTGGGGCTAATGGGAATTGCTTGTTACATAGCTACATTTATTGTAAATTATTTAGACCCACACTTGCTAAGCTGTAGTTTACTGTCAGATATAGTCTCAGTTTTGACATTTCTAATGAAAAATTATATTTAGGCTCACTGCTACAGTGTGGTAATTTTGTTACTGTTTTGCACAAAAGCATAAGACAAGTACATAGGTTTTTTTCTCTCCTAATACAACAAAATCTTTGCTCATGTTGCCTTTGAATCAAAGATGAGCTTGTTCACCTGAGTGGCTTGCTGTGTTTTAGGAAGAATTCTTGCTAGATTCCCTGTGTGTGTCTAAGTCCAAAATGAGTCTGTTTCTGTTTCAGAGTCTGGGCTCTGGCTGATTAACTGTGTAATGAGAGAGTTGGTACAGTACATCAACTGGTTCTACGATTTTTTACACTTATTTTGCTCGTGCCTCACCTAAGCCTAGGGACATCCATCTATTTCTGCTTTTAAGATGAAACAATCTGCCTCATTTCTAATCTCATTTAAGAGATATGCTTGCTCTTTGGACATTGATTTCTTTGCCTTGCTTCTTCTGCAAGCTTCAGGAGGGGAGCTGAGAAAAATCAAATCTGGCTTCTCTGCACTCCTACACTCCTGCATGCCAGGGAGCTTCCTGGCTCTTAGCTAGAGGTTCAAGCCAGAGGGCCTGAAGATGCACTGCTGAGTGTGTAGTGAGGGAGGATTATAAAGATGACTGTAGTTCAGGTTAAAGTCTTTAGGTTCTGTTCTCTGTATGTTCAAGACAAATATTTTGTACAAAGTTATCTTTTGAGCACCCATCATCTATCATCTCACTAGACTGCAGGTCACAACCATGGTACTCATTTGTTGTCTCTTGTTTTCCTGTGGAAGATGCCGTCCTTGACAATTCCCTCAAGGTGTCACCTCAGCAGCTGCACTCTCTTCTCATATAGCTATAGATGGTGGTTTTCTCTAGCAAAAGGTGCTGTGCTTAAGCAAACCACCATCTCTGACCCCTGTTTCTGTTGTCTGATCCTTAAAGACGTTCATAAAGAAAATCTTTCATTCAGGAATCAAAGACTCAAATTTAGGAGCGTAAATCTTGAGATGCAGGGTTCATGTCAGTCCTTTTATGCAGGGCAACCATTTAACAGGTTTTGCATATTGGCATTTAGTCTTGCTTGGAGTTTTTTCTTTGTTTTTAATCTTGGCAAAATCTTCCTTATGTTTTGCTGCCTTGGGGAATATGACAGTGATGCTTATTTTAGAGGCACATCTTAACTGAATGGTTTTGACCTGTGGGAGGCAATCAGTGGAAATAACCCTGCAATGAATCTTTAGACTGTAGTAAAATCATCATAGGAAAATATTTCTCCCATCTGGAGGTTTCCCTATTATGTCATAGGGGTGACAGACTGTCTGGAAGAGGGAAGGCTGTTGAAAGGCTGAGATATAACCTGCTCGACTCTATTTATATAAGACATCATAGTTAGCTGCATCTAATCTTCATTGCTTCCATTCTAAATGGCACAGTGCTTTATCCCATCCTGAAAGTCTGCTTTTGCTCAGAATTTAGTGTGCCAACATCTTATTTCAAGGGCAATTTTGCAGGAGTTGGGAGTGCTATGTGTCAGCCTGACTGAATATATTCCCCCTTTTGTAATCTTCCAAAAATTCAGAATGGCTCAGTAACACTGAGATCATGGGTTCTGTTTCTATCCTTTTATATGCCATTGCTGTAACAGAGGCAAGTTTTGGCTTCTCCTTCAAAACCAGTATGGCTTTAAGTAATGACTTTTCTCCATTTTAATGTAGCCACTATGCCATTTTTCAGATCTGACTCCTCTGTGGACACAAGCATATCTGGTTTTCATACTTAATTTTACTAAACATTTCTTCCTAGATTCAAGTGATGCTTGGAGGCATTCAACTCCAAGTGTGTGTGGATGTGTACGGATTCTTCTATGGAACTGCATAAATTGCAGGTGTTTAAGTTGTGTAAACCCCCTGAAGTTTGCACAGCTATTGGAAGGCACAATACGAGATGCCAGGGTCAGTACAGCTGCAGTAAAGTTGTTGTGATGCTTGAGCAGAACTACAGGCTATCGTAAGTTAGGCTTATTTGCACATTTCAAAGTGTTTGTAGACACTGTAATCTAAAAAAAGGAAAGGCTTAGATTTAATGGTGACATGGATATGACAAAAAGAAATGGAACTTTGCAATGCTACATTAACAGAGTTAGAGTTGGCAGTCACATTTCATATGGAAAATTATATTTCAGACTTTGATCTACGCAATAGAGCAAGAGTAGGAATATAAGACTATCACATGATGTTACAGGATCCTTAGCAGGAGAGGCAGATGAGGCAGTGCTGTATGGTTTGCCTGCTGCTGTAGTCTTTGTTTAAATCCCTGCATGTGCTTGCTGTTAACATTCAGAGTAGCTATATACTGAGCTCTAAAGAGACTTGCTGTCTCTGTATTTGACAACTGAGAGATCCTTGGCATTTCTGCTGATGCACTTGATCTGTGCTTTTATTCATATGTGTTTATCTCTTTTTGTTCTGTTTAGGACTGGATTACTTCATCCAGATCCATCATAAATAGATAGCATTATTGCAACCACAATCATCTAGATGGAAGCATAAGAGGAAAACGCTTTACCTCCTTGTATAAATTGAAGCTTTCTTATACAATTGTTAAATGGCTTGATTTTTCTCCCAGATTTTTTATTATTTTGACAGCTGAAGTAGTTCGATATTGTATTTTTCTGAATAATGTATTTCTGATTATTTTAAGAGGGTGTTTTCTTGCACATAAATGAAATCCCATCACAGCAGCTGTAGTTCTCCTTAAAATGCTAGCTACATAGCAACATGCTCAATGTTTAATTAGCTTTGCCATGTTATTAACATCTCTTTAATATTCACTCAGAAATACTTGGCTGTTAAAATGTAGAAAAGCTAATGGATACATATAGCTTATTTATATGCATAAATTAGTACAAACATGAAAAATACAAATGGGAAATGTAGGCTAAATGCCCAGACAATCAATTTGACAGCCAGCTTTACCAGACTGTAGAATCAAGCCTCCTTTCAAGCAGCCTTGAACATCAGAAGATACCCTGTGGCATGCAAGGAAGGAGAGATGTGGTTTTGCCAAGCTCGGGGCTGAATGAGCTGACATTCTGACATTATTTGATTGCTGCTGCAGTGGCCTCTAAGCGGAAGGCAGTGCTCAGGTGCTTGCCTCATGAAAGGGTCAAGACTTGCAGCTTCAGGTGAGAGGGAGATTCATGCTTTGTCTGACAGCCTCTGTCTTCTGAGTTCAGGGTTGAGAAAAGGACCCGACAAGGGACAAGCAGCAGACGCTGTGGGTAGAGAGTGGCAAACTCTCTGTGCAAGAGAGCAGAAGTGGAAGCACTGACCCTGGGGGGTCCTGCTGCTGTCCCAGGGATGCTGCAGAGCTCACCACACTGCTTGGTGTGGGGGTGCCAGAAATCACACCACATGCTTTGTCTTGGGTGCTCTTGTATCCTCTGGATATTCGGACAAAGCGCTGCTCGGAAATAAAACCTCACCCCAAAGAATTTTTCTGTAGCAGGAGGACTCGTGGCTTCTCATTATAGGACAGACCTTTTGCAAGTTCTGAGCTCTAATTCATATCAGAAGTGATGGTTTCTAAGATGATTTACTGACATACAGCTGTAACTTTTCCACCCAAGGTTTTTCCCTTGGAATATATGAACCACGTTCAAATGAACCATGGAGGACAATTGAAAAACAAAAACAAAAAAGGTCTGAATATCCCCTAGATTTTTTTTCTTTTTGTAGGAGTATAGGAGAAAAGGGGATAAAAGCCCCCACCCCTCCCTACAGCTATCTTTTCAACTCCCTGCATTACCATGACAAGAATGCCATGGAGCATATTTTTCCTGACTCATTTGAGGATTTATTCTGCTGCATCACTCACTAATAGGAACAGTTCTTAGTTGTTGTTTATTTGGTGGTTACTTACTGTAAAATCTTTTAGATATTTTGAAATCCATTTTCACATTTTCTTATGAGTGTCCCAGCAGCGAGTCATCATATGAGATTTTGCCCTGCCAGTCTCATGCTCAATTTGAGTTTGCCAAAGTTCTTGTCACTCAGTGAACAACTGTTGTTTGCAAGGTACCTTTTTCTCATTTGCTTTCCTTGGATCAATTGGGGAACAAAAGAAAGAAGAGCAGCTAATGCTAAAGGTGCCTAAATTACATGAGTGGTACTTAAATATGGCTGTAAGTAGACGTCTCTGGAGAATCCATGGAGAGAAACACTTACCCCAAAGCTTGTTGTACAGTGTATTAGGAATATAAGCAGTGAAGTGGGGGAAGGAAGTGGTTGGGCTTTACATCACAAGTCCTAACTCAGAGAGAAAACCTAGCTGATGTTTCAGACACAGTCAGTATTCCTGCTTCAGCTGTTCGTGATATACTTCTTAATGTCATCATCTCCTCTCCCATAGAGTGCTTGAAACTGGAGGAGGGGAGTGAAATGGAAAGAGTGATCCTTCTTTCCTAGCATTTTAAAGGACATGCTTGAGACATTCACATTTTTTTCCTCCTTCTGCTATTCTTCTCATATTCTTTCTCCCCTTCCTCTTCTTCTCACAGAAAGAGACTGCAGGGGAAGAAGGATGGGAACATCCATGAGCTTTCTTTCCAAAACTAAAATTCAAGGACATAGGAACCAAAAAAAAGGAGAGCTCCCTTTGTTTCTCACTGCAGAAGTAGCCAGAACACGTTGGCAGTCAGTCAGCACGGCGGGTAAGGTGCTCGCAGGCAGATGACTGTAATGCTATCAGATTTATAGGGCAGCTTGACGTAAATGTAAATTATGCACCGCTCATATTGGGCGGGCGCTAATTGAATCCATGCATCTATTTAAATTGTATTCCAAGAAGAAAGCTTCTTCCAGTAGGATGCTGGCAGGGTGACAAGTTCATTGCCTAGTTTTGTACCTTTGCTTTGTCTGTGTTTATAAGTGCCTAACTCAAACAGAGGATAAGGTGTCAGTGTTGGGTCCTTACCTCTTACTCAGCTGCTGTGATTCATGGGAGGCACATTACAAGACATTGAGGAGCTGTTGTATTGAACAAAAGGTTCAAAGATCCTCTTTTGAGCAGAAGATGAAGGTTTGGTCAACGAAATGCAAGGCTACTTGGAGTCCATTTAGAGAAAAAAGAAAAATATTATAATTATGTGACTTTACTTGTGTAACCTTGGACCATGTCTGGCAACTGCATGCGGTAATTTGTTTCCTTCATTCTGAAGGCAAAACCCTGCAAACATTCCCATACTACTGTCTGACCAGGAGTAACTGGCCCCTGAAAGGCAGAGGTACAACTGTTATCCTTGCAGGCCCAAGCTGTGCTAAAGCCAGGGCTTGCTGCCATCTCCCTGATATATTAAATGCCAAGCAGTTGAAGCGAGGAAACTTTCACTTCATCCATCTTTGTTGACTGAATGCCCTTACTTCCCTTACATCTTGTTTATTCATGAGTATTTAGAGACATTCCTCAGTGTGGGCTGTGTAGCTGCAATTTTGTCTCCTTGGAGTTTGTCTCCTTGTTCACTTACTTCATCCAACACTGTTTTTGCATTTAAGGCAATGCTGTTTGTTACTTAGTTCGTGGCAGCCTGTTCTAGGGAAAAGAATGGAGATCATAATTAGAGGAACAAGTGGAAAATGGTAGGTGTGCATTGGACAAGGGGGAGAAGCATGGCAAGAAATTGAAATGTACTCAAGGAATCAATTGGGCAGGGAAAAGAACAAATTTTGCTGGCAAGGAGGGCAGGGGAATAAAGCCAAACCCAACTTCCTAAAATAGGACAGAGATGATGGAAAAAAATATGAATTCCTTTATTAGTGTGTAACATATTTGTAGGGCAGTTTCATTCTTGGGTGGCAAGACATGGCTGATTACCAGTTAGAGAAAATAAAAGGGGGAATGGGCTGTAATTGCTTAAAGTTGAGGAATAAAGGAAATTTGGTTCCCTTTCTGGTCAGACCTGTGATAACATTGAGATTTCTCTGGTTTTCCTTCCCTGCTAGGTCCCCAGCAGTAATCAGAGTGGCTCCAGCTGATCAAGCATGGAGAGGAGGAATAAGCTTTGTTTTGCTTCAAACTGGGGTGATTCCTGGTAGAATTGTTACCAAATTGAGTCTGAACTCACTATCTTGCATCTAGGATTCATTTAATTCTTACTTTCAGCTGTTTTGGAAAACCTACAAAGTAGTATAAGTAGCACACACAATTTCCAGCTTAGTGGAGCCCTAAGGGCTCAGTACTGGAAAATTATAGAAGTAGTTCTAGAGTGTCAGGCAGTCGTATTTGGCCCCCATTTCTGATACAAGATGTGAGATAAGGCTGAGGTAAAGGACAAGAGTTTCAAAAGTAACCCCAAACTATGCAGAGAGGCAAGGGAAGATGTTCACACCAGCGCATGTTTCAAGGCACAGTGAGGAGCAGATTATACCTGCAGGTTTAAATGCTCTGTGCCAGAGCTGGAAATGCAAGTGCTGGTGCATCACATCAAGTTAGGTTCCAGTAAAGAAAGTAGGGCAGAGCTCTTGGTAACATGGAACATAATGGATGCAAAAATCAGTTGAAGTGGCTCCAGTTCTCACTGCCCCATGAAAACTGACGGATTCTTCACAGTGTGGGTGTAGGCCGGGCTGTTTACCATGAGGACACCTTTCTTCATTGTCTTTATTGCTGTCACTTTTCACACTTGCCCACGGGATTCTGAGTAGCAGGATTTGTCAAAGAGGCGTAAGAAATGGCCTCAAGCTTTCACTGGCTAAACATCACCCTGGTCTGTGTGTTGGCACTTGGGAAGAGTGAGTGGAGGGTTGGAACTGGTCAGGCTGTGGCCTCTGTCCCACCTCAGCTGTGTGGGCTGCTGTGAGAATTGCTGCCTGCAATTGTGGAGGAGGTTTTTAGGACAACAGCGCTGTCAGTCCCTGTGCCTGCATCTACGTTCCAGGCTCTGCCCCAGGGGTGGAATTTGGTGCTACTGAATGTGGCCAGCCACACATGGGGGCTGACCTGCCAACCACCCACTTCCTCTCCACTCGTACACGTGAAGCCCCACCAAAGCAACACCAAGGGGGAAGTCTTAACTTACTTGCAGGTTCTTTCCCACAACATTGTAGCATGCAATGTGTTATAACAATGCTGTCACATTGAACAGTATCTTGGCATTTTTGTGTTCCTTTCCTGAATTAACTGGCTGGACTAGATTCTGGTTGTGGTTACAAGAAGCTGTTCTAGATTTAGGTGGTGTATATTGAAAGTGAAATCCAGCTGAGAGACAGGATGAATATTATGCTTAACTGAAAAGCATGTGCTTAACTGTACCCATAACAAAGCCACCACTTGTCAACTCTGGAGTCATGATGTATTGGGCTGATTAGTGCCAGGAAAACAGTATGGGTTTTTTTGTTGTTGTTATTACCAAGAATGTGAAAGCAAAGCTTGCCATGAAAGTAGGAACCACTGTTATTCTGGTGTAGATAAAAACAATGCCAAATTAACATCAGCAAATAGGAAAAAAAATAGAAAGAGAAATTCATATTCAGAAAACAGTTTAACAGAAGTGAAAGTTTATGTAACTGATTAAAAAGTGTGACTCATCTGTACTTTTCCCACCCCAACTGCAGATTGGTGTTCCAAAACTCTTTCCCAGAATTAGTATGTAGAAAGTGTTTATAAGTTGAAGTCTGTTCATAAGTTTAAAACTCAAGAGCAGGCAGCTAGTGCACAGAGGCTTTTATTCTTTCATCCTACTTGTTTGTAGGCCATTAAAAGGATGGCCACTCAGACCAAATAGTCAGTCAATGGTGCATGAAGATTTCTGGCCTGTAAACTGAACGAATCCATTCTCTCTTTGCAGTGGCACTGGGTTCGCTGTTGTAAAGGGGTAATGGCTGTGCAGGGTATTTGATTGCACCATACAGGCCTGCCCACCACCAGAATAAACCACAAATCCTGCCAGCCTGGGGAGGATTGGGCACTGGTGCGCTACAATGTGCTCAGCAGCATTTCCATCTGCTTCCCACTGCTGGGAAGTTGCTGTATTTGTGGTTCTGTGCAGCCGTTGGTAGTGATTGTTCAAAGCTGTTTTCCTGATCCTTGCGTCTCCTAAGACAAAGAACTCTTGTGAGTCTGCTCCCTCAGCTCCTCATAACTACAGGTCACTCTATAACAAGCTTTTCAGCGTTTATTTCAAAAACATCATTATAAATCTTTATTTAGTATTATTTAGCATCATTATGCAATTCAATTCATTAAAAAAGTACTGACTGCTTAAGCCCTTGGCTAGTGGAAGTTCTTCATTCTAATATGAAGTAGACAAACCAAATGATCACTTTTTAAGAACAAAACTATTTTCAATTGGTGCAGCTTCTAGTTTTTCCCCTTTCTAGAAGGAGCAAAAGCAATACATCAGCATAATGGAATGAAAACTGCACAATTGGCTCCCTTTGGGAGCAGTGATAGGCAGAGATGAAACTTGGTCTGGCAAAACTTATTCATTTGTGTCATCATCTCATGGTCTCCTTATACGTACATTAGTTTGTTTATTCATTTAATGTCGGCATTCCTACGAAGAGAAGCATTTGTTACATTAAATTATTTAATTTTTGTGTGCATTTTAAATGCTGGTTTGTTTCTTTCAGTGCAAACAAGAAGAAAACTTTTCCTCTTTGATGTGTGCTCTTCCCTGTCTCAGTAATCCCCTCCAAAACCTTTAGTGTAATGGATTAGGCATACTCATGCCATCTGGCTCTGATCAGATCAGGATTTGTGATCTGTGAATATCTGGAGGGGTAAAATCAGTGAAAGCTTTAAACAGACTTCATTGACTTTAGATTCTTAACTTCCTTGGCTAAGAAGTTACATGGCTTGAAAGAGTGAAACATTATGAAAACAGAGCCAAAATAAATAAATCAGTCTAACTGAGGTAAGACTTGGTAGGTAATGCAACCATGCTGCAGGTGTATTATATCTGAACCTCATGAATATTTTATATAATCCTTTGTAGAATAACTGCATACTCTTAAAAAAAAAAAGCAAACCAGAAAATCAACGCTCATGAATCATTTATATAAAACAGATAACACAGGATGGGGAAGGAACTGGCTTAACAATTTCATGTACAGAACACAGCAGGCCAACTATAGATTTATTGAAAAGTGACTTTCTCTGCTGGGGTAGAATACTACTTCTACCGTAAACAAGATTCAGCCAGTGCACAGCAAGCACAAAAGAGCAGCAAAGCCGAAGGGGCTACACCAAGTGTCAGCTCACAGGTTCTCACTCTACTCTCTGTCTGCAGTTAAAGGGGATTTTCCCCTTCTTAAATCTCTAATCCATAGGCACTACCGCCATTGCTGATGGGCTTGGCCTTGACCAGTGGAGTCCACCTTGCAGTCACTGCCCTGAAATCCGTCAGACACAGAGAAAGCTTCTGGCAGCTCCTCACAGAAGCCACCCCTGTAGCCCCTCCTGCTACCAAAACCTCTCTGCACACAAAAGCAATGCAATAAGTAGCCAGAACCTTCCCTTTGAATGTCAAAGTTGCCCTGGAGAGGAAAAACAAGCTCAAACCAAAGTAAACAAACAAAAGTGCAGTAATGCTGGTTTGTTTCCTTGGGAGCTGTCAAAGGCCAGGGTGCTCGTGATGAGGGAAGAGCAACAAGGCATCTGAGGTACGACTCACAGTTGTGGACCAACAGCTTTTCTCTTCTTTCCTTAGGACAGCAACATCCCAGTTTCAAAGGTTTCCAGCTCTTTGCCTCTGCATCCCACTTGTGCCCAGTTTTTCCTTTCATTCTTCCTGTGGTAGGAGCAGTTGAACTTCCAGTTCAAATTCCCTATTCCAGGAGGCAAAATCCAGTTTTGCCTATCTTGCTGAGAAGTCCTGATATTTCCCTGGTTTATAGCCATAATTCTATGGGGATAGAGAGAGAGTATTTTCTGAACATTGCTGATTTTCTCTGTGGGTTCTCTGTGTTCTTGATATATTTGACAACAAAAGTTTGGTGTTTTCTTGTAGCTGAAGTTGAACCTGGACCTTGCCCCTGAATATCTTCATGGCCTTTGTTAATCATCTCTAAACACTTTTTTCTCATAGGGGTTCCTTTGAAGCTGTTTCTTGGGTATAAATGACCAAGTTTGCAGAAGACCTTGTAATTGGAAAGGAAGTGAACAGAATCAGACTTTATGGAGTCTTTCTATAAAAGAAAAGAACAGAGTTTTGAGACTGCAAGTTAAAAAAGTAATTATTTGAAATCTTACTCCTGGGGAGAAAAAGCAGTAAACACTGTTACATAAATGAGGGTAGGAATGTAAGCAGCAACTGCACTGTTACAGCCTGAAGTTGTTTTTAACTTCTTGCATTTTTATTGAGGCAATGCTGTTCAAACTTTTAGTGCTGCCTGTCCAGGGAAGTGTAACCCGATAGCATCTGGTCCTTTGCTGCATGCAGTCAGGGATCACTTTATTTCTTTAAATACAAATGCATTATTTCTTTAAATACATATTAAACTGCAGGGCACAGGTTGTGTAAAAACAAACCAAAATAATGGAGGCCTTTCCCATAATCACCTTTGTGTCACAACAGGCTATATCTGTCTAGCCTGTCATCACAGAGCATCTCCTGCATTTGAGTCACAGTCTCATTTCATGTTGCTGGTAAGTTTTTTTTCTAGATTGCAGCTCGGAAAATAATTTTCTGAGGAAAGTGACATGCTCTCATAGGAAGACAGGTAGGAGCCTTGAAACTGTGGCATGAGCAGGGGAGTGTTACCAAGACATTTGCTGTGAATTTTTCTTCCCCTGGCTTGCTACTCTGGAGCAGAGCACAGGGCATGTGCTCAAAAACAACACTGTCACTGCTTTGCTTTAACTTTCTTTGTCCTGTTTGTCTTTCTTCTTTTCTCTCTCATTTACCTGGAATGGAGCTCCTTTGACCCAAAGACAGTGTTGCTGCAAAATCTAGCCCACAGGTCTCAGAATTTGCAGGTGTCTCAAAAGGCTGACTGGAATGATAATTTTCATTATCTAAATAATTGCATTTCCTTTAAGTTTTTCTCACTGTCATTTGTAAAGATTCTAAAGAACCTTGTTCAGATCAGCACTCCCATAAGTTTAACTCAGAAAGTTTTTTAAATTGTAGAAGCATTAATGTGTTCAGTGATGCTGCAAAGCCTATGCAAGGCATTGTATATTCTATTTTTGTCACTTCTCAACCTTATGAGATCTATATTGATCTTAAAACCTATAGTTCATGGCGTGAGGATTATTTTCTACCAAATGAAGCACATTGCAAAAAATATTTAGAAGATCCTCAGTCTCTTTGGAACAGAGTTGTTTGGAACTCTGAAAATAGAAGTTCACTATTGGAATCCAACTGGAACATTCAGTGATGCTCCACACTGACTTCCCATCCAGAAAAATATGAGTGAAAGTTCCAACGAACATAAATTTAAATGAAGGTTCTATTTCTCTGGATTGGAAGCGAATAATATTGTTTTGGTTAATATTAAAATAATTCTTTTGTTGATGCTCATGCAACATATTTTGTGGTAAGCTGGAAATACAAACGATCAGCAAAGGCTGCAGGGTGGACAAAACAGATGATAGAAACAGCTAAACAGAAAAAGGTTGTGCCACTGAAAACCAGTAAGTTTGGTATGTTTGTTAACATCTGGATGCTGTTTGTGAAGAGATGGAATGATGGCTGATGGGAGCTTGGAGGGAAAAAAGAACCCTAGAAGGGTATTGAATTTCCAATGCCTGTTTTCATGCAGGCTGAAGCAGCACTTGACTGAACTGGTGCATTTTACAACATCTGAAGCAGCAACAGAACAACTGTAAAAACATGTAGTGATGAAACAAGGTGAGGTGGTTTTACACTACTTCTCTCTTTAAGTGAGACAGAGCGTGTCACTTGGCTAAAGAATGTGCTCCAGAGCATCCCAGAGCACGTAGTCTGCCTTATGGGGGGAAAACACCCATCCCTTTCAGAGATTTCTTTAGACTTCAGGTATTTATTGAAGCCTGTGCATTGACATTTTGTCCTGCTTCATAATTAATGGGGGAAAAAAAAAACCCAGTTAAAAAAAAAGTGAAGTCTCTACCAGCAGAACTGTTGTTGATAATCCTTCTAGCCAAAGCTCAGGTGCAAGGAAAGCTTGGACAGATAAAATGTTTTAGGAGCATCTAATGTCTGTTACTGTCTGCTCCTCTACAAAATCAAATAATGTTTGACAATTCAAGGATTTTTGGACATTTTGCTAATCAGGAGCACGTTATCAACATTAGAGGAGGAGAAAAGATCAACAAGGTCCAGCTCTAACAGCGTCTAATTCTGCACATCTACACTGTCACAGAAGCTCATAGAGCTTGACTTAGGAAATGCTTTTTATGTGCCTTCACTGCAAGCCCCTCCAACAGCAAAACTATATGAATATGGAAATTCTTTTGTCTCAGCACTGTTCGATGTTAGCTAATAAGATTTTGTGCTGGCTCTTCTTAGAGTTTAGAAATACTTTCAGCTGATGGCCAAAACCCTGTCTCTATTGAACTCAATGACAGACTCCTGTGCATTTCAGAATGAACAGAATTTCATTCCTTATATTTTTGCAATAGAGATTAAGCTGTGATGCTGTCCATATAATAGCTTTTTTTGTTCCTTGAATCACACAGAACTTTTTTTTCTATGAATTATCACCAGATCAATTTAAAAATAGTGCCTGCATAAAGCAAATATAAGGAAAACCGTGAACTTTAAAAACAAAATCCAGAAGTTTTCTGTATGTTAACTGTCCACAACCGTTTTCATCTCTATTTATGGCTGTAGTTCAGCTAAGTGTTTTTAACTGTTTCATTTCTTAAATTACTACTACTATCTAACTGATGGAGTAGATCCCTTTTTATACCTGTGAACAGGATATAACAGCAGTCACCTTGACATCAGTGTACAATATCAAGGTTGCAAATATCTGTTGCCCTGTTTTGATAGATAAAACCTGGAGGAAAGGGAAATTGTTTTTTCCAGCTCAGACCATAATGCCTTTTTTTTTCTATGTAACGTGATGCCCTGGTTCTGTTTTATAAAATTGCAGGTTTCTGCCAAAAATGACAATTTAAAGGGCAGCACTGAAAGAGTTATCACTTTCTAGATACATAAGTGCCTACGAGCAATGGCTCTGTTTGCAAAAAATATTTGCAGGCTTTGCTTTCTATTATGAGCAGCTCAAGACATCACTGGCATATTGCTGAGAAAGAAGCATTTCATTCAGCAGACTTTTAACTCAATAAACTGCATGGGAGAAGGAGGAAAGATATGTTCTTTCTGAAAGGGAGGTGCTTTAAAGGTTTGTTTTGTTAAAAGAGAAGCCATCCTTTCCCCTTTTCTGTATTTCCTCTTCCCAGATTTAAGAAGACAATGCTGATCTCTTCTAAATAATCTCTGCTCTAATTGCTCTTAGTTTTCCTTCAATTCCTCGTCAGCAGTCCTTGGAGGATAGAAATAAAATGTTTAGCAGGCAGAAGGGAGTTACCAGGGGTTGAAAATAACAATCTCATTGCCCAAGATGTGATATCAAATCATTAGGCTGCTGCCTGCCCTCTGCCATTTGTCTCCTTTAGGGTTTCAGGTATGCAACTGTTACACAGAGAGTTTGTATTGGACATGGCACTGTGCAGTGTGTGCACCTCGTTTACTGTGACTCAGAGCATAATCCATTTGGTGCTTTACGAGGTTTTGGTGCATCTTGTGCATGCAGCCCTGTGAATTATGTTCCTGTAGGAATGTTGTCTATTAATAGCTCTGCAAAGTAGGCACTGACTCTGGGAGGCTGCTGTGATAAAAAGCCTTATCACAGAAAGGTCATGTGCTATCTATTAACTCTTCTGATGCGATTGAGAAAAAGCTGTAGCCTAATAAACTGAGCATGAGGCTGGAGCTGGGTGTTCTTAATCCTGTCCGTGAGAGCAATACCTCCAACAGCCTTGCAAAGACACAAGGGGCCAGATCCTGTTCCTAAATCCCAGCAGCCCCACCAAACTCAGATGAAATTAAATCAGGAAGCATTTAGGTATCTAAAAACGTTACTGTATCTGGCCTTCTGAGCTTTTATCTACTTGCTGAGTAGGACATATATGCTCATAGTAGCACTGTTGGAATCAGTCTATACATAGGGTGTGGTTGTTATGTGTGCAAAGATCTTAAAGACAACGCTACTTTCAGTGCCAGACTTTGGCTTTAAGATATAATTCCCCTGTCATATTTACTAAAAATTCTCTACAAAACCTTCCTTAAAATTAATTATTTAATCTGTTAGGAAGTAATGAAGTGCAAGCATAAATAATTCAGAAATACACAGAAAATGGTGGGCCTCTGGACTCCAGTGTTGATTTCTCTGACTCAGGCTGATACATGCCAAGTTTACTTTAGATCTTTTATTTATATATGTCTCTCTGTCTACAGTTATATGGAACTCTGCTCAACGATTTAGAAACTCTGCAATTGAATGTTACAGAACACACATCAGTTTTTTACAGCAGTTTGTGGCAAGAATCCCATGAGAAATGGTTGAGACAGCATAACTTTGTTGCCAAATAATAATGTTTAGTGACTCAGAAACTACCATCTGTTATATAGACTCATAGCCTGAGCTCTGCATATTGAAATAGACCTTGAAACATCTGCAGGTTTCCTTGTAATGTTTAGGCTTAGGCATCCACCTAACTGGAATCTCCCACCTCATCCTCAACCCTTTTCCTACAGATATTCACTTATCATGGCTCTTTGGGGTTTTTCACCTCCCATAGAAGACTATCAACAATATCCACTTTCAAAAATATCTCTGATTTCACGCTCTTGAACTAATGTTTCGTTTCAGCTACTATAACCCAGCATTTCTATGGTGTTCCCAAGGTGAAAATTATCTTACAGGCTTTTGAAGTCCTGAGGGGAAATGAGAGTTGTACCACCTGAAGCACCAAATGCTCCTGTCCAGATGACCGTGTCAGGCAGGCTGCTTTCCTGTTGGGCACCTGGATTCACCACAGCAGCCCCAAGCACATCTCACTCTGGGGAAGCAGCTGTGCAGCCCTCTCTGGAGCTGCTGTGCACTCACTTGGCATTGCCCACCTGCTCTAGGCCTTGTTCTCTGGATGAGAACCTTGGAAGATTGTGTGTGACCCTGAAAATGTGCTGCAGGAGCAGAGTAAGACACAAATGGTCTCTGGTAAACTTGCAGATCTTCATCAATCTGACTCTGAAGTCTTCTGTGTGTTGTAGTCTTAAAAAATTCCATCTGGTCTCTTCCCACCCTCCCTGCTGTTGCCACTTCTCATAGCACAGCAGTAACCCCAGTCCCAGGGAGAAATGCTGAAGGAGGAAAGTAGGTCATTGCATTAAATAATGCCGTGTTTTGGTACCACTCTCTCTCACGCTGTTGTGATCTGCTGTGCAGAATCCAAACTAATCCCTGTGCACGGGGATCTTCCAGGCAGAGGTGAGCCACAGAGGCCTGCTGAATAGTCAGCATGGCTTGGCATTAATCTTTGATTTTCCTTTTATTGGGGAAGGTGACAAAGAAGGCAAGGAGCAAAGGTGAAAATAGCATTAGATCTGATGGAGATCTGTGCAACAGGGCTATGGAATAGAGATATCAATGTATTGATGCAGGGGCGTATGTGAAGGCACGTTACATGCTCTGTTCCATTCCTGTTAGAGTTAGAATGTTAGAGGAAGTGACAGGCGTATGGTTTTGATGCTTGGGTTTGTTTTCATACGCTGAAAATGAAGGTCAAGGAATTGAGAGAGAGCTCCAAATCACAGGTCAGCCACAGGCAATGCCTTTCTATTTGTTTATTCTGTAGTTGTTCCAGTATTTATAAAGATGTTGTAGTCCAGGAAAATGTCCTAATACATTTATATGATATGATATTGGCTAAGGATAGGAATAATCTACAGCAACACATGAGGTTTAGCCAGAAACTGACCTTGTCTACATATTACCACAGGATTGAAGTATCCTACCGGAAGAGTGGCTGTGAATAAATCTTTTCAGACATACAGAAGAAAGAGATTTTGCCTCTGATGTTAAAGAGGAATAAGATCAATAGATTTGTGACTTCAATAGATTTAAACTGATTTTTGGGAGGATTTGGGAATTAGCAACCAATAAATTTGTATCAGGAAAATGATTTCCACTGTAGGAAATGTGGTCAAAAGCAGACATAGAAGAAGACCCATGAACAAATAAGGTATGATACAGAATTATCGTTGCTTTTCCAGACAGATCTCATCCTGTGGAAATTTATTAGAGATTTCTGTAGAGTAGCTAATAGCATTTGTGAAAAGCTGATATAGTAGGTCTGAATTTCCAAAACAGCTTTTGCCAAACATTTGGAAAGGAACAAAACTACTAAGCAATGTGGTTGTTCTTACATGAGTCTGCAATTCATTAAGAAACAGGAAACAAAGCACTGGATTCCGTGGCCTAAAAATAAGCACTTTGTGTCACCTGGGATGCTCCATGATATCCAAGACATCTGCACAAAGCTCTCAGACAAGACCTGGGATTTAAGGAAAATGTGCTCGTTGGCACTGTGCAAGCTGTGCAATACACAAGATTACACACACAGAATTCTTTATGCACTGAATCTCGCGTGAGCTGTATGTACAGACAGGTTTTTGCAGGGAAGGAGACCACTGCAGTCTCCTGGACATCAGCGCTAGAGCCGGTGCTGCCCGGGTTGTTCAGGAATGACCTGAGAAAGGGGGAGAGACAATGATGAAAGGATGTTTCAGGGAAGAAACAGAACTTGCCACAAAATGGTGTAAAGAGATCACATTTCATAACTAGGTGATAAAGTGCCATCTGACACTCACTGTTGATAAAAGCAAAGTAGTGCACTTTGGAGGACAGCCCCAATTTCACATATACAGTGATAGGCTGTGAAGTAGCTATTGGCAAGCACAGAAGACCTTGGAGTAATTTTGGACAGTTCTGTCAAAATGTCTATTGAGTGCTCACTGAGCATCAAAGAGGAAAAAAAGTGTATTAAGAAGTGTTCAGGATGGAATAGAGCAGAAAAATGAGAGAAATAGTGGTGCTGCTCTAAGAGGCAATGGTGTGCCCACCTCATGAATCCTCCATTCCTAAAGGGGATGTGTAAAGAGAAAGGATACAGAAAAGGAAGGCACCGGTGATCAGAGATACAGAGTGGCTTCTTTCCAAGGCATGACTTAATAGGCTACAGGCCTTCATCACGAAAAAGAAATTACTAGGAGGAAAGAATATGACAGAGACCTATCAAATAAAGAGCAGCAGAGAAGGTAGACAGGGAAAAGTAATTTACCTTTTTCTCCTCTGCTGTTACATGCTGCCAAGTGAAAAAACAGATTGAAAAGTTCAGAATAGGCAGGGGAATTTTCTTCCATGATCCCTAGCTAAGCTCTGGCAGCCTTTGCCACAGGGCGTTGTGGGGACCGAAACTCTACCCAGGTTCAAAAGCCACCAGAGGAGCTCACAGAAGCAAAGCCCATTAACACTTAGGACACATGAGCATGCACTTCTCCTTTGGGAAGTCCTGAAGCTGTTGATTGCTAGCAGTGCATTCTGGCAAAGCTTGGCTTCTTTTGATAGTCTGACTTGAGCATCTCTTGCGTCTCTAGGCAAGAAAGGATAATGAGCTGGAGGATGCAGCAGTCTGGCCTAGTATAGCTGCTCTTACTTTTCTAGTGTGTCTTTTGTCCCTGTGAGAGAAGTACCTATTTGATTCAACAGCTCTCCTGAGATACAGGTGATAAAAACAATAACTTACATCTGGAAGTGAGTTAAGCTTCAATCAGCAGTGTCCCAGTTTTCCATTCTGCAAGCCTGTGAGACTGCAAGCCATACAAGCAGTACAAGCTATTAATGCTATTTCTTATCTACTAATACCTGCCACCTTTTTTGAATGCTGCATTTCTCTAAAAAGGCTTTTGTCTATCCATTCTCTAGTGATCTTTCGAGCTACTTGTGTTTTAGCTTGGTGTGAAAGTGAGCTCTTCATCCAAAAGTGAAGGAATGGAAGAATATGTTTTAGACCATATTTGGAGCTCTGTTAACCCAGTTGAGAGAAATACTTCCTGTTTATATAGATTTTACAAAAGCAGGGAGGGGGGGGTGTGGATAGAAATAACACTTTTTTTTTTTTTTTCTGCAGTGTGGGCTTCATAATCCTCACAGTGTAACCTTGCTATCAGCTCTTAACTTAAGACGGTATATTTCGAAATAAATTTTTCCCCATTTCTGATTCCTGATCCTCCAGTCCTTCAGTTTATGACGCCTTTGTGGGTTGGCACAAAACTCTCCAATTTCTGACTTGCTGTAAAACAAAGATGGAAATTATTAATCCACTTCCGTTTGTAATTCCATCTTGCATGGAATTTTATAGTTTGTATAGTTACCATAATTTCTTTCAAACAGCAAACATATCATAGAGTCCAAATGCCAGAAGAAGATATTACTGCTAAGTTGTCAATAAGATATTATCAAGAAACTAATGTGGGTTTTTTTTTCATATAAATGTTGCTTGGACTAGCCAACAGGAATTTTTCTTGGGAAAAATTGTTAACCAAATGCTCTCTGGTTGTCTGATTCCCTTTCTCTGCCATAAGCAGACAAGGTGCAAAGCCATCAGTTAGGAAGTGGCCCTATGTCCACCAAATATTCATAGGCATAAATGACAGCAAGGCTAGGCTGTCCTCCTTGGTTTATGTTTTCTGTTTTGGGGTTGGGATCTCTGGATAGTTTTTTGGATTGTTTCAGGATTTTTTGAGTGTGGGTAATTTTAATGAGTTAGAAATGTTTTCTCAGAGAAAGTTAAAATCTGTGTTAAAGTAGGTTGTCACATAGGCCTCAAATATGTACAAAACCAAGTTAAAATACTTATTTTTTCTACCACAATTCTTCAATATGTTTGGACAGTGCTGGTGGAAAGGTGGTAGGGCAGAGATTGAATGGCAGAGTGAAGTCAGTGCTCCTCACTTACCTGAGATCAGAGCTCTGCAGAAGTCAACAGATGCATTCAGCCCCTGGGACCATGAGGGTCAGTGCCTTCTATTGCAGGTTTATATTATCCATATATTTTGGGGAAAATTTCTGTCTTCTATTTCAATTAATGCACTTAAAGGAGTAGAGAGGTGAACTCTGACAAGATTGGCTTCTTTGAAAAACAGCAATCTTCTTGTCTTTACTCACTGCTTAAGGATACTGAGATCTTGCAGAAAGACAAACACCTAAAAGCTATGAATTTATTTGGAAGAAAAGAAACCACTGAGTAGGAGTATTCACCCTCAAGTCAGTCATCTTGGGAAGAACAACTGATGATTTGGGGACAGAATTGCAAGATTGTTATCACAAATTCATAGATGGTGAAATAAATAGAATTGCTCATTTGATACTTTTTCACCCTCACTTTTCAGACTAACAGAGGAAGTTTTTTTTAGAATCTAGATAATGAGTTTTGCAACGAGGTAGCCTCAGGAAATGTATGAGTTAATTGTCCTCTTTTATGTCTGTCATGGATGAATGAAGAGTGGTTGGAAAATTTAATAGACATAAAGTATCTGCTCTGCTGAATATGGAAAATATAAGCAGGACAATCAAACTGTTATTTGCTACTTGAATGCTGTGGTTACACGGCACTGCTCACTAGGGAAGGTATAAATTGAATACTTTCACAGTGCAAGAGCACTAATTGTACAGGAAGTGTCTTGGAGCAGAACAAAATGCTGCAAACACCCTTGCTATACCATCAGCCTTTACCAAAGGTGAAACCAAAAATCATTCCTGCTTCTCAGTGACACATCTAATAAGGTGCTGTTATGTTAGGATGGACTGTATTTCATCCTGAATGTGGTTAAAATGTCCTTGCTAGAGAAAGTCCAGGTATTTGTTGCTAGGGGTAGCCAGCAAATTGACAATCATACTGTGCTGGCACAACCCTCAGTAAATCTCAGTATTGAGTTTGGACATGACAGTTTTTCATTAACTTTATTATTTCCCAGAAAAATCACACAGAAGGGCTCAAACCTATTTTCTTCTGTCCCCAAAGCTCCCAATAGCTTGTGGATCTGGCCTTAATCTTGTGTTTTTCTCCCTTTTACCCCTGTTCCAGATTGGACAGTGAAAGTTATTGGTTTACTCTGCTTTTATAGCCTATTACTATTTTGGTGATTCTATAGCAACTAAAATCCTTGAAGAGTATGTGGGAATTTTCTGTCCACTTTTTTTTTTTTTTTTTTGACAAATACCTGTCACTTGGTTTGCCTACTCATTCCCTTATTACTGCCTACATAGCCTTCAGTTCTGCCCTGGAAGGATGGAAAACTCACAGAGGCAGGAGAAAGCCTACTCATTAGTGCTGACATTTAGAAGCTGGGGGTGTATTACACAATTCGGCTGCCTTGTGGGGAGCAGTTTATGACATTTCTGCTTCCCTCTGCCCCTCACTCCCATCCCTGCCCTGTGCTTCATCATTTCGCCTCAGTTTTACTGATAAGATTGTTAAAAAAGAAATTTCTTTTTGAGGCTTCACTTCTGAAAGAGATGGCAAGTAAAGAGAAGCTTGTCTCTCTCAGGCCAAACTGCTGAAGTGTATGGATCCAGTGGCGCAGTAACAAACTGCTTTCTCTGCTCCAGGCTGGGCTAGATCCCTCGAGCTCTTCAGGGCCCATTGTGCCAAACGCTGTCCCTCCACACACATTCCTGCTCCTACCTTGACCCCTGATCAAAATGCGTGCAGTACCTGCACACAGCCAGGGACAGCGTGCTCTCAGATGAGGAGGTGAGGGGTGAAATGGCCGGGTAGGCTGGCTGGGTAACTGCATGCTGACTGCTGACTCCACTAGCTAAATGTCCCACGGCCCCGGCAGGGATGGTGGTGGTGTTGTCCTGGAGGTGAGGCACTAGCTGAAGCCAGAAAAGACATCAGGGATATCTCAGGGATTTGAAAAGGTAATGACACATGGTGAGAACACAATCTGTCACTCCAGGCACAGGTGTGTGGGTGTTGCTCTGTGTGCATGTTCCCAGCCTGAGGATGTTGTTGGTAACTGTATGGCACCAGTGACATAGATATTTATTTTTGCCTGCATCTGAGTAAGCCTTTCTGATGAAGTCCTCTGTGTGGTGACATGTGGTGTCAATGTTTGGCAGATTGTGGAGCTCACCAGTTTGGCTCAGGAGTACATGAAGTCTGATGCTGAACCAAATGAAATCTGTGTTGGATTGATTGGGTAGCCTTACATAGAAAAATGCCATTATGTATCAGTTGCAGCTGAGGGTGGGCATGCTGCTTTTAGTAGACCTGCTTTATCACCACCTGGGTGTTAGAAAGCCATCAGCCTCAGCAGCTCACTGCTCTGCCCCTGGCTGTGCTTCTTGGCTCAGAGGCTCTTGCTAGACTTCTTTCTTGTTTCTGGGAGAGTTTGAGTATCTCTTGGCCACAGTTGTCCACTGAAGTTTGGGGTTAGGTTATGCAAACTGCACAATGGAGGATGAATATGAGCATGGCAGAGCAGGGTGTAGCTACAGGGCTTTTTTGGGTTGATGTGAAGGTTGAATTTGTGGAGATGGCTTGTGCAGTTATTGCCCTTAATTCACGCCACCAGGTCTTTATCAGTGCCAAGCAGAAATAAACGTGACCGTGAGCTGCAGCTTGTAAACAATGCATAAATTCAGAATCAGTAATTTTATTTCACGTTAATGTGTCAGACTGTAAACTCTGGTATGTAGCTACTCCGTCTGACAAGCTCTTCGGCAGGAATGGCAATAATTGAAACGGGGTGAAAAGAACAACGGAGGGTCAGAAAAACCTGCTTCATGTTATGAATCAGAAGCTTTTGTTTTCTGAGGGAGATGGATGAAAAGGTCTTGATGTGGCTCAGGTATTAAGCTTACGTAAAGGGGGTCATCTTTTTACAGAGAAGCTGACATTTAACTTGATGTAATTTTCCAATAAGATGCTGAAAACTAAGGTCTTTGACCTAGCAAATTGACGGCCTGTTGGAGCATCTCATGGGAGCCAGTGTTCTAGTAAACAGAGCTTACAAGTTCAGGCAACAATTGCCAATGTCAGTACTTTTATCAAGTCTTAAGCTTTTTAAAATTTATGGGCAATTCCATTCCTGGGCTAAGTTATGCAGCTTCATACCTTTGTATCTGCTGGCATTTTGAAATGCCCTGTACTTGGTGATGAGTTACATTCCCAGAGTGCTGAGGAGACTCATCAGGACGGTGCTGCCTCAGGCTACAGACATCAAACCAGGATCTCTGTTAGGCACATTTGGTTTGATTTCATTGGCTATAGGAACGTTACACACTCATATGTGAGACTCTTCCAGGCTCTGCTGAAAAAGTCTTCACAGAATATTTCCAGCCAGGTTTTGCTTTGAAAGCTGCTGCTGAGCACTGGCTTTCGCAGGTTTATACCGCTTTGGGTCGTTCGCCTGTTTAAATACCACATCCAGTGCAGTGCTGTAAACAAGGGAGCAAACAGCTACATAACTGTGATTCCCAGGAGAGAATGATCTGTTAAAAGGGAAAAGCGCTTGTTTTGTCACAGCTGAATTACTAATATCCCTATAAATTGCTTCTCTGGGGTTGTGTAACGTGTTTGGCAATGGGGCAATAAGAGATGTTGAAATGGGGAACAGACTTAGAGGAGTAGAAATGGAAGGAAGCCAAGCCAAAATACACAGTGAGCCTTTTCCAAAGACAGGTCAGCAGTGATCCAAGTGCATTCCCACAAAATGGAAGTTCAGAAGGGAACTGTAAGCAGTGGAAAATATTGCATGCTCAACTTATGTTACGAACTTCGGTCACTCTGAGTTCACTGCAGAAAAAAATGTTTCTAGAGCTTAAAGTCCTTTCTTATTAATTTCTTTACACTTTTTCTTATTATTTTAAATATTTTTGTTTTAGGTAAACTAAACTAGGAGAAAATAATTAAGTGTTTTTCTAACACAGGAAACCTTAACAATAAAAATACTACAGAACTTTTCACGATAATATTTGTCAGGATAAAGCTTCCATTTTTCCTTAGGAGGAAGGCAGCTTAAAGGACAAGTTTTATGGAGTATGTTTCCACTTGGCTTTTATCTTTATTTTAGGCTTGAAAATGACTTGCTGCCTTGCTGGTTTCTACCATCACTGCCCTGTGCTTACACGCACCTGTGTTTTCTGTGAGTAGGCCCCCATGAAGAAGACTTTGTCATGCTTATTGATATTTAGCTTGTCCTTATTTGTTAAACTACTGTTTGCAGTGTGCATATCTGGTACCAGTGTGTTGCTGCATAATCACAAACTAGATGCAACCTGTGCTTTTCTTTTGTTTGAAAGCAGACAGAAACCATTAGAAAAGATCAGAGAACAGCCTGCTCTACAGCTCTGACACTACAAAGAGAAGAGACAACCTGGTAGTACTAACAGCATCAAACTTCTGGCACCGATTGCACTCCTAAGTCAAGCATTATTAATGGAGGCAGAGATGCTTCCTTATTGAGAAGGGGATTTATAGCAGGAGTGTGATGTAGATAAACTGGCTGATCCCTTAGGAGGTGCATCTGACTCTAGTACCTACAGAGAACCTGAAGGACTTACTTGTAGGCATCAGCAATTAGGTCATGTGAATATCCACCTCTGCCTCAATTTCTCAGTAAATAAGGAAATGCTGTATCACACTTGTTCGTGGGGTTTTATTACTCTCTTCAGAAAGCAGACCAGACGTCTTTGTGGGTTGTGCCTGTTCACATTCTCACAAAAAAAAAAAAAAAAAAAGGGCATTAACCCTTCTCCCCTTTCTGACATCTGTAGCTGGTCAGGCTGCCCATCTCTGTTTTCTTCTCCCTGTGTGCAACTGCTGTCCCAGACAGACATTTACAATGTCACACACTCAAAGGGTCTCCAGGCTGGAAGCTTCTGCACTTACTTTATATTGAAATGGAAGTAAAGGAAGAGAAGAAATATCTTCCTGACCTGAACAATCCTGGACATTCCTCTGATTTGAAACCTGAGACAGGGAAATTAATTCTGCAGGCTGGTCATGTTAAGGTGTCAGCCCTGCTAGTGCTCTGGTCCCTATGCTGCTGCCATGGGAGATCTGAGGTCAAACTCATTTTCCTACTTCATAAAGGCCTGAATAACTGGGGATGTACCTACTGCCAATCTTGTGCTGCCAGAGCATTAACAGAGCTCATTGCCACCCTGCCCTTTAGTGGTTACTGTGCCCCTCTACTCTGGGGGCTTTTTCCTCGTGGAATTAGGTGTGTGATGCCCCATCACTTGGGTGGCTGCTCAGCCTTGCTGAGGATGTGGGAACTGTGATTCCTTGTAGTGTCATGTTTTTCCCAGAGGCTGCCACAAGGAACTTGTTTTTAGCCATGGTAGAAAGCTCCCCTTCTCCCAGTTGTGAGATTTTCAACCTCTTACTGATGTAGCTGGTTTACAGTTACAGATTTCTATACCATTTGGCTGTGCTTCTTTTTATCTGTTCCTTTACAATATGCTTTTCAATGGCATGCTGCTGGTGTTCACCGTGGGGATTAGAGGGATGTTTCTCTCAAAGACATGTATTAAGAAAAGCTCGTTATTAACCTTTTCAGATTACACACACTGGGGTCTCCAGTTGCTCTGGAGAGCAGCTTCCTAACTGGAATGCTGAGTCCATCATCCTACCACCTCTGCCAAGGAGAAAGAGAAGAGCTGGCCTTCTTAGAGCTCATGGAGAAGCAAACTAGCTGTCTGTTGGAAAACCCAGATTATTTCAAAAGCAAAATGTCCAGTTAGGGTGAAAAGCCTGAAGGTGTATTTCACAGAATGGCAAGTGAAGAAAAACATTAAATCAGGTTGTTTTTATGGTGCTGATCAAAATATTTTGGAATAGTTTGTTGTACAGAGTAGGAATATTTCCTTCTAGCTTAGGGCAGAAATGAGCCTGTGTCCCCTCTCCTCTGGCAGAGCCTCATGATATTTACAGTTTGACAGTCTCACGCTCTGGTTCTGTACAGCATTGCTCCCAGGGTGACCTGCATTTCTTGTGCTAATCTATAATCAAAATTCCCATGAACTGATCTGATCACAGCTTCTGGTAAAATGCTTTGGAATAAAATGGGAGCTAGTGCTTCAAACTGCAGCTCCTCAAGCTTTCAAAGCCGAAAGGAGCAAACAGTTTAATTCAAAAAATCAGAGATGTATGCTTTAAGTCGTCTTACCTGTTGAATTTTTTTTTCACTTTCTCAAATATAGAAGAAAAATAAGAGAGGAAGCTGACTCTAGGGTTTTTTTGGTGATCTTAGGAAGAGCTTTAAAAAGTAGCGGCTTTCTGAAATCTTTTTTATAGACCTTATAACAAAAATAATAATACAAACTTCAGAATACAAAAAAAAATCCAACCCATAGGTGTACATGAGTGTGTATAATATGGAAAAAGAGTAAGTATGCTCTCTAAGGTCATGTTAAAAGCAGAAGTGAATAAAAACTACTTAAATATGGGTTCACCTTTGCTTTTTTTTTTTTTGTCTGCAGATCCCACCTGTGGTAACACATACAGCTCATGGAGTACAAATTATGTGTAATGGGCGTTCATGTGGAAAATCTGTATGGCTAAAGCATCCTGGCAAACCACAGTTCCTGCTAGGTGAGTTAAGAGTCTGTCTTGAAGAAATGAGGGATTCGAAACTCCCCGTGTAGGTGAGTGTAAATCTCTTCCTCCTTTCATGGTTTTAGCTTTGCTGGTGGTTTTAACTCCCAATTACAAGCATTCACTGGAATGAAATCAGAGTCTCAAGGCGCTGCTGCGTGGTTCATTAACCCCGGGGTTTTTGATGGAGTCCTTCTTTGCCGTGGTTTCCATGGTTGGCTCTGTTCTCTGGAGTGATCCTTAACCTGCTGCCAGTCTCACCTGCACCATAAAGGGAAGGTGCAGCCTGTGTCAATTTGCAGAGGGAGCAGTATCTCATGGCTTCTGAGTCATGCCTTAAAGCACAAAAGGGCTTTTCTTGCGTCACTGTTTTCTGTACTAAGCAATTTTTCCAAAGCAAGAACTCTGAGCACATTAAACTTGAGCTTTTTATTTGCTTTTTCAGTATAGTAATGAGTTGAAAGTGTTTCTGCATTATGCAATTATATAATTCTGTGGTGTTGTTTTTTGACTGTTTCTTTTGTTTTGTGGGTTTTTTAGTTTGGGTGAGGCTTTTTGTCTGTTTGTTTTTTAAGCTAGAAAATAGAACCCTGACTGCTGTGGTGAATTTATCCCCTGAAAATTGGGAAGAGATGGGAGGATGATGATGATGATTTGTTAAAGTTAGTCTACCCCTCAGTTTCTGGCCTAGGATTGCAAGGTGTAATTTATGCAGCAGGCTTCAATAATGCAGTAAAAATATATTGGTAATGTAGATACACATGGCTGAGGTTAACTGCCTCTTTCAAATTTTCCAAAGGAAAAAATTTTCCCTTTTGCTTCAGCAAGCTATGAAGGTCATCTTAAGGACGTTGGCCAAAGCAGGTAATTCAGATTGATCAATCAATCTCAAACCAGCACAAATTTAAACATATTTACTTTAGCCCCATGTTTTGTTCTCTGGAAAATCTGAGCATTATTCATGCAAACCTCCACAGAAGTTAAACTTGCTAACTGTGAAGTTTCAAGGCTTTGCTCTGCACAGGATAAATTGTGTTTGTGCTACTGAAGTCAGTAACACTATACACTTGCACGTCTGCAGAGCATCTTGTCCACAAGTGTCTGCAATAAGCTGGCAGTGATATTTATTTCATAGAATGAAGTTGGATTTTTTTTTTTATTATTCCTCTTCGTATCATCCAAGATACACACATCAAGAACTGATTCTCATCCTCTATGTCTGAGTCTGTTCTCACATGAGAGCTGTCTGTGAAAGTGACCAGAGAATTGGGCCTTTGGCCAATAAAGCTAATATTTTACAAAAGGACATATCAGGCAATGTAAACTGCCCTCACAAGGAAAGTTTACATGTCTGAAATGTCTAATGCTTTTTTAAACTTCTGCCTGTCTATCCACTGCCAACTTTCTCCAAGAGAATCATGCTTCCTAAGACATCCTTTCCGACTGTAAATTATTCTCACATATCTAGCCAGAAGACAGGCTATGTAGTTGCTGGCCTGTCTCAAATGGATATGGCAGGTAATTATTTGTCTCATCAGTAAACAATTCACAATCAGCTACAAATTTTCGGTTTAGCTGTATGCGTGACAAAAGAATATATTAAACTTTAATCTGCAGTTTTGTTAAGCAAGAGAATACGTTAAACTCTCTTCTGCAGTTCTGAACCATTCAATACACTAGGAGTTATTCTAAATCTTCTAATCCTGGGGTTAGAAGATTTTCCTTCAGCACCTGTATCCTGCTCTTTCGAGACCTGAACAAAACATCACACCCCAAGATGATCATGATTGTGCTCTATTGCGAAGCAATACTAAAAGAGTGTGATAGATTTTCTTAGTTCCACCTACATTCACTGCCATTCTCAGACATAATTTTTCTCCTCTNATCTTCTAAGGTTAGAAGATTTTCCTTTATTTCCTGGATCCTGCTCTTTCGAGACCTGAACAAAACATCACACCCCAAGATGATCATGATTGTGCTCTATTGCGAAGCAATACTAAAAGAGTGTGATAGATTTTCTTAGTTCCACCTACATTCACTGCCATTCTCAGACATAATTTTTCTCCTCCTTTGGCTCACTCTGCCTCTCCACTGAGGATTATAGGGATCCTTTAGAAACCAGCCCATGCTGCAGTTGCCAGAGAAATGCTCTTTCTCTCTAGATTCACGGTTTGCTTTTTTTTTCAGCATGTAATAATATGTGCATGCCTGGGGACTCACAAAAACCTGAAGCCTCTCGTTACATGTTCCCCTGCTCCTGTCACAGGTGCACAGAATTTAAATGCTGGCTATATGTTTTTAACTCTTATGCAGCCTTCAATACCACACTGACTTTCACCTCGATCTCATCTGGTTTAGGTGCGGGGTTTTTTTCTGCAACACCTCTTTGTCCCAAGCCATTGTTTCGTTTGCTCTGGAAAGCTGCCCCAGTTCCCACACTACTTTTGGAAGGTTAAACCCAGTGCCATGCAGGAGTTAAAGTACAGAGGCCTGTGTTGTATCCAGGACCAGAACACTCAACTCACAGAAGCAGCTTTGTGAGATACAGAGGCCTCTAGGATGAGGACTGTGTTTTTGATACTATATATGTGCACAGGCCTGGGCCTGTATTGCTTTCTTTTGTCTCACTTTTTCTCATTGTATTTGCAAGAACTTACAAGACTCTTTTTTTAAAATTTATTTTTAGCAATAGTGGCTTATTTCTAAGACTTGTATTACACAGGATTTCAACAGGTAATAGTCCCAGGTGTGTTGTTCTGCAGGTTAATACTCCCTACCTATGCAAGCTTAGCTTATCAGATTTTTAAAATGTTATTTGAACAATATCGTTACTGTTTTTCATAAAACAGCTTAATTATAATTCCCTGCTTATGAAGTTATATCATTCAAATCACAGTTGTCAGAAAACATAACATTCAAATTGTGATCCAGTGTGTGACATTATACTCAGCTGGATTGTCATGGGCATTAAATATAGAATTTATGTATCACACATTCTTTAGGAGATCTGGATAGTGACAAGAGTAATAAAGAACCATTACCCAGGGTCAACGTCACCAAGAAGTCCCAGGCCAGACTTGTATCATGGATTTAACATTTGTTTGCACATACCAGTGTGTGTAATTTCAGACTGTTTCACTATGCCTCTTCTGTTTTAAACAAAGCTTTCAGCAATGGGTTTATTTAAAGAAGTTTTCTGACACTAAAAGCAGACAGTAACAGAGCGTCTATGATACTTCTTTGCTTGCAGGCAATTTCTCTTCCCTTGGTGTTCTTTTGCTTACACCGAGTTTTACACTGTGCAGAACTTGGTGTAACTGTTGGCTGCCACCAGAAGACGAGGTTCTTCCCCCTCCCCTTCCCTGCTGTGCACAATCTGGTCACAGTAAAAAGCTGTGGAATATGTGGTCAAGGCAGGGGCTGGTTCAGTGAACAGTTCAACACCGCACTGATCCCCCAGGACAGCAGCTGGTTCTCTTGGAGGTGAGCGAGCTGGGCTGATGGAGCTGGGCTGACAAGGTGGTGAACAGTGGATGCTGCAGCCCCACAGGAGGGTGGGGAAGGATGGCCTCCTCTTTTTGGTGCCAGCCCATTGTTACAGCACATCAGCCTTAATGCACAGCTGTGCTCTCTTTTCCTCCTCCTACAGAAATGGTTCTGCTTTCAAGGCTTTCTTGTCCTCTGCGCTATAATGTCTTCAAGTGAAATATACACTTTGATGTTTTCAGCACAATAACAGATATTCCATTTCCACAGGCAATTGCAAGCTTTTCTATGTTATTTTTTCTACTTGATTTTCCCTTCCAAGGATTCTGCCTGAAGTTTCACCCATCTGTATTCCACATGAGTCAACTTTCTCTGCTAAATCTTTATTTTATTCAGATGTCACATTAATCAATGTAGTCATGTCCTGTTTGTAATAATCATCTCATCTAAATCCAACATAATATTCCAATCAGTGGAAGTATCTAGTTCTTGAATTCTGATATTTTTTCCTTTCCTTAGCTGAAATTTCCTTTATCTGGAATATATGCGCTTTGGACTAGCTCAGGGTATAGTTTTTTCCCTTGTCACAGGCTGGTGTAAAAATGTCTGGTTTTCCTGCAGACAGACAAGTTTTTCCCAACAGTTGGACACTGCATTGTTCCCACGTGTGCTCCTTTACCTCCTGCGTGGTTGGGCTGCTTCAGTCTTTGTAGAATAAGCCTGTGCTACTTACTGTCTGAGAGTCCTCCCACCAAGCTCTGATAGGTACAATCTGTACATCAAATTATTCTTTGTTTCTTCCAAGTTTAAATCCAGCAAAAAGTTTTGGGTTTCTGATCCCCATTAAAACATTGATATGAATAAGACACTGTAAGCAGTCCTGAAAAAAAGTGTTTGACTGCACAGCTGACATACTTTGATTCTCTGGAAAGTTATAGCTACTAAAAGTCTCTCTAATGCCTATGAGACAGAAAAAAATACAACAACTTTGGCTGTTTTATGCTGTTTTGTATGGTTTTGAGGTGTTTTGTTTGGAAGTGGGGTTGTTTTTTGGAACTCTGTACCTTGTCAGGAAAAGACCATGTAAGTACACAAAAGACATCAAGGCACTGGAATGGATTCAGAGAAGGACAACCAAGGTGGTGAAGGATCATATGGGAAGTGACTGAAGGAGCTGGGGTTATTCAGCCTGGAGGAAAGGAGGTTATGGGAGGGCTTTGTCAGTCTCTCCAACTACCTGAAAGGAGGTTGTAGTGAAATGGGGGTTGGTCTCTTCTCCCAGGTAACATGCAACAGGACAAGAGAAATAAGCCTCAAGCTGTACCAGGGAATGTATAGATTGGATATTGGGAAAAATTTCTTCACTAAAAGAGTTGTCAAGTGCTGGAATAGGCTGTCCAGGGAAGGGTGGAGTCACCAGCTCTGGTGGGATCTAAAAGGCTTGTAGATTCGGCACTTAAGGACACGGTTTAGTCGTGGTCTTGGCAGTTTTAGGTTTATGGTTGAATTTCATGATCACGGAATCACAGAATGGATTAGGTTGGAAAGGACCACAGTGGGGGATCTGGTCCAACCTCCCTGCTCAAGCAGGGTCATCCTAGAGCACGTGGCACGGGATTACATCCAGGTGGTTCTGGAATGTCTCCAGTTAGGGACACTCCACAACCTCTCTGGGCAACCTGCTCCAGTGCCCGGTCACTCACACGGTACAGAAGCTCTTCCTCATATTCAGGTGGAACTTCCTGTACATCAGTCTCTTCCCCTTTCCTCTCGTCTGATTTCTTGGTCTTTTCCATCCTAAATGATTCTATGATTGAATTTGTTACATTCCTGGAAAGTTCAGAGTAGTCCATGTTTCGTGCATAGTGGATTTTTTGTTGTTGTTGTTTTTATTTCTCTCTAATAGAAGTCCTTTTTCTATCCCTACCCCAACTGTTCTAACTAGGCAGCAAGGTTAGGTGCCAGCTAACCAGAAGAGAGCACCGGAACTTATGACTTAGAGGGCTTGTTGATATAACTAAGAAGTATTGGAAGAAAGTGTCTGAAATGGAAACAAAACAGAGCATTCTGGCTTCGAAGGCTCCAAGTCAAAGTTCAGTATGACTGAACTCCTTCTAGACTCCTGTACTTCAGCCCAAGCCTTAAAGGCTAGATAGCCTTACAGCTAAAAGAATTTGGTAGCTCTGCTATTGATTTGTGGATGCAAAATGCCAGAAATTTGCTTATTATTGCCTCTAAACTTGCAGCCATGTGATTATCTTTCTAGGAACAGCAGTCACAGCTTTTCTAAGAACCAAATAAAAATGGAGCAAAGATTTCATTGTTCAGCTCTCTGTACCAGCATTCACATGGCTGATGCCCATGTCTATTTATACACATGATGACTTTGAAAAGTGACTTGAAACTAATAAAAATAGGGATAGTTTCCATAAAGTGTGGCTCTATTTCTTTTCCACTGAACAGACTAAAAAATACTTTGGCTCATGTTAGATAACATGGTGAAAGAGAAAATGCTTTTTCTTTGATCCATAAAGTTTGGACTGCAATGTAAACCAGATGGAAAAATCCCAGCAGGGAATTTTCCTTTCTTTTGACCATTGAGGGCCATCACTCCCATCATGTGAGCTCAGAGAACCCTTGAACAGCTCTAGCATATTTACAAAATGAGTTGGACTGAGAATTTTATTGTTCGTACACAGTGGCTGTATGGGAATAATTCTATGATATACCTATCACAGTGTCTAAGGAAAGACTGAATTGTATAAAGACCTTTCACTCTAGCATGCATCTGGGGCAGAGTCACTGGTGCCAGGAAATTGTGAAATTTGTGGAATTTGCAGTTTGACATGCTTTATTTTTAGTTGTCCCAAACACTATAGGCAGCTCAGTCTTTCAGTGTCTGCTGTACTTCATAATTTTGTCTTACCCTACTGCAAACCATTTTAATAAAATGTGTGTTAAATTAATCCCAGTTTTACCAAAACAGTTTCAAAAGAACATAAAACAAATTGTAAAGTGAAGTGGAACAATGCTGAAATACAATAAGTATGTAACAGCCTATTTATCAGACACATATGTTCCACCTTTAGGTTTTATGCTGAATATATTTCATATAGACACATAATTCCTGCAGAAAAAAATAGGGAAGCAAAAACATACTGATATGTAAAAAGGCTTTGTCAATACTTTAATTACTTAATTCTTTAAAGTGTCTCATTTTAAGACTGATATACACTGGCATTTACTTTACACTTTCATAGCTCTTTGGTTATTGAGTTACAGTTTTACTACACTGATGCTAAAACCTGTAGCAGGATTCTCATGGTCAGTTCCAAATCAACAATGAAAAAAGTCTCAGATTGCTTTGGTTGTGTCCAGGATCTCCCCCTCCCACCACACCCCTTCCACCTCATCAGACATCGCCATCCTAAAGAAGGGCCCTGCTGAAGTATTTACACAGAATGGCCCATCACAAGACCCACAGGGAAATTTAGGAAAGACAGTTCTATGGAAAACTCTTAGAAAAAGGGGCACAAAGCTGTTGGTGCCTGGTCTGTCTCTGCTGTAGCCGTCTTATCCCCACCTGTAATTTTCTGATGGAAAATTCAGCAGTAATGGCACTGGCTCCATTTCTGTGGCACGTATGGATTTCCACTGGTTTCAGTCGTGACCAGCAAAGGGAGGTGACCTCTGTTGTAGCAGATGACTCCCCCAAAGGCAGGGAGATTATAGGCTTATGTTGCTGCAGTGCCACTCTTTTTAATGGATTCATTGCAATACTGGCACAAACCAAAGCTGGGAGAAGATTCAGGGCCAGACACAACCCTGCGTAGTGAAAATACTTCAATCAATTTCTTTCTGTGGTGAGGCTGTTTGTTGGCAGCACGTAGACTTTGTATCCTGGAGTGGTGATCACAGGCAGGCAGATGGATTGCATTACAGAAACTGCCGTGCTTGGCACTTCAGGGTGGTGTCTATTGTCTTTGTGGGAAGAAAAAAACCCTTTGCTTTGATAAATCTTTGTGATTCCAATTGTGCTGAAAGCTCGTTCACCTGGATTGGCTGCTGCATGCTCATGTGTTAAACTTGCCAGTGCAGGGAGAGCTGCATTCCCACGTACAGGCACATTAGATAACTCACCTGCCTTTAAAGGGATCATGGCATTTATTTTGGAGACTCATTTGATTATGTGAGTACATAATGCGGCTCTGTTCTTAGCTCTTCAAAATTCTCGTTAGTGCATTGCAGAATTTGACCTTTTCCATTAAGAAATGAAAGTTGTCCTGCCTAGATCCTAATAGAATTAATAGAATTAATAGAATTAATAGAATTAAGAAATCAGTCTGCAGCCCCCTAAAGCCTGTTCTGTTTGAGGAGATGTAAATGGCCCTCTAGCAGGTGGCTTAGTGATCCAGTGCAGCCAACATTTGCATACCTATTTTGGGCTGCGTTACTGCATCGTGACTGCTCCTGTCCTTGTGAGCAAGTTGGAGTTTTCAAGATGCTGCATAGGAATGCAAGACTTTGTTCTTAAATAGTGCCAGTTTATTAGTTTGAGCAAACACTTCAGCAACTTGTTCAGTTCTTTGAAACTCAAAACATGTGAGACTGAAATGGAGAATTTCTCCAGAGAAAGCCGTGGATAAAGCTTAAAGCTTCAAAATTATCTTTGGGCTGGTATTTGTTATGAACTTGAAGAGTGAATATCCCAACTCCCTGGAAGAGAAGGCAACTGCATTGTGTTGTGTCTAGTTTTGTAAAAGATACATGTTCTTACATCTGCTTGGTAAGACAATGTTAGTTTTGAGCGATAAGAAAGCATTCAGAATAAGAATAATTTCAATTTCAGTCACTGTTTCTGCAATTGTTACCATAAGGTTGAATTAAAAATTTGGAACTGCTTTTCCCAGGTGTTTAAATGAAAAAAAAAGTTAAGATTTCCAATATTTTTTCCATGCTGGGATTATACAGAATCTCAGTTTGCTGGTTTATTTTTCTCTTGCAAAATTCAGATTTTCCCATGTTTGCTGTGAAGAAAATGAAGTAGCAGTTCAACTGGGCTAAAAGAACAACTTCAAGCCTTTCAGCTGGACTGCCAAAGATGGCAAAGTGAGGAGGCAAGTGTGCAGTGTGAGAAAAACATGTATATTTTCTCATATTATCTCTTTTTTTTTTTTCCTANGGTTGGCTTATTTTTCTTTTTTTCTCATATTTTCTCACTTTTTTTTTGCCTAAAAATGTTTCATTCTGTTGTTCCCTTATTCTTACTGTTCACACCTGTATGATTTAAACACTGCTGCAGACCAGGTTTGGTACACAACAGGGTTATGTAAGCCATGGTCAGACAGTGGTTTTGAGGTTTGTCAAAAAGCTTTTGATGACTTTCAGCTTCAGGGTTATAAAGCTGTGGTCCATGAGAGCTCATTGGAGACTGAGGTTTTGCCAAAGTCCCAGGTTGTATTGCAACTCAAAACATGGAGACAGATCAGTCTCCACATCTTTTCTACCTTCTGCAACACCAAGTCCCTAAACTGCAGGGCAGGTCTTACCCTTCCCATTGCTGCCATTTCTGGGTTCCAAATTAAATGGATGATTTTGAGGGAACAGGATAATGAGGAGTAACAATCGCTGCAAGCTGCTCTCCATGGCATTTGAGTTTGCCCACTGGCTCAGGGAAGGATAAAGGCATTAGAACACTGCAAAGAGATGTGGATTCTGCTTCCATCTCTCAAAAACTGTCACACAGTTTTGGGAAAGTCACTCTGCTCTCTGCCCTGCCCTCTTACTGCTTGTGGAGTGGGACTGCTGGGCTCCATTTTCATTTGGGGTGCATTGAAATCACAGACTTTGGTTTCTGTATGAGCAGCCTGCACAAACAGATTTTCTGCTTTGCTTTGTGTAATTGTGTAATGTGATGAGTTTCAAGAGTTCTCCTGACTAAGAAAAAAATGAAAAGAAGAAAGAGAGGTAGAGGGAGGTCGTCCTTCACAGCAGCATTCTCCACTGAAGTGTCTGCTCTCCAAGGTCTATCCCCAGCACAATACAGCTACCCATGAAAAAGATCCTGTTGGTGTAATTTGAAATCTTCATTTGAAACAGGAATATAATAATGTAATAAATGATGTTAATGTGGGTAGCCCTAACCAGTCTCAGAATATTTTTATACTGTCAAAGTGGGTGTGCTTTTGACTAGTTATAATGTACTTGTGTGAAGGCTTGTCATCCAGGGTGATTTGTTTGTGAAATTAGTATCTTCCAAGTCATTATTGAAATTATGGTTCTTTCCCATAAAGAATTTCTGCTGTCACTTTCCTCCCTGGCCTTTTCCTTGCTGAAACTTGAGTTTGACCTGTTCGCCACTGAGATGATCTGTAACACTCGTATAAAGGAGAGGACAGGCAAGTGATTTAAGGACTTTATAAAGCAGCTCAATTTCTTTAGCAATTTCTAATAAATTTGTTCAGGCAAAACCATTGTGTAGAATAATTTTAGTGAACATGAAGACAGTAAAGTTCAAAGTTAGGTTTCCAAAAGTGGTGGGAAGGTGGGCTCAGGCTATGGTTGTGTTGAAGAATTCTTCCTTTTATTAAATTCTTAGAAGAAATAGAGGTAGATTTGGGGCATTGCTTGTTCTCTTTTTTTTGTGTTTTGCTGCAGCTTAAACAAGGAGAAAATACCACCAATACTTTGCATACATTGATCATAGTGCTAAATAGTGACATCTTTTTCATATTTCACCAGGTCTCTTCTGCAGCATACATGGTCTTTTTTATTCTTTAAGCAGCCACAAATACAGTGCTTTTACATTTGTTACATTCTTTGCTTCCCAGATTCCCATGTAAGTTTGCCAAGCATTCAAAAGTCCAGCTCACTGCTTAGGCATTCAGGTATTTGATACCTGCTTCATTTTATCTTGGTCTTTTCTCCTTTCACAGGTCTGAGGTCAGCTCTTGCCCCCTACTGCTCCATTTTCTTTCTTTTTTCTTTTTTTCAACAGTAATGTGCATTTTATGACTTTGTCCTTTCTTCTGGCAAGTTACCAGCAGCTGGATTTTGAAACACTCTTGCTTGAGTGTTGATTGTCCTCCACAAATTAGCCAAGGTCACTGGCTTTTGAATCCATGCAAACTGCAGAAACAAGGGCAGAGCCAGGAGTAAAAATGAAAGCAAAGCATTCTCTTGGCATGATAATTGTCTAATACACAAGCAGGTGTAATATTTGGAGTGTAAGCCACTGGTGGTGGCCTATTAGATATTGATTCAAGTGGAGGCTTAAAATTTGTAAAGATTTGAATCTTCCTTGGAAAAATCACATTTTTCTTTCTTGTCCAAATACCTGCTTCTCCAGCACATCTTGGTTTATCCTATTCCTTGTTTGTAGCATAGCTGCAAGATAAAGGCCAAGTCTTTGAGCTGGATTGTAGTGCTTTTGGTACTAGTCAAAAAGCCCTTTTGCTCCAAAAACTTTAAAATCTATTCTCTTTAAAAACAGCATAATGAATTACTGTTTGGTTTGGGGTTGTTTTCCAATAAAATATAGTGCAAATGTTGAATAAACAACAGAAGTGCATCTATAGTGAGCGCTGGGAGGCAAGACAATCACATATGGCAGGGTGTTCCAGCCTTTCTGTATAAGCCTGCCACTCCAAACAGATCCTTTAAATCAATGCAACTCACAGGTGCAGATCTGCTGATCTGGGTATTAAACAGCACACTTTTCTCAGCAGATCTCTTCCTCATAAAAGTTATCCTGGTTTTGAAAACAAATTTTTTGGAATAACATTTTATTTCATCAGAATATTTTTTTAAAGAGTTTGGATTATATTAGAAAACAGCTGAAACTGTAGGTTTTTTTCTCTCTACATATAGTAAGAGTATAATTTTGAGGTGTGAGCAAACAGGAGAATTTATCCGAAGAAAGTTACAAAAAGCTGAAGAGAAGGAATTTCTAAATCAATGTCTTAGCTCAGTCCCAGACACAAACAGAGAAAGCAAATAGTGTGTAAAAGCTATTATAAAATTCAGTTAAATGAAATACATGTGAACAAGGGTGTTCATTTAATGGATATTTATACACACTTACAATGTTATTGTTGTATCTGCTTTAGTGATTCAAGGTTTAACTGAAAGCTGTGTCTAAGACTTTCAAACATCTAAGTGACTTAGATCTTGTTTTCAGCAATAATATTGGCACTCATGAGCCTTTATTTCCTTGAAAGTTAGTGGAGCCATGTAGTCCCTGGTCTTTGGAGACATTTACTATGGGAATTCTTATTTGTGCTTGTTTATCTGCAGTTTAAAAATTAATAATGTATAAAAATGAACATACACGGAGAAGCAGCGCTAAGAACATCTCTCATGCAAGCATTTTTTTCTGCCTTGCTAAGCTCTGCTTTAGCTACAGTGTAACAGAGAGCTGATCAAACTGTGCTGCTGGAGGGACAGGCGTTGCTGCCTTGCTCATCAGGTCCACATCAATTTATTCAAAAATAACTATCTGCAAGGTGGTGTCACACAGCCTTCTAACTTCACTGTTGTCTTTCAGCCAAATTTCAATTTCCTGTACTGAACCTTCACAATCAGCGCAAGTGTTGGTGGGGAAACCTGCCTTTGTCACTAATTTTTATTAAAGAAAGCAGCTGAACATGGACATTTCCTGATGGACTTCAGTCAGGGAAAGAGCATGGAAGATTTTAGATCTTGAAAGCTGAAGATCTGACAAAGTTGCCAGCAACTGGAAAGAGTGGATATGATGGAAAATATTAGCCTGGGGTAACAATGGATGGAGCAGTAGCAACACCTGTAATTATGATTGTAAGTGACGGAACAGAAAGGAAAACTACATTCCAAGGGATTTAAGAGGATTTTTTTTTTTAAACCTGGGCTAGATTGTCCCCTTCCATGTTAAAACCCACAGAAGGGGATTTTTGGAAACTGCTACACACCATCTGCAGTCCTGTCCCAGACTCATCCCTAAGGCAGAATCTCTTCTGCTCTCCAAAGGGGGCAGACTTTCTGTTCCAAGTAGGCTCACAGATGCCTGAGCTATCTTATTTCAGGTCCTGCCCGAATGATCTTTCTTACCCCTCACCTTACTCCTAGTCCCAGCTAGCCTATTTTCTCTGGAAGCACCCTTGTAGCTGTCTTGGTTTGTTGGGAGCAGTCTCTGGAATGGAAAAGGGAGAGATGGAAACTGTGCGGCCTTTGGCCCTTGGCTGCACAGGTTATATACAGAGAGGGAAAGGAACAGCAGAGATGGGTAAAAATCAGATTTGACTGGAAGGGAAGGATCTGCACAGTGTGAAGGATGCTAGTACCTGGATACAGACTTGCTGTTTTCTTAAAATATTGTAACTGCCCTTCTGAGTTTGCTACAAAACATAAATGAAACAGCGCATGTTATATTAACATTTTTTATAGTATAGTATTTTTAATATAACTTTTGGCAGCATGTGCTGAGAAGCAGAGATTTTCTCTGAAATGTGGGACCTCAGAAGAAAGGCTGTTTGTCCCAAAGTGGCATGTTGTTTCTTGACCTTTCACAGATGTTTCTTGAATTTGTCATCCTGAGCTACAGAATTGCTTTTGTTAGGATGTAGAAATAACTCTGTACTTGCAGAGCTGTTGGTGACATGACTCATGGTCCCACTGAATAGACTTGGACTAGTGCAATAGCTGGATAGAGGGAAGAATTTTTTTTTTTTACCTTTTTTTTTGCAGTCTGTTGTAGTAACAAAGGAGAGAAATTGCTCTACCTATTTCTTTCTCCTCCTTCTACCAGTGGTAAAAGTCCTAAATAAATTTATAAGGAAAATGAGTGATGATCTGTAGTAAGGATTTATTACTTTACCAGTTACTTGAATTTCTCCCTTAAGATTGCACAAAGGGCAATTGGAGGTGTTTTCCTCATTCATAGAGCGGGGTGTAGGCAAAACCAGGTAATGAAGAGCAAAGCTCAAAACAAATTACGGCACTGTGAAAGAATCTGCCTTCAGTCACGGGGGAGTCCTTATAAAATCATCCAGTTTATCAAGAAAGCATAGTCTGGGATTTATTATCTAACAAATGTTTATTGTTTTTAATATCCACGGAGTGTTTTTCAGATCCATGTCCTAGAAAATGAGACAAACATTCTTTCAAGTGCTTTCTGGAACTGTCTGTGGACATTATGGAGCCACGTCCTCTTACCCTCTCCTGAATGGCAGTGGGCACCTTATGGACGGCCAGCTGAGATACTCAGTGTGTCTCTTGGCTGTCCAAGCTGCAGGACACAAACAAAGAGCAGGTCAAACCCCTCTTCTGGACTGCAGAAATCTAGCTGAGGACAGAGTACAAGACTGGAGGGTAGAGAGGCATCTTTGGACCAGAAGGAACTCTGTTCCTGAAGGCCACTGCAGATGCGGTGGCAGTACAGCAAGGCAGGGACAGGATTCCCCCTTGAGAAAAAGTTACCCCATCCTTGCTGTGCTGGCAGCTCTCACCAGCTTCCATCTGCATCCTTTGATATTGCCTCTGCATCCCTGCTGGCTCCCTCCTTTCTCTCAGCCTGCATTTTGGTGAGAGATGAGGATATGGCAGTGTCACAATGAGTGATAGGCCCACAGCAACAGGCCTAAGAAATCTTCCCATAGCTGCCCTGCATTTCTGTTGGTTTCAGCTAGGAAGGTGTTTTAAGTAGATGATGCTCCCAAAAACAGATGAAACAAGTCCTCTTTTGGATATTGCTGAGAAAAGTGAATTATCCTGGAGTTGATTGACTCTAAGTGGGGGCAACTTTCCCTGAGGACCTGTGCAGCAGTGATGCACATGGCAGGAAGAGCTTGGCCCGGCCCTCACGGCTCTGTCCAAGTGTGCAGGATTGCTGTCAGTTGTGCCTGATGCCAGGACAGGCAACCTCAGGTGCAGCCTGTACAAGTCCTCAGGGAGACTCTCAGATTCCTGCTCCATGGTGTATTTTTCAGAGAGATGGTTCTTAGCTGCTCTGCTCTTGGTTCCTGGGAGGACAGGAGGAAAAGCAGTGAGACAGTGGTGTGAAATCAAATGAGATGAGATGTTGGTAATTATGGGGGGGAAAACTTCTAAAAGTCTGGATTACAATGTATAAATCCTGTTAGTTACATCCTTCTTTTGTATTGATGAAACTTCTAAGTTAATCCGTAAAAATTCAGCACTCAATAAACAACCAGTGCAATGGAGCAGGAACTGAGCTTCAAAACAAGAAGTGTGTTGTAAATATTCCACACCTCCCAGGAGCAGGAGTGAGGGGAAGGGGCTGTTCCACAAGGAGAATGGCAGTGACCACAGCACAGCTATGGGAGTGGCAGGTCTGCTCTGGTGTGTTCCAGAACAATCCTCTCTTTGGCACTGTGGGCATGTACCAGGTGTCGCTCTTGGTATTTGCTTGCAAATACCAGAGAGAAAGGCTGGCCTGCAAGAATGTGTTTTCCTCACTCGTCCATTTTTCAGTGTCAGGGTTAGAGCAGGAACCACTACCTCCCAACTCTGTGGGTCACAGAGAAAAGGTAGTGGGGTGACACAGGTGTGCGAGACAAGTGGTGTCACTGCAGGAACGTGCTGAAAGGGTCACTGGCCCCTCCCAGGAAATTTGTGTCTGGTTACGTGCCCAAGGATGGCCAATACACCAGTTCAGATGGATGTTAAATTCTTCACCAGTACTGCTGTTTGCTGCTCCAGGCTCTAGCTCAGCTCCTCACTGCCAGAATTTAGGGTGGCCTACAAAACTCTGTCCCCACAGCCATTAATAATGATCCACCAGTTTTCAGCTGCCCAAAATTTATGTGGTATGGATGGTGGCCTGTTGGTTGTCTTTGGTAGCAAAGCACATTGTGTATTTTACAGTTCATTTACAGTCTCTGAGGTAACCAATGCTGATTTACATCCTTCCCCTGTGAAATCCTAATCTAGTGTCCAAAAGGCAGGCCTGCTCCCAGCATGCTAATAGGACCAGACATAAGCACAGTCACCTCGCCCCAATGCACGTCTCTCACTTGCCTGTACAATATCCCTGCAGGGCAAGAAATGAAGCCTATTCATCGCCTGCCCCTGAAACCTTTTAAATCCTTCCTAACAGAGACAGCGGGGCAAGAAAAGCAATGGTTGTAGGAACAGCATCAACAGCTCTTTGGCTCTGAGCTCTAGACTCCAACCTCTCCAATATCACTAGTCAGCAGAAAGCTCAGGTGTCAAGCTTGGTGGCCTTTTAGGGACAGAGGCCTCTTGAGGGCAGGATCAACCCTATCACCACTGCTGCTCATAAGGACTTCTCACTCAGTCCTTGGAGCCACTTGTGAAGACCACACCAAATGACTGAGGCTCCACTCTGGGGAACTTGTAGGGATGTGTGTCTCTGGGACCAGTTTTAGTTGCTTTGCTGTGCTACTTTCGCAGTGCAGCACAGCCATGAGCCTTTGGGCAGCATTGTGCTTGAAGGAAGTTTTAATCCAGCCCAGCTGATATAAATCTGTGGGCTTTCCCCCTTGCCAGTATTGCTGTGTGAATAGAGATGGTTAAGAAAAGAGAAAAACATCACACAAGCTGTAGGAGCCACCATGGCAGGTCAGACGAAAGCCTTTCCATCGTAAGCAGAGTGAAGATCGCGAGAGGCATTTCTCGGGTCTGTGCTCCCGGCTTCCTGGCCACCAGCTGCTGCTCAGGGACGTTCTGTTCCATCACACTCCAGTCTGCACCTCCTGGCACTGCTTTGGTTGCACATAGCATTGTCATTACAGCGACTCCCGGGATTGCAAGAGTGGATGGACGCTTTGCTGTGTTTATCAGCAGAAAGACAGTCAAAGGCAGTTTTGTTTGTGAGCTTGGCATGCAGGTTTTGTTCCCTGCAACAGGGAAAAGATGGGAACAGTCAGAGTTTAGCAGAAAAATACAATAGTCATGGGGAAAGGAAAGAAAAGAAAAAAATGTATCTGATTAATTTTGCATCTGTTCTTACTTATGGACTATGCTCTTGTGTTGACTGGTTACCTCAGATTCAACATTCAAATGTAACGCGTGAATTATTTTTAACTCCAGCCTGGTAAATATCAACTATCTGCTGCTCAGACTGCCTTCGCAGATAAGTTGCCAAGCTGAACTGAATTCATTAACCAGCAACAGTAAAAAACATTTATAGGACAGGAATCATCATCAGAGGAGGGAATTAAGATATCCCAAAGTGCTAGCAAACACACCTTGACATTTCCCCAACAGAAAAATTCGTCAACAGGACTATGAACTCCCAAACTGATCTGTGTCCCCTCAGCTTGGCCTCCCTGATTGTAAGCTGGAACAAGCCTCCACCCAAGCAGGCTGAAAACATCTGCTGCACAACAGAAGCTTCTCCCTGCACGTCCACCCACCTCCATTTTCCCAGTTGCTGGGCTCATATGAAAGAGTTGTCAGTGCAGCAGCTCCCTTTCAGGTGCTCTCTGCCCATCAATACGGCTTTATTGACAAAATCTCTGTGTGTCCGATGTGCTCAGACATTTTGGTGAAGGTCACATGGTGAATGGGGCTCTAAGTCACTGAGTCTTTTGCCTGAGTACATCCTTCATGCTCAAATGCATCCCAGAAGTCAAAATAGAGTCCTAGAGACACGGACCTTTTCATAGCCCAAATGTTCTGTAACATGCTTTTTTAATTAGGTGGTAAATGAAACAAAACCATCCCTTCCTTCTTGCTCGTATGGTTCTTCTTAGAGCCACCTTTTTCCTACCATCCTACTCCTTCTCCTTTTCCTCTAAAACAAAGAAACTTCCCTCATTTTGCCCCCAGCACTGTTTCCAGGAGTACTGCCTGCTTCCAGAGAGCAGTACTGCTCCTCTATTCCTGTATTTCAGACTTGAGAGATGGAGTAACATGGTGGGACCTTTATAACAGATTTTTTTTCCACTACGAAGAGCAGCTTGATCTGTTCTTGTGCTTGCTGCTGCTGGCAGGCTTTATAAAGCCCCCAAGAGGTGGGACAGCAGATCAGGGCACCTCGAGGAGACAGTGATTTCATTTGCATCTTGCTACAAGTGCGATGGTAGCAATTCTGAGTCACCTCCTTTGCCCACCTTGCCATCTCAGCTGTGCCTCAGGGGACATTATCGAGATGTCTTCAGCCGCCTACGCCAAGAGTTGCCTTAATTTACTTCTGTTGGGGCAAAGAAGTGCTGCTGAAGACCCTAGGAGAGAAACATGTTTTAGTTACCTCAGGTGGGCCCAGTGGTCCAGAGTAGGCTCCCCAGCTGATGTTTTTGTCAAAATGAGATTTGTTTAAAAAGGAATGGTTTAAGTTCAGTTACCCAAAGCCGAGGGTGAATCGGTTCCTGCAATCAATGAGAAAGCTGGGCCAGAATTAACAAATAGGAATGGGACTGTGCATATAAATGTAGGAGAAGGAGGGACAGGTGGAAAAACAATAGAAAAACACTTCTTGCTAAAAGATGGAGTTGCTCTTTCCCTGAGAAAACCTTGAGAGAAGGGAGAGTTGGGCTTGGGCTCAGCCTCACATGGATGTGGCACAGTGTGGCCTTTGGTACAGCTGGGAGCAAAGCAGGATAGCAGCACTGTCCTTGCAGCTCCACAAGGATGCTGCTCTGCACAGCTGGGTAGGAGGAAATTCTCACCAAATGATGAGTTACAGGCCAGAGGTGTCACTCCTGAGTGGAGTTCTTCAGGGCTTCCTGTGAGTAAGAAATAACGTCTTGAAAATGTTTATACATAGAGGCAGTTGCTCTGATGAAGTCTCAGTCCACCTCCAGTTGTTCTCTTGGTTTGAATAGACAAGGTCCTGGATTTCATCTGGTCGGATCAAAAGGGATAAATCCAATCACGCTGTTGCAGCTGAGGGTCGAGTCATGTGAAGACAAGAGGGAGCAGCGGAGTCAGAGCTGTTTTTTTGTTTTTTTCACGATCTTGAAATACATTATTAGAGACTTGGATGATGATGTAGTCTCCATGTACAGCTTCAATCTGCCATACGCTGCTGTAACCTACTCCCAGATCTGCACATCTTCTCAGTGCTCCTCTTTAAACAGAAATGTTCCTCTACTGCTGGATTTTTGACAGGTTTTCACTGCTAATAGGTCAGAAGTTAAGGAAACTTGGTTAAGTGCTTGTATTTCACAGGAAGGTCTGTTCCTACTAAAAAAAAAATAAATACTTGATTTATACAGATTGAAATAGATGGAAATAAATAGGCATGATGATGGTGCCGGGAAATTCTTTGAGCCAGGAAAATAAATTATTCATTCAATTTTCAAGGGATCTATATGAAGGTACAGATCCAGTCTTTTCTGGAGGCAAAGTGGTAATGTGAAGGGTTCATTCAAAATGAAAGCAGCTAACTTGCCAAAATATTTTGATTAGCCAAAATTTTATGCTTGGAAATTGACATCATTTCTTAATCCTGTTCCATAAAAATATACTGCCATACGTAAGTGTTTAACATCACATTTGTAGGAATTTGATCCAGTTTAACACATAGTAAATTAGTTACATGAATGTTGCTTGCTTTATGCTGCTCTGTCTGTTCCTAATACTCCGCCTGTCTGACATTCCACTCTGCCCACATGTTCCATCCCTGACATATAAAAATATAAATTGGAGATGAGAAGATTAGGACCACCCTGGAATTTCTGCTTTATTTTATTTTTTTTAAAACAAAACCCCTATATTTTGGCTTCTATATAAGTTAAGAAAAAGTGAAAGATGATAAGAATTCCTTTGCAGATGATATGGAATATGTGTATTTGCAGCAAACATGTCACCACGTGTTTGTGTGGATTTACAAGGCTCATGTCGTGTTTTCAGGATCAGGTCAAAGAGGAGAGCAGTGGGTTTGTTTTCAACACAGAAATCCTATCAGTGAGAAGGAGAGAAAAGTTTCCCAGGTGATCAAAGTACATTTCAAACCAGCTGACTTCAGGAGCTAATATTAATTTGGGGGGATTTGGGTCAGATATGAAAGGATTTAATCCCCACATAGTTAATCCTCTCAGGAGCGAATGTAAATGGAGACTGATCTGTCAATTACAGCATTGCTTCACCACACAGTAGAACTTCTGAATTACTGAGGTTTAATTTAGCTTGAAAATTTGTTAAAGTACTCTGTTACTAGTTCAAATAAAATGGAAGCAAATTACTGAATTGAGAAAGAAGTCTGGGTTTTTTTCTCCCACATTGAGGATGGATTCCTTTGACTTAAATTGTATTTGAGGAGCTTGTTCAAGGGTGGATCTTGGTGATGTTTTTGTAATTTTTGGTGAAAAATGTAGATTCAAGGCAAAGAAAATTATCTTTCAATTTGTCAATTTATTTTTTTAAGCTGGCAGAAAAAGAAATCCAAATGTTTAGTATCAGTATTTTCTCCTGAAATCCATCTGTTCTTTTGAAACAAAATTTAGCTTTTATACCTGAAGAATGTTTTGAAGAGCCTACTACTTCCTGTACTCCCAAAATGAAACAAATCATGCCACGCTGACCAAACCAGCCTGTTTGACTGACAACAACACCTCTGCCTATTAATTTCTGTGTCAAAACTTGATGTGTTTCATTTCAGATTGCCCTAGACCAGCACCTTTGACTCAAAGGTTCACAGATCAGACTCAAGTCTCTTTTTATTTGTGCAACTCATTTCTGAGAGTCTGGCCTCTCTCTCTGGGAAGAGACCATGGTAAGGGCTGGCCTATGGAACTGGCCTGACCAATTGGAGAAAACATTCCATTCTCAAAAATGTCCTCCTTACATTTAAATTTAGTTAAAATTCACGTCTTTTGAATCTTGTTCCACACAACAAATGTTTTGCCAGGCTCCATAGTGATAATGTAGCAGTGTTTTAATAGCATTAGAGAAGACAATGACATAGGCAGCTGCCCTAAATTGCCAGAAGTTTTGCTCTCTCTAACAAATATAACTCAGTGTTGGATGATTAAATGTGGAAGTAATTTATCCAAATGAAATGCTAGGCCTTTTGCCAAGATTTTTATGTGTGTGTGTGCGTGCTGGATTGGTCAAGAGTATCAGGCGCGCTAAGATGGGAATCTTTGCTGGGTTTGGCATAATGTTTCTTGTTTCTGACTACTACTTGTCCCTCCAGATTGCTGCCAGCCAGCATCAGGACATTTTAAAAGAGAAGAGTGGGGGGCAGGGTTGTGTCCTAAATCCACTGGTGTATTCGGTCTTCTGAGTCCTTACTGTCTGCTGCTTCTGCACCACACTGCGTAGAATGCTTTTTCACTGAAAAAAAAACTGGCTGCCACACTACATTTCTCCTTGCTCAGCTTCCCACTGGGCCTTTATCAAATTCCCCTTCAAAGCAATGTTAAGGTTCCTGTTGATTTCAGTAAACTCTGGAGCAGATTTGTGTGCTGTGTTACCCTGTTTGTTTTGTGGTGGCAGGTTAGTCTGGGGCCTTGCCCTTTTCTGTCTCTGAAGAGTTTAGAAAGACGCCTGCCTCTCTCCCAGTGCCTGCTTTTCCTCTTTCTCCTTGGGCCCCTTTGGCGCAAAAAGGTCTCAAAAATGTACCTGAATCAGTGACAGGGGGCATTTGCTCCCCTACCTTTCTGGATGTGCAGCAGAGAAGAAACACAAGGGCCACTGAGCTCTTTGGGGAGAAATTGCTGGAGGCACCAGGAAATGTTTTTCTTGCTAAACAACATCGTGACATGACAGGCCAGAAGAGCAGTGAGCTACTTTAGGATCCCAGTGAATAAGGTACCCAGGAAAGCTAATGAAGTTTTGTCTGTGGCCTGGGATAGCTGCTCTCCACTAAACTGAGCAGAGCTTGGCTGTGGGGTGAGGACACAGCATCTCTTCTCTGCCAGACTGGGGCAAACCCGCTCACTGCTCATCACCTGGCAGGGCAGTGCTCACCTTGCCTCTCCCTGGGGCCATCAGGAGTTTGACAGGAAGAGCAGGCATTACTCAAATTTGTTCTTTGTGTCTCTCAGCTGAATACACCCTTCTAGTGTGCAAGAGCTTGAAATTTGCTGTGTCAGTCTTTCTTTTTACCGCTTTCTCCTCCACATTTATTTGTCTTTTCTGAAGTCTAATGCACTGTACCGGGTTTAATAGCATATGACAGTAAAGATTCAGGCTTGCATACGTTACAATTCGTTGCTGTTACTCTGCAGTAGAAGCTTCCTGTGGCTGCTAGAGAGATAGAGGATGGAGCTGCTCCAGAGCCAAAGATGCTGTTCTGTATTATTCAGTTATTTTTTAACCTTTTTTGCTATGAATAGCACTGCTGGTAAAAAAAACAACAAACAAACAAATAAAAAAAAGCCCTTACATCAACATAAAACATCTCTAGTAAGGGACTTTGTTATACAGCAAAAAACAAAGTTGGTTTTCTTTATTTTGTTACTCTTTCTGCAAGAGCTTTTATACAATTTGGGGATGGAGGTTAAGAAAAGCTTGGAACATTACTTTCTCTTTAATCCTTAGATCTCTCAGCAAACTCTACATTTTGTTTTCATGCTAAAAGGGAAAAAATATTTTCCTGGCAGGTTGAGAATGATTTTTCCATTAATCTTTCCTTTTGGAGCCAAGATACATTTTTCCACAGAGATCTGATGTGACATAATACTGTACCTGGAATTTCACACTGAGGAGAGTAGAAAAACATTCTCAATTCTCACCACAGCAAGCACTCACAACTGGGCTCCAAACCCTCCAGCAAATCCAAGAAGTCAAAAGAGCAATTTAAAAAGGGGACAGGAAGGGAATATGGGGCATAGTAATTTCCCACGGGGAGCGAAATGTCGTGCTACTTATTAAAGCCTTTCGAAGATATGCTGATAGAATATGGTATGTAGTGGCACAGGCCAACAATTATCTTGCTTGAAAGTTATCTCAGCAATTTGAAATCCTATTAATTAAAAAAATAAAAGAAGAGGCACATCAGGGCAGAATCTCAAAGTGTAAATGTGAGGAGCGATAGAAATGTTTCAGATTAATGCAATTCAAAGCAGGACAGAAACTGTCTCTGCAATTAAATACATATGTACATGATCTTAGATTTATGGAAGTTGATAGAACCCACCCATCTGCCTGTTTTTGGCTTATCAATGTTTTCTTTCAACATTTAAAGTGTTTTCTTCAAAGCTCCGAACTGGAGCATTTCCAGGCAATTTAATTGCCCAGATGTGGAGTGGATTTCTTAAGTACTTGCAGTACAGGGGAGACATTAAGGTTTTTGCTTGGAAGCCAACGAAAAGAAGAGAAATCCTTTCGAATTCTGACTTGGTTTCTGAAAAAGCTTGCTATTTCTTATCTTTTTGACAAGAGTCTGGTGGCATCCACCCTACTAGCAAGACTTAATTTGTGGAGAGCAATATTGACTGGAATGACATTCCAAAAGTCCTCTAATCACAGGATCTGATTTTTTGGCTGGTTTGAATTTTCAGCTTTACGGGGTTCAGCTACCAAGGAAAGACTAGACAGCCCCAAAAGTCAGTCTCTTCCATTTAGCCCTGACACGTGCATAGTATCTGTTCAATCTGCCCTCACACATTGCTTCATTTAATGCTTCATTTAGTCTTCAGGCCCCAGGGCAAAACCGGCCTCCGTGTAGAGCAAACATCACCCTCCTCTATTTCTGCCTGTGTATAGCATACCTGAGCTTGGCCTGACATTTCTAGTGATTGTAGCCCATTTCCAGGGGTTTATTCCATTGAGGCAGCCAGGAGGGTGCTGGTAAATTCCTGATGGCATGGCACCCTGCTTCCACAGGCATGAGATTGCTTAATTACGTCACTGACAGCTACCAAAGGAGGAACCTGGAAGACTGGTCACGTAGGAGACGATCCTAATGAAATTTTTTGGGGTAGTCAGCCTTGGCTGTGCTGTGGAAATACGGAAGTTATTGGTTTGTGCTCCACTGCCACCTGCACAGGCAGCATTTTATAGGGAGTGTGTGGAGGAAAAGCCATGAGCCAACAGCTGCGCTTCTTTTAAAATGCCCACCACTGGCTGAGGCGTTTCACTGCAAGCACAGTGTTATGTGCTGTGCCTTTGGCTGAAGGTAGCCCACAGAGAATATGAACTGAGTCATACTCTTCATTTTATGCTGAAGTCCTGCAAGCTGCTTCCTTCTGACAAACTCATGCTCACAGGAGGGAAACTGCTGGAAATTCTCCATCTGCATCACACAAGTCAGAGCCCCACTAAGCTCCCCCACCCGCCCCAGCTGAGAGAAGCAGCCACTTCCCACATATGAGTAATGAAAACGTTTTTCTTACATTACAAATTCTAACAAATCTCAGCCCTTTGCTGTATGTTCTGGGGTCCATGTAGGCTTACTGGTTTATTTGTATGACTTTCTGCTCAGCTGTTTCTGAGAACTGGAAGTGTAAAAACAAATAGAAAGTTATATGTGAGAGAAAACCTATTGCTGTGTTTGAAATCAGTTCCCAAATCTGTGTCTGGCTAAGATGTTATTGTGTGGTTATGGATATTGGACGTTCTCTTTGCTGGAATGAGTGATGCCAAAATGCACGCATTCTGAAGATCTGCTAAGGGAAAAAAACCTGTGTACCACTGCTGAATGCAAAAGTCAAAACAGGAAGCCTCTTTTTGACAAAACCCATCAGGTTCCATCACTGTTACAGTAGGTAGGAAAAGGCTGGGAAACTTGTGTAACAGTGCAGCCCAAAATAGAGCCATTAACACACAGAAATAGTAGAAAGCGAGACAAATACACCTCAGCAGTCATTTTTCTCTCCCCTTCTCTCTGTCCTCCCTCCTTCAACCTCACAATTTTCCTTTTTCCTTTTAGCTTTTGTATCTCTTTCAGGCTAATTTTATTTTCTGTCTGGGAAGGAGGCAAGTGATTTTGCTTGGTTCACTGTAAGAGTTGGGGCTCTGCTGGGAGTGATTAGGGAGCAAGCTGAGCAACATGCATGCATTTCTAGGTGTTGTTATAAAGGTAATTATGAGCTCTTTGGTTTCATAAGGATTTTTGAGCTAAGCTATAAAACAGAGTTTGTGTCTATTTAGGGGTCCTTAAAATGTCCCTATGATCAAATGTGTCCAGGATCTCGCTTTAGATCATTGCATGCAGCTAATAGGAAAGTATTACTTTTGACTTTAGAAATGCCATCATTGCAGTAGCAGGTGAAAAATACCCTGTACATCCAATATTTCTGTTTAAAAACCAGTTCTATGCCACCCTTGTCTGCATTAGCAACCCTCAAGGAAATGTGCTTGTGTGGTAGGAAGATGCAGTGGCTAGCATCAGACACATGTGACATGAAGGACTTTTCCTCCCGTTTGCATTTCTTCATCAGCCCAGCTTCATAAAGGGGCTTTGGGACCATTCACTGCCTTTACTGCCCACCTTCCTTTCAGCAGTGTGTCTGCTCCCTGATCCTCTTTTTATCCATCCGTGTTGACTGGCACCTCAGTACCTGTGCCCTGCCCTACGAGTCTGTGAGTTCCCTGTGACAATAAGCTCGGTTTATCCAGCCGTGACAAATTGATTTCATCCTCAGGATCTGAGCGACATCTCCTCACACCCCTGCATGAACTCCATGCAGGTGTTGGGTGCTGCAGACTTCTTCCCTCTCCCTCTGCAGGACCAAGGGGCTGAAACACCTCTTGCAGTTGTCTTGGTGTATGCCTGACTTTCCCTGGGCTGAGGGACACCTGTCAGGATCCTTGCACAGGGATTCTGTATTGTCTAACTTTCTCTTGCAGCAGAGACCTTTTTTAGGATCATTTCCATGACTGAATCCCTCCCTGTGTTGTAGCTGTTGTAAGTGCTTTGGAAACAACATCTTTCTGCCCGGTGTGCATGCCCACCAGCTTGGCCATCAGTGTTTCCTCTTCTTCCTTCCCTCTTCCTAGATCTGACCACGTCACTTGGCAGCTCCTATACATTTATCCTTATGACATGTATTATTTCCCGTGGGGAAAAATAGACAGTGAACTATTAAATTTTCTAATTAACAATGCATAATTTCTTTGCTCTGTTCAGTTTGCCTAGTTGATGCAATGTGCTTTGGCTCTGCCTATCCACAACAAAAGCAACAGTCTTGGTGCTCAGGTGGCTTGCACTGCCCTTACTTCAAAGCTACTGGTACTGGCAGGTCTGGTTCTTTTCATGTTTGCTGACATGACGCTTCACTCTTGCAAGACGCATTTGTTTCTTCCAAAGTCCACAGGTATGTTTTGAAATCGTGCATGTGAAGTTTTTAGTCAACATTAATATTGTCTTTGTGCGGGAAGCCAGGCCAGCAGGACTGCAGGGAAAATATGGGAAGTCTTGAATTAATGAAATCAGGCTGGAATTTTGATGTTATATAAATTATCTCACAGTTTGGTAAGAAAATGAAGACCAGCACAATTGGTCTGTTGCGTGTTTGGTTGGGGTTTTATTTATCTGCCTATTTTTTTTGTTGTTGTTTGTTTTTTGTTTTTTAGTAAAATGTTGTGCCATTGTTGCCAGAACAGCATATTTGAAGGAGTTAAGTACTAAAGGGTTATTGTGGGTAAAAAGACCCTCCAAGTAACTTCTGCGTTTGAATTCACAGACTGACCACAGAGTTGAGAACTTCTACAGTTTCTTACCCCAGAGGCTTCTCAAACTTTGGGGCTGGTCATGCCTCAGCTCCTGGTTGGGCTAGATACACAACACATACATGTGTGCAGATGCACACACATGTTCAAGTGTGCAACAGCAGTTTGCAATATGTGATCCAATGCCTGTGACTTGGCCCCCACATCTCCTTGTGTATCCCTAGCAGCAGTTCAGCTAATGGATTGTGCCTTGCTGTGAAACTCAAAACATCCTTTCCAGCTCCTGCCATCCAACAAGTTCCCTGGGCCTCCAGATTTTCCGTGCCCTCAGGAACATGGTTTAATTTCAGAAGGACAATCCTGGGGTCTTGGGTTTCTTTGTTGTTCCAGGAAAAGCCATACACCAGTGTCCCTTTTCTTTCAGTTCTGCCTAAAATTAGGGTTTTGGTTTAGAGGCTTCTACAAATGCATATTTGCTATTACATCTGCAGAGTCTTTGAGTGCTTTCCCAGACAAATTTCAGAGCAGGGACGGCTTTGTTTAGGCACACACCACCTGTACCCCTGCTCAGTACTTGTGTCTGAAGGAGCCCACTTCTTTGATGTGCCGCTCCAGGACAGTGCTGGCACCGTGTTCTCCGTGTTCATGACGCCCCAAACTTCCAGGCACGTGCTGTATTGCAAATCTGGCTGTACCACGGTGTGGAGGGGATGTGATCGTGTGGCAGGGCCTGATACCCCGCATGCTTGGCTCCCAACCCCAATATGGGCCGGTTCCAGCGGCTTCTGCTCTCTTTTGTGGGTCAGCTCCCACGTTTCCTATGCAAAACCACAACAATACTGTACATTTTTCTCAATCTGAACTTTTTTCCAGGGTCTCTTGTATGCCAGCTTGGATTTGATTGAATGTAGTTGGCTGTGTCGTTTGCTCATACATATTTATCCTAGGGAATTACCAGCTGATACATTTTCAGAGGGCTGTTGACACCGCTCCAAAATAGCGAGAGTTAGGTACTAGAGTGGGAAAAACCTAGAGCCCCTTCATGAGGACCTGTGCTCTGTTGCCAAAGAGGTTCATTCACCTCACAGCCATTTGGGAGATATATTTAATGCTACATTTTAGTGCATGAGAGGATTTAGGGTCTCCCCAGTGCTGGGGCGCCAGTGGTACCGGGGCCGTCCCCGGTGCGGGTCCTGGCAGCCCCTGTGCGGCCGGACAGACGCCGTTCTGCTGCTCCCCTCTGCTGTTCAGCGCGGAAACAGCACGCTCCCAGCCGGGCATCCTCCCCCAAACTCCAGAATATCTTCCCTTTAGATGTTTTCCTTCCTTCTTTGGCCAGGTGTGGGAGGGGTGTGGAAGGGAAGGGAGATGAGCTGACGCTGGATGTGTTTATTGTGGTTGGCAGCTGGCTGCAAATGCAAAAGGAAGTAATGCTGATTTCCTACGCACTGTAATTCTCCTTTCTGCCCTTTTTTATAGATAGGGAAGTAGAAAGATAATTGGCTGGAGAAGCAAAATAAATGGGACACAGAACCAGAACTTGTGCCTGGAGAGATACTGGCTAAATGTGCAGTGCATGGCAATGGGCTGAGGCAAAGGAGCTTTAAATGTTTTGAGTCGAGGTCAAATGAAGGCCATGATTCAAGTTCAGATTTAAAATATTAACATTAACACATCTTGCTTTCTCAGGATGTCAGTTCCTTTTAAATGAGAATCTCAGAGTAGGGCCTTTATGGATTTTGTTGCACTGCAAATTAAAAAAAAAAAAATCAGATGCACCTCTTCTTCCCTTTCCCTCTAAAAATTCCTTTCAGATGCTTTAGCTTTGAAATTTCGGATTCCAGTATAATTCAAGTGGCAAGCAGAGTAAAGGAAAAGGCATTGCAACATTAGATAATTATAAATTATAAAGTGACACCTTCAGAATTTTTATGCCTGCCAGTTTAAGTAATCATTGCTTATAATAGAATTAATCATCTTGATTGTATTGACTTGAATTTCTTTCTTCAAATCAAACCTTGCTACCAAGTCATCCTCTAAGTGTAAAAAGGAAAGAAACAAGCAAAATCTCCACCTATTTTGCTCAATGGCCCTCATATGAGTAAACAAAACACACAATTTGGAGAGAAGACAGACATTGTTTGATTCATTTTTTTTCTCTCTTTTTGCTGGGTCAGCCATAACTTACTGCATTTTTCTAAAGCCTGATTAGCATTTGCAAGTTCTGCACAACGGGCCAGCATTATTTCTGCAATTCCTGGCTTCCTTTCAGTTTGTCCTGTTTTGTCAGGGGTGACGCCAGTAAACTCGAGGGGGCTCGGATGTAAAAGGTTGAGACATCCTCTGGGTTTAAACCCCTTCAGGAGGGCTATAAAAAGATGTGATGGCATTTGGACTCTGCTCACCTGTAAAAGTTGCGAAAGGCCCGGGCAGTCTGACATTCCCTCATGAAATTCAGGATGTTCCAGACGTGAGCAAATAAATGCTGTGAGCTGAAAGGTCTCCTCCTCTGGCTGCTGAGTCAGAGAGCGATGTGCAGGCAGGCGAGATGGCAGTTTTCTGTGTTCAAGTGCTGTGCCTTTGGTGGCTGCCTGGTCCATTCACCATTTTTTCCAGAACGGAGGGGAAAAAAGATGCCCTGAAATTGCAGGAAGAACTGTGGAAGAACATGGATATCTGTGTGAGAATCATTACACTGTGGGCCATGCTTCAGAGAGACAGGGAGGAGCTGATTTGAGCCTTCTCTAATCCCATTCTAAACTGAAGTGGCTGCACTGTGACTCTATTTAAATCTTTCCAAAAAAAAAAAGTGAACTCGGTCAAATGGAACTGGTTTAGGTAGGAGCATCCCTATGGGAGTTTAATGTGGTTAAACATTACCCACATTTCTGTGTAGATGTGGCATGTAGAAACAAAGGTTTGTGGTGGACTTGGCAGTACTGGGTTAAAAACTGGACTTGACCATGATCTTAAAGTTCTTTTCCAACCTAAACAATTCTATGATTGTATAAATGAGTCCTCCACAATTTCACATCTTTGATAGATTTGGATGGATTTTCCCATATAGTCTGATATCCAAAAACCCCTGCTATGGCAGATTTAGGGAACATTTTGCTTCTTGAGGGCCCAGAAGAACTCTCCAATACATTTAGCAGAAGAAAAATGTAATGTGAAGTCTTAACAATACAGCCACAGGCTGTAAGAAATGGAGCCACGTGTTTTACACTCCCAGGTTTCAGGTGTTCCATGATTTGTTACTCAGAGCAAAGATCAGAGTCAGATCTGTTTGAAAATACAGATTGCTGGAAGCCCTGTGAGTAGAGATTGCCAGACCTCTATTAATTAACATTGGCTGCATCTTGTCTTTGTGACAAGTTGCAGTCAGCATGTCACAAACCGTGCCTGCTGACTGCATGTGCTGAAAACAGGGCTGCAGCTTCCCCTTCCTTCTCAAATCATAACACTGCCTCAAGCTGAATATTGCAGGGGTTGCCTCCGCTTGTTTTCCACTTTCTGAGTTTCCTATGTTCAAGCTTTTCTGAGTGGCAGATCAAAAGAGAGATATTTCCAGTAAAATCTTTGTAATCCCATGATTTCAAGAGCAGAAGCTTTAAGTAAATCCCAAAATTTTCATGTGAAAATTGCAGTTCTGTAGCTGCCTGCATTCCAAACAAGCCTGCTCAAAGGATTTCATTTAGATAGGTTATCATTCCTTATTATCTATCTAGCACTCACAGTGGCTGTAAAATCCCTGGGAATGGTGGCATTTCCATTCATTTCCATGTTCAGCTCACAGAACAGACTCATGACATGAAAATACCATAGAAATGCAGGGTAATTATCATCATTATGTAATTCCTTGGCATCCAGGAGCAGAATTAACAGCCTGAGTGGTGCCTATAAGAAAAACAGAATACATTTCAGTAAGCAAGCCTGTCATTTTTTATCTCTTAAGTAACCTTAATAAAATTGAACTGGCTTAGTCAGTGTGGAAAAAAGGGGGAAAAAGCAAGTTCTTATAATCTTCACTGTGATGGTAATACATGTATTACTTCATTTCAATAAAATCTCTGAACAGCACCTGGAGTTTTACAGAGAAATCCTGCACTGGGGATTTGTATGCAGCACGCTTGCATATGAAATGTCAGAATTGCATGCACAAGGACAGCAGTGAAATTTAAAAGGTGATGGATAAGACAGATGGCTGAGCAGAAGTGGTCTGCATTGCCGTGGAGAAAAGCCTGGTGCTATCCTCAGCAATCACTGCTCGAGTTTGCAAGAGTCTGGCTGCTATGGAAGCATCTGAGCCAACCCTGGGTGTTGCAATATGCCAGTTTTCCAAGAAACAGATTGGTGTACAGTGTGTACTATTTTTTATTTTCTTGGGGGAGGAGGGGAGAATCTATGGGTTTGTGGCTGTCATTTGGCTTTGAATTTCATCTTATCAATGCCTTTCTTGACACCTAGGAAGATCTCTTTGGAATAGAGATGATATTGTGAATACTGACATAACCGCCTTGGAAATGACTCCCCTCTCCCATCTTGTGAGAGCAGAAAAATTACTGTCTGTACAGCATCTACTAATTTCTACTCACTGTTCTGTATTTAATCTGTGTGAAAGGTCCCATGGTCCTTCCCTGAGACTCATTCCAGTGTTGATCTCTGCTTTTCTAGGAGTCTTTTGGTGGCCTTGCCTTTGTGAGGGGACGGCACTGCCGAGGGGTCTGTGCAGGAGTCGGTCAGAGCTGATGTCCAAATAGTGAAGAGATTGGGCCAGGCTCAAGGCTGCACCTGATCATAACTAGGGCTGGGAGGGAAGCAGTCCAGGAGCTCAGAATTCAGGGTTTGGAGTAATTGCTGAGCAGTACAGGGAACCAGGATTAAAGAAAGTGAGAATATTCCCTGAAAGGAAGCGTGAAAGCTTTCTGCCTTCCAGGGCTAAAATTCTCTGGGATATAAAGATCTACTGGAGAGAGTTTATACAGTGACTCAATTCTCTAACTGCAAGCAACGTGTTCCAAAAGAAAGATAGTTAAGTCAGACTAGTCTAATTTCTGACTGTCGTTTTCTCTAAAGCATTTGATGAATGTGAAAGTTTCCACTTCATTTAAGAGAATGCAGCTAGATAAGAAACTGCGTTATGGGCATTTGAGTGGCAGTGGCAGCCCATGAAACAAATGTGAGCAATATATTTGTAAGTGGCAAACCAAAAGGATGGTGAGAGCACAGACAAGTAAGGGGTTGGCCCAGTGAGCCATTTTGGGAAAATGTTGAACTCTTGGTAGGAAACTAGGATCAGTGTACAGCAAAACACTCTGCAAAGGCTAAACCCTTGACAAGATTATCAAAACACAGCCTGAAAGTCCCCAGCTGTGGTGACGCTTACAGAAGCGGGCAGTTCTCTGAGAGCTGGCAGCAGACCCAAGGCAGAAAGGGATGTGAATCTCTGACAGACTATATAAAAACCATGATCTGCACAGACTGAGCAAGCTCCCAGCCCAGCCAACATCATCCATTTGGGGACTGGTGCTGCCATGGCCTGTGATCCCTTGGAAGAGACGACAAGCCCAAGGGGGTGATAGCGGTGCCGTGGGTGACAAAGGAGTCTCAGCACAGCAGTGTGTGGAGCAAATATGAGCAGGTTGGATGTGGATTCATCTTCAGTTGGATGGGAGCATGCAAACTTGTGTGGTTTCAGAAGCAGGGATCTTACAGTACTGGGTAAGCAACCATAGGTGGGAAAAGATAAATAAGTCAGTGACAGGAAAAGCCCCTCTGAGAGTCTGATATAGGCAGTATCAGCTCTGATAGCAAATGGGAGAGGAGAGGCCATATGCTGGAGAGATGGGGGTGGAAATGACATAAACTGCAGCTCAGCAGTGTTCCCTTATGGTGCTTGGGTCTAGACCACTGTAGCTGAGATCACTCCTGTTCAATTTCTGCACTGCAAGATGCTGAATCTTTCCCCAAGCCTGAACCTTAGCCCTTCCTCAGGAACTAGGTTCTCCAAAGGGAAGACACTGGGTTGGAGAATGTCTCTTCCCTTGTTTTGACAGAGGAGAGAAGACTTTGCCTAGGAGCAGCCCCTGGCTGGTTTTAGGAGACCCTTATTTCAAGAGGTGAGGAGAAGGGCGTCCTCTTTCCTTTCCATCCTGCTCTCTCCTGAAGTAGGACCCCAGACAAATCCAGTGGAGGGGCTGGGAGAAAGACAGAAGAGGCTGGAGAAGGTGATGTCTCTTTGGAAGAGAGGGGGGTACTGGCACACAAAACCCTTCAGATTTGGCCAGCAGCTACAATTGTCCCATTGGGACTTCTAGAAAACATGCAGCTTCCACAGGGAAATTAATGCTCCAGATGAAAAGTGTGGAAAAGAGAGCTGAGAGAAAAATTAATTACAAATGGAATGCAATCGTGCAATAGTAAAACTTGAGCAACGTTTAATTTCTGTGTAAACAGAGCATGGTTTTGTTCTCATGGTTAACAGGGGATGGATTCAGGAAGCCGTATTAAGTTCTTGGCACTGTTTCTGATTCACTTAGTGGTCTTCAGGAAATGACTTAATTGTGGGGTCTTGCAAGTGCTGAGCACACACTGAGAAGCATTTCTTTCCTCTAAAGCAAAGGGGGCTTTCTGGAGCAGGACAAGAGCTCTTCATCTCAGAGGATAAGGGTGTGTTGATTGAAAAAACACACTCTCCTTATCTTTGTGGCCTGCATAAAAACTGAGTTCAAGAATCCAGGGTGCTGGTACTCTTATCAGCTGCAAAGCAAAGGGGATGGATTGCTGGGGATCTGCGAGGAAGCCAGCTATAAGGGGCTGTAATTGAATTAAAGGATGGACTGCTTTGTTGAAAGAAAGGGGAACAGACTCACTCAGGCATGGGGGCTCACACTGTGAAACAAATTACAGGCTGACACATCCGCTAATTATCTGCGCTTTGGTGCAGTACACAGGAATAACTCAAAACCTCTGTGCCTGGCAAAGGGGAACCAAGAGGAGTAGGAGAAGCTTGTTTTGGCTGAATCCCATCCCACACCCACCAAACCAGGTCATCTGATTGTCAGCTTGGGCCAGGTGGAGTGGGACAGGGCTTCCCCGAGTGGAGCCACCTTTTTAACTAGACAGGTGAGGGCAGGGAATAAGGGGTTCTTGGCTGGAGGTGAGGCAGATGTTGACAGCACTGGCAGGACTGAACTAAGATACCTGCCCGAGTCTGGTAAATTGAGTGAAATCCAGCACACACGGAATATTGCCTGGACAGCCGTGTATTCTCCCCAGAAGCTTTTTCCCCAAATAGCTTCATTGCACTGAAAATGGAGAAGGCTTCTTCTGTTCAGGGTGGTTAATCCTTCCCCCCGTGCTGCAGGGACACGCTGCTGCCACCAGCGCTGCCTTGGTGTGATCCTGTGAGCCCCCATGTGAGAGCCACCGCCCAGGCCGTGGTGAGGCCACCCTGCAATGCGTGAGAGCTTTCCTTAAAGGAAGGCTCAGGTCTGCTCCAAGGGTTATCATGGGGCATTTCCTGTATTTTCACTGCAGCTGGTTGCTCTTTTTCAGTGATTCTGGTTTGCACCCCAGGAAAGTGCGTACCATACGTGCCTAGATAAATGATAAATCCCTTCTGAAGGGCGTGGGTCAGTGTTGCACTCTCTGGGAGTCCTGTCCGGCAGAGCTCGGCTGCACTGCAGCCGTGTGATGTACATGTGGGCATGAAACGTGTAGTTTTTTCAGGCCAGAACAGTAGACATCCTCAATCAAGCAGATTTCCCCAGCTTTCCTGTGCCAAGTCTCTGAAATCCATTGTGTTCCTCCTCTGACCCCGTGCTTTCGATTTCCTCAGGCACCCTGTCCTTAGAAACAGACGAGCCTGAAACAGCCAACAGCAAACGAACATGAAGAAAATGCATCTGTTCAGCTGTGTGCAGGTTGTGTTCAGGAGATCAGCCACCTAAACATTGGTAGAACAAATAGATTTGTTTCATGACATAGTCACCAAGCAATATTTATATTTAAACCCCAGTTACACTTTTAAGATGAATTTCCCATATATATCTATACACCTACATGCACATACACGCATTGGTAGAAATTCTGTGTTCATGTTAAAGAGGTAAAAGAAACTGCCCTCCATATAAAACTAGAACATAAATTCAAGTTGAGTAAGAAGTCCTCCTTGTGATATTTCTGCTTCTGTTTGGTGGCTTCATTCTTTTATCCTGGTGCTCTTCTATGCACTACCATTACCCTCTGAATTATTTACTCTATTTCCTTGGGTTTTGATATTATGCCATCTTCACAGAGTGCTGGTGATAACATGTTTTAAGTGATAACACTATATACTTCCTAAATAATCTTATTTTACTGGTTGTTTAACCAAAGATTTTTGAAGGTCTTTTTTTGCTTTTTTTGCTGTTGAGCTGTGATGTTCCAGGAGCTCCAAAAAGAGATGTCTCTTATAATGTGCAAGGAACTGCTGTCATTTAAATAAATTGACTTATGCTGATGCAAATGAGATCAAAATTTGGCCCCATCTGTTCTCCATAATCTAGTTCCTAAATCAGAAAAACCAGCCGCTAAGAAATGACAGCCAGTATTTTATTTTTGTGGGGATTTGGTTTTATCACTTCTGAAAACTGCTGAAGCTAATAATGCAGACTAGCATGCTGAACGTGTTGGGTTTTTTCATCTAGGATGATGCTGGAGACTTTTCTTTCTTAATTGTGGTTGTTCTTGCACAAATATGTGTCAGTTTGTGCAATGGCACCTCTCCCTTATGGCACAGTCTCACCAGTTGCATGAGGTCAGGTGCAGATGACCAAAAAAAAGTCAGGCACTCTGGCCAAAATTTCCAAGCCTACATATATGAATTGGATATGAACAGCTTGGTCTTCCAGTAGATGCTCCATATTTCCAACACCTTTTGAAATAAATGGAGCTGCTGCAGTTTTTTTTGGCAGCAGGAGAAGGAGCTCAGCTTTTGTGCAGAGGAGACACCTCATTCTGGCTGAGGTGCCCAGTTACCAAAGAACAAGCGTGGACCACTCCACTCTTAGTGTTTACCAAATACCACGAAAAAAACCAAAGCCAGTAAGTACATCAAAATTGTGAGGGTTTTTTTTTTAGGAATGAAGATCTGTAGTGCTTAGATTATCACTCATCACCAAATGTCTTCTGGCCAGGGAAGAAGTCAATTAACTATAAAAAGAGGCTTAGGAATTGGATTTTGCATTATTTGCTGTGCAAGAGATATATTCCTTATCCTTCTGAAGAACAGAGCAAATTCAGGCCCAGTGTGTTTGGATTCCAGCTAATTCTACTTTAATGAAAAGCTCAGTAAGGTGATATCAACATATGACTATTTACACCTCTCCTCAAAGAGAAGATCCTCTGAAAAGTGTTCATCTTTCCAGAAATTATACTTTATGGAGTGTCAAACTCATAAGTGAAATAATTTATAAGTAATATGTGTTTATAATCCAAGAATGTGTTAAACTTCACAGATTCCAGAGGATATTTTTATATAAAAGTAGATTGTGTAGAGAGGTATGGAATTTGGGTAGTGCCATAAAAGAGGTGCAGTTGTTTGTTGACTCTGAGAGCTCCTGTGAGCACTGAGATATTTCTTGTTAGAACAACCACGAGGCCCCTCATGCAAGGAAAATTTATTTGCCAGCACTCAGGATATATGCAGAATATAAGCCTTATTTTGTTCCTCCATCTTTATGCAGAAAGTAATCATTAAAAACCTTTCTGATATAATTAGTACTCTATCAAATTCTCCAGGAGTTTTCATTGCTCTTAAGCACCCCAAGTAATTACTGTGCTGGGAACTTGCCATGACCATGAGCTCACCTTGAAATCAAATTACTAATAGCAGGACTGATTCTCACTTGAGGCAGTTTTTAGAAAACTCTGACTGATTGCTGCAAAAGCTACTGATAAAAGAAAACCCTTCTGCCTTCTTGAAGTGACCAGAGCCCTGGTTACACAAAGAAAAGTGTTACTGCTGACCACATGTGAGGAGGAAACGTGGGAACTGCAGGATCTGTGTAGAAGCCAGGAGAGCCTGCAGACACAAAGACTACAGATATAACAGGGAAATAGTTACCATTACAGGAAAATAGTTAACATTGCAGGTGTACTCCTTCCTCTGACTAAGCTCTCTCAGCTGTGATGTCTAATATGTGCAATCTTAACTTACCACCACCTCCTACTGACCTGAATTATCGTAAAGGGCAGTTTCAGCTTCTCAGCCAGGCAGAAAGGAAATGTCGCCCTTTCTCTGGGAAGGCCATTGCCTCGAGGGAAGTGTCCGAGTGCCGGTGTGTAAACTTCCTACACTTGGTTGTGCTGGGCAGTGTTGCAGGTAGAGAAAATTGGTCACTAATCCCAGAAACTAAAGGCCCAAGCATTCGCATCCTTGAGAGAAGAATGTTTGACAAATGCAATGGAACAAGCCTCTCCATCCGTACCAATCCTGTAGGGTCTTCAGTGAGTTTAGAGGTGTCAGGTACTCGGTTTCCTGGGCTGTCTCCTGAATGTCTATGCGTGGGGCAATCCAGAGAAGACACTTTTCTTGTCCTGGAAAGATGGAAAACTTCAAATGCCTCTAGGTTCAAACACATCTAGAGTCAGAAGGTTGATAGAAACCAGCGTCAGTGTGCTACAGATGCCTCCAGCTGACCTGACAAAAGCATGGATCTGTTTCAGCCCTTCACAGTTCCTGTGTTAACTGAATCCATAGAAACTTAAGACACTTTGCTTTTCTGAATCACAAATGCGTGATACCTACTTTATCAAGCAAGATATTAGCCACAGACTAGTGGGTGTGATTTACCTCATTTGGGAATCAGACACACTCAGGGTTATACGATGGATTATATGCACATCCCTTAAGGCCTATTAAAATTGATTTCATGGTTTATGTACTGAATAGATTCAGGCAAATGATCGGGGCAGATTTTCCCCGGAATTAATAAAACAAACAGCCTTTGGCAAGTGGATCACTGAGTAAGAAGCGTTAATTGAAAACCTACCATTAAACGTGATTGTTAGTATACCGCCTGCACAGCATCAGAGAACCAAAGATAACTTCTGGGAAACCCTCTAAATCCTGGATGTAAATTGAATGTGAAAAGAGCAGGCCAAAACTGTGGACAATACTGTACAGGCCACCTGCCAACAAAGTTTGCAGATCACCCAGCAAACTGAAGCTGGACACGTCCTGGCAGACAGAAAGAAAAGTGAAGCTGAAGCCAATTTTTCTCAGTATTTATCAACACTATTATAGCGCTGTAGCAAGAAAAAAAATTCCAGTTAGATGAGTGACAGGGTTTCTTTACATCTTTCTTCCCCTGAAATGTATGCCAGAAAGGTGTCAGCTGAGACATCTGGGAAATCCTGAAGAACAAACTGTTCAAAAAGTTTAGCCACAATCCATGAAAGCTAGATAAATCCTGATTTGAGTGATACCAAAACCTCAGCAAATGAAGCTGTATCTGGACCAACAGGCTGCAGTGAGCTGGACTTTTTATTTCAAGCTTGAGTGACCAAAGAAATAACCAACCCACTGAGAAGGAAAGAGAGGAAAACACTTTCATAAAATCGTACAATCATTTAGGTTGATGTTTGTTTCCTTGGCATAAAAATGCCTTTGGAGAGGCTGGGGGGGTCCTTCACAGCCAGACAACAGCCGGCGCTGTTGGTAAGAGTGAAAACAGCCTTCTGTGACCTGACATGTGTTTTGTTTCTGGTGAGGGGATGAAAGCACTTGTGATGCGCTGTGACATTTCTGTCACTCCTCAAAACGCACTTGATGTTCCCGCAGAGAACATCACGTCAGTGCCTTGCAGGGCGATGGGAGGGTCTGTCCCCTCCCCTCTCTGCTGCCCCTGCAGCAGAGCTGCAGCAGATTCACATCCTTTGGGGGCCCCAGTGGGCTGAGGTGGCACAGAGGGCAAATGCTGCTGCTGCTGTTCCTTAGAATCAGGTCCCCTTTCCTTGAGGACAGAAGGGGCGGGATGCAGCCTTCCATGTAACAGAAATTCAGTGTGCTTGAGAACCTTTTGCAGCATTTTCTAATCGTGGTGAGAAAGCCTCATTACAAGCAGTTACTTTGCTGTATCCCACGAAAGCCAGAAATGCATTTGCAGAGGCCAGAGCTGCCCAGCCCTGTCAGCACTCTAGCAGACAGTGTGGGAAACAGCACGAGTGCTGAAAAGTGAGCAAAGAGCTAACGCTGCTTTGGAGCCCAGTAATCCCTTCTGCAGCATTGTTCAAGCTGCTGTTCCTTGACAGGCAGGGTCACATCCTCAGCTCCTCTCGGCTGGCGCTGCTGCACCAACCGCGGTGCGGCCGACAACAGCCGGGCTAATTTACTCCCACCAAGGATCTGACCTGCCGTTTTCTTCCTGACAGCATCCCGTAAAAGATACACCATGTTCTGCCGGGCCAGGCTAATCTGCTGCTGGAGGAGCGTCCATTGTTCAGCCGGCCGTCCTTATCACCCGCTCTCGCCAGAAAAGAAGCGCTGGCTGGGTGCTGGTGACAGCCCTCTTCAGGCGCGGGTCTCGCTGAGCCTGTGAGAAGGCTCACGCTGCAGCAAGCCCCCAGGAGGACGGGAAACAGCCGTGGCTATGAATCAGCCCAGAAACAAACGATTCGCTACGGGTACATTTGTGGAAATGGCATGGTTCTGTAAAGTGTGACAAAGGCTTTTATCCCAGAGCAATGGAAAGCCTCACAACGCCCCCAGCTCCCTCTTTCCATGCCATCTTGAAGGATGGTAATTATTGCTCTGGATGCGAATACTCCATTTCTGTTATAAGTCACTCTAAAAAAGCAAGTCCACTGCCCTTTCCATGCAAAATAGTGCTGGATTGTGTTGAAAAGACTGCTGAAAACATCTGACAAAACATGATTTTAATAGTCAGAAAGCTGTGATTCAGCAATAACTGATGGACTTGAGAGTGTGTGATTATTTAATTAAGAGTGTTTCCCTGTTGTGCTTGCTGCAGCAGGGATCAATACAGTGAAGACAGGCAGTACTGCAGAGCTCTGAGGCTCTCCTGGCAATGTGTTGGGACAGGAGACATGTGGACTCTGCTGCTGTAAAAACCTTCACCCTGTGAAAAACAGTTCCTTGATTCCCTGTTGAAAAAGCAAAAAGATTGGTAGACACTTTGTCCCTACCATCATCCACGAGTTGTGAGGATGCTCTGGCCCTGGGAGTTGGCATGTTACTTTAAGGAAACCATTTGGAAGTGACTGACGGGCAATGGTATTGATGGAAGCACTGCCTTGTGATGACCCAGTGGTGCTTGTTGGCACTCCCAGATCCTTCTGTGTCCCCTCATTCTTCACAAGCGAAAAAATTCTCTCTGCAAAGTTGGACTGCATAGTAAGAAAAAGGATGAGAGTTTCACTCTTCTCTGAACTGCACGTTTCTGAGTGGTGCCATGGGTTTTCCTGGGCTATTCTAAAGGAGAAGTCTGACTTAAACAAATGAGTCCAGAACTGGACTGCTTTTTATCATGCTGATGTTTTCTGTTCTCATTTTATGGCCCTGAATTTTCAAGGGCACCTTTGAATTAATCTTTTCAATTTGTTTTAAGGCCTGCCTGAATTTTCATAATGGGCTGAAAATGTATATAGAGAAGCCAAGATAATAACTTCAGAAGGAAAGGTATTGCATCATGTTGTTGTACAGGAAGCACAGAGGTACCCTGAGCTTTTCCTTACAAAGACTAGACACCTTTTTATATAAATAACCTTGAAGTAAGAGCATTACCATAGCAAGAGCTTCACCAATACCTCCCTAAATGCCTATTAGCAGACTGTATGTGCGATATGAACTGCAACAACATCACCAGAATTCTACTTGGCTACTCCAAAAGACAATGCAGGCTGGGACTAACAATTATACTAATGCACTGTGTTGCTTAATTGAAGGAATTTATGACATAAAATAAATGTCAGAGTTCAAAGCCAAGTATGTGTGAGGGAGAGAGAGAATGTGTGCAGGTAGGGCTGTTGTCAGCTGGAGCACTAAATACAGCCCTCTGTGATTTTACATCTGGGAAAATATCCAGAAATCCTTTCTAAGCAATAAATTATAGGCTTGTGGGACAGCAGTGATATACAAGCAAAGCAGCACCTGTAATGAGCTTGCAACCATCACCGAGACCTGGGAACCTTAATGCCCATTAATCTGAGAGGGAAGAGTAAGAATGTGCCAACAATGCTAGAAAGACTCATAACATACCCACCTTGTCTTCCACCTGAGTAAGTGCACAGACTGTTAATGAGAACACCATTTTTTTTTCTCCCCTATCAGCTTCTTAGAAAGTATTTGCTTGTCAAAAGTAGTTCACAGGGTCATGGTACAATAATTTTCACCAGTCATTACTGCTTCTGTCAGCTTGGTGACTTGGAACTTGCGAACTTGGAAGTGCAGTTAAAAAAATAATTATGAAAGTATGTCTTGATCAGCGTTGATTCATCAGTTGCTTGGTGTATGCAAAAAAATGTTATCATCCTTAATTGTTTCTGTGATACTGTGCTCTGAGAGGAATATCCCTCAAAGGAAACCCTTGGGAGAAAACACTGCTCTCAGCTTTTATGATACTAATGTGGCTTGGACTAAATTGATCAAACATTCCACAGAGTAGCTTAAAGGGACCATTTAGCATTATTCCCAGCTGGCAGCTTGCTCTGTCTACTTTATAGATTAGTAAAATGTTTTCCTTGTTTTGGTTTGTCCTGTGTTTTAGCCTATATTAATATTTAAATTGACTTGGAACGAACAAGTTCCCTTTGATGGCAACAGAGATGTTTTGATGAAATTCAAACTAAGTAAAGGCCAACTTTGGGTTTTATTCTTCCATCTTCTACTTGATACATATTGGCAGTCCTGGAAACAGTTCCTCGCTGAAAGGCTTCTCCAAGAGTGAGACAGCTCAGACGGCGCAGAGAGCAGCAAGAGCTCCAGTCCTGCACTCCAAAAATGCAAGGTCCTGGCACCTCCGTGGAGCCTGGGGAGCAGGCAGATGGGAGCCCTGCTTGAAAGATTTTATGGGCAAGGACAGCAGGGACTGTGATGTCAAAGCATGGAAAAGAAGCCGTGCTAGGCAGTACTAGGATCAGTGCATAAACCTTTTCACATCACGTATTGTTTTCTAGATGAGTCCATTAGCTGCTGCACCAGCTACCAGAGGGTGCATCGTTTAAAGGGCTCCAATGCACATACCATGCACAGGATGCTGTTTTATACAGACCTGAGCCAGGGAAAGAGCTTTCACAATAAAAGGCTTTTGCTAGAACCTGAGGCATCTGTAGTTCGCTTTCAGTTCACAAATATCTTCTTATTGCGGGCACGAGAGTTTGCTTTAGAGTAATCGATGACTCAGGCCAGAAGGGACTCGTCAGGTCTTGCACATTACACAGACCAAAGAACGCCCCTCTTAATTCCTGTGCAAAAATCATTAGCAGTGTTTGGTGCTAGAAAAACAACCAATTATAATGTTAAGCTTTCCAATTGTGGAAAATCCACTACAGCCCTCGTTAATGTTTACTTACCTTCAGCGATAACCAAAATGCCTCAGCTAATTTGTAGTCTGAACTCATCTGGTTTCAAGCTGCATCCACTGAGTCTTATTATACCTTTCTGTTCCACAAGAGCCCTTACAGAGGAAACTGCAACATTAGCTAGAAGGAGAAAAGCGCAGGGGTGATATTCCACGGGAAATTAAGGTTCAGGGAGATAATGATGATGCTCCTTCAGTGAATACATGTAGCAGTGCATGTCACCTTGCAGAACATAGCCTGGAGCTGCGTTTTTGGGGCAATATACGTCAATCTCCTGGGACAGGAATTGCATTCTCTTCCCGGAGCCGAACGTCAATTACAGTCACTGTCTTTTAAGATGTTAAAACTACAAAAAGGGTCAACATATGAAATATTCATGCTGACATTTCCTTATAGCACATTCTTTCCTGGATCAGCCATTTCCTTAGCACTAGCTGCATCATACTGTGCTCCCCTGCTGCCCCTCTCCCCCTAAGCCCTGTCAAATCACCTGCCCTTGAGGCTCCTCTGGCCCCTTGCCAGGAGAAATTCTGTGACGTTTCTTTCTCTGCTGCGCTGCCTGGATTGCTCTCAGCCCGTGCAGGCTGTAACCTGGCTGTGTTTCTAAGCCTGTGTGATTCTTCCAGTGGGTCTCCAATGCCCAGCACTATCCTGACCCCCATTCTTGGTACCGTTTCATGCTTCATTGCACCACACAGTCAAAAAATTCTATCAATAAGCAGTTTATAGAATGTGTTGTGCGACAAAGCAGAGTGAAAAACAAAGAACCTTACAGTTTGCAACAGGAGAAATCATCACAAAGCTTAGGTTAATTTCACATGCAAATGTTTTCATTTTGAAATGTCTAAAGCATTTCCTTGTATGAATGTTTTCTTTCAGCAAAGTTGCATAGGAAATTTATTTATGTAAATCTCTCTCTGCAAAATCTTTCCCTTTTAGTAAATTGGCCCTTTCCAAAAAATATGACACAACTGAACAAAAATCATTGACAATATATCTTCCAATCTGATTATGCCTAATTATGATTAGCAAACTCATGCTTAAGGGTTTTTATTTTTTCTTTTGTCTGCTAACCACCATATGTGCTTCTGGTGGTAGATAAATAACATCATCCTGATTGAGATGCAATTGCTAGTTCACATGGTGGTTCCTCATTTTAAAGTATTTAAATTTTTAATGTAACCTTGGGTATCCTATCGTGCTGTACCTCACCCCTGTGTTTTGAGGACTTCCTTTAAAAATCACAGTATAGGGAGTATTTTCTGAGTGTCTGTCACTTCTTCCCTACGAGGCTGAAACTTTACAGAAGAGGTTGGCAGAGATGTTGCTAGTGATAGCTGTTGTCTATACTACACATTTCCTCTTTTCTCCCACTTTTTTTTTCTTTTTTTGTAGAAGGAAATTTTTGCTGCAGAGTTATCCCAAATTCTTCTGAACATACAGCTGTCATACAGCTGTCATCTTTTTAGTTTTATTCACTCAAGCCTGAGATTTGTAAGGGTTATAAAGCAGGGCTTGTTTATCTGGGGAGAGTTATGAAGTCAGACCTGGCTTTAGTTGCTCCTGCTCTTTGATGGTTGTGCTGGACTGGCTCTTACATGAATGTTGTGAGGTGATATCCTGACAGGGAGAAGGGCTGGTGTGATGTGTTTAGAAAAGAAGTGCTCAGGCAGCCTGCCCAGACACAGCTTGCTGCGGGCAAGAGGACAAATTCCACATTATTCCAAAGGTGCAGATGTGATGATTGGGGTGACTGGAAAAGTGGGTGCATGCCACAGTGCCAGGAAACCCGACCTCCAGTCTCCACTTGGCCATTAAACTGATGGATGCCTGCGAGGAAGAGCCTTGCTGCATCACACCTTTGCTCCATTGCATCTTCCCTTTAGCCTCCAAGACATACTGAGATCACCACCTGTTTGGGGAGGGAGGGCACTGTTTTACATTCTCTATTGCTGGGAAGATGATGCCCTGCTTTTGGTAGGGTCTTTGAGGTGCTGCTGAAATAAGAACAATTAAAAATAAAACAACAGCCTCGAGCACACCGAAGCGATAAAGCAAGTTTGTTCAGACAAAGTTGTCTCACAGAGGGATACGGGGATTATTTGTATTACCCCGAGGTAAAGCACTGAACACTTGCATCCTCTGTGCAGAAAAACAAACTGACCCAAATTCTTTAAGATTGCTTTCATTCAAGAGCCACAGTTGACAGAAGAGCCACGTAGCAGCACTGAGGAAAGCAGCACCAGCAGTGCTTTCTCCAGTTTGTGGGGCAGCCCCAGAGCTGTCGCTCGCTCCCTTCCCAGCCCTGTGGGGTCTTGGCAGGAGAGGCGGGCAGAGGGGGCTGGCCAGGTTCTCTGGCCGGCCACCTCTGCTGCTCTGCCCTGTGCCCGGAGCTCAGGCACAGCTCTGGCACATGCCTCTGCTCTGGTCAAGGTCTGGGAGCGTCGCGTTCCAGTTTCCCTCCTTAGCTGCTATGCCTTAGTCACACTTAGGCGTGAACTCGAGCCCTGAACGTATCTGTCCAGCTTGCTTCCTTTAGTCAGCCCTGGCAACACCCCTTGAGTCACCTGAGCCCGCTGTGTTTGCTCTCGCACGCAGTTGTGCAAGAGCAAAGCCACATCACAGGTGTCTGTCAGGTATTTTGTATACAAAAGGCAGCCTGGAAGACGCAGCCAAATGCCCTATCACCGACCTAGCAGGAGAAGCCAAGCAGCCTGCGTGAGTCATTCTGTGTCAGGAAACAGATTTGCCTTCCACTCCGAGGCACTCATTGGGGAAAAAAGGGAAAGCTGCAGCCTGTGCTCCTAGCTAGCCCTCTGGTAAAGTCTGTGAGCTGGTGGCACTTGGGTGACTTTACAAACAGTGTGGGGCTCTTTCCATCAGTTCAGAGGCTCCCTCCTCCCCAGAGGAAGAAATGTGTTAATTAAGCAGGCAAAGCTGTGCAAGCTGGGCTGTCAGGCACTTACAGACTGCCTCTTCAGATCCTCCCAGCAAAGAGATGTCTCAGCACTGTCGGGCCTCAGTCGGTTAAGGATGAGCAAAATGCTCCTTTGCGCTCAGGATGTGCTCAACCCCACAGCTTTGCTTGTTCAGTGAACAGGTTTCTAGTATTTCTACCTGAATTTGTCTCAGGAATAGAAACAAGCAAGGGGCGGTTGCAAAATCTGTAAATTCCCGGTGTAATTCCCGGGGTTTATTTTGGTATCAACTCAGGCATTTAACTGGCAGTAACTCTCAAAATTTTCAGATCTCAAGATCAGAAAACAGAAAGTGAAAACTAGAGAAACTTCTAGTGAATGACCCCACATGACCTTCCACTTTACAATGACCAAAACTTAACAGGTTTTTCTTTTAAAATCTTCTCTGGTCCTTCCCCTTTTGTTGCTATTGATGTGTAATCAACAGTTCTGTCGTTCAAGCTTTTAAATTAGAGACACCTTTGAAATTTCATCTTTGCTGTCTTAGCACATTCGAGAACTTCCTGGAAGTATTTAACGCTTGTAAATACAGCCTTAGAACACAGAAAATTAAAATACTCTAAGGTGATCAGGCGGAGATCCAGCTGGCTCAGCGTCTCGTTCCTGACTTTTGGCAGTAATGCAAACCATACAAAAATACTTCCCTGAATACTTGCATAGGCACCAGCAATGTGCTGCAGAGGGATTTCCTGACTGATGGTCAATGCCTTTTCAAAGACTAGCTCTTGATGGCTGTTTTCTGCATTTATTAACATCCCTGTGTATTTAGTGAATAAATGTTAGTGTCCTGTTGTCGTGTGACAGAGAATTTAGTCTTGTTTGTGGCACATGCCTGTGAAAGCATGTTTTTAATTCAGTTATCTCTTTAAAGGGGGCTCTTTCTTTAGCATTTTTTTTTAACACTGACAGGAGGACCAGAAGGGATTTGAGACCTGAATTCTTGAAGTGTGGCCATCTGACTGTGGGGTCACCTTCAAGCTCCAAATGATCAGGAGTTGGGTAAAAGTAAAAAGTACAGAATGTGGGACTTGGGCTCAGGAAAGCAGGGGTGTATGAACACCTGCCAGCAGCCAGATGCCAAAAATTGTCAGGCAATAGTTGAAAGCCAGTCAGGAAGGAGAACTTGGGAGATACAAGATAAAGATTGCCAAGGGTGGGAAAAGCAGATAGGCACAATGTGACATCTTGGGACTCACTATCCTGACAGTGTGAGAGATGTGGCAGTCTGCAGGAAATGGATCATGCACAAAATGAACTTGTGATGGTGCAACTCAATTTGCTTTCTTGAAACTGTTGAGCTGTTGATTTACCAAAACATTGAAATCTCAGAGGCCATTGCACTCGAATAATACACTGCTGCTGGCAAGGAAGAGCTCTAGCTGGCCTTCCCAAAGGAGAACATGTGGAGACACAAGTGGTGTTAGAGAAGCAGCAGGAGGAAGTACAGCGGAGAAGCTGTGATATTGTCTGCCTAGCTGCAGGTAGAGCAACAGAGGTCATGGCAGGGATTTCTATGAGTGGAGACACCAAGGAATAAGATGGTAGCAAAGTAAAGGAGCCTGGAAGCACTCACTGATGTGTTTAAAGAACTGCCTTGTATCAAGGACAAGGAAGGTCTTGGTTACAGTGATGTAGGCAACACCCAGTATCCTCAATATCTGTGTTTGGACTACTGTGGTTGGGGAGATAGTCCCAAAAATATGTGGACGTGACAAGAGAACAGACTGGATGAAAAACCATCAGTACTGGATGAAAAGTTGTGGAACTGAGAAATAACTAATGTTAGATAAAGCGTTTGATGAGATGAGAAGGTACTTGGTGTACAAGGTACACCATGGATCAAGAGTGACTGAGAAAGAAGGAAGGGGATAAGGCAGCCAGATCCTAGACACAGGGACCTCTGCATTCCTACTCGAGAATCAGAGACACAGCATCAAAATAATGCATACCAATGCTGGGAAAGATATTTAGTCCCAGAAGGAACCAAGTTCATTACGAGGTATTTCCTTAGAAGCCCAGCAGAAGGTCCTCAAACAAAAAGCAAAGAGGCAGGTGTGAGGAGTCAGAATAAGTGCTCTGCTGTGGTTGCTATCACCTGGCTCCCCTCACAAGAGGAAGGAGCAGCCCTTGAAGTACATGTCCTTTCTCATTTCCCTATTCTCTGGAGTTAGAGAATAGAGAAATGGGAGGAAACACACTCCATGTGGGAGAAATGCGGGGCTTCCAGGTGCAGGGAGGGAGATGGGGAGGGAGCCCACCACAACCTCAGCAGGGGTAGGTTCAGGTTCTGGCAGCTGCCCTGTATGGATGACTCCAAGGAAAGCATAAGCTGAGGTCAGAGGCTGGCAGGGCAGCCCCTGAGTGTGGTGAACAGTCAGAAGGTCAAGTGTATTTGAGTCTAACAAATTCCTGACAGAAGCACTTGTTGTATATCTTACAGAGATCTGTTTAGACAGGGGACAAAGAAATCAGGCTGAAACTGGCTTCCTTTAGGGTACAGATAAAATCAGGACTTCTTTCTTCTTGGACAAGCAATTGGAGAAGCAATTTCGCTAGTGTCTCTCCTAAAATGAGTCGTCTCATACCTTCATTGCTGTTGCCATCAAGTTGTGAAGCTGTCTGCTTTACCTCCATTTCAGTTCCTCACAGTTTGTATCTCAAATGTTTTATGTACAGATTCGGCTGTGCTAGAAGCACACGGTTCACATCAAGTGTAGTCTTGCTTGTTTTTATTGAAACTGATAACAATCTCATTGCAAAGAGTGGAAACATTATTTCTGACTAATCAGGTCACACAAGATAACTCACATGCTACATTCATTATACAATGATTACTATTAAGCATTGCCCCACATGGAGAATATATTCAGCAAACTCTCTCAATCCTTTTAATTGTGCCTATAAAAGTGTGTAACATCCTCATATAGTTGATGCATTGTCATGACCATGGTGCTCTGAAGGAGAGAGATTCTATTCTTGCACACTGCTAATTGCTACAATATACCATGGATGTTGCCATAAGTAATAAATTCCTGAAACTACCTCACAGGGATTTGGTCGTCTCGATTTTATACTGTAAAAATTCAACTGAATGGCACCATATATATTTGGGGAAAGAGGCACACTAAATTAATCACATCTTACTTTTCTAATACAAAAAGACTTGCAGAAAATTGCTTGACACTGCAGTACTGTCTTGTGCTGTCACCCTCACTTGCATCACACGTTTTTGCAGATAAACAGGATTCTGTTTAGTCTGTTTTCAACATTTCTGGACAGGCACTGCAAGGCTGAATCAAAAGGTCTCAGTCCTTCCAAAGTTCCTAGATTGTTTCCTCTATGCTCAGATTCTGTGATTGCTTTACCTCTGATGCACAAAAAAAAAAAAATCACAGTTCTTTGAAAACTTTCTGCCATGTTGTTTGTTCTCATAACTCCAAATTAGTAAAATAAATATTTTCCCTAATTTCTGCGTAGAAAGAAAAAAAAGTTAATTTCCTTCTTCAAATACTCAAAAAGTCAATTAGTTGCACTCTGCCAGACATGCACACCAATTGTGGGGAAAGAGAAAAGTACAGTCAGAAGTAACTGACATACAAAGCAACAGCTTTATCTTTGTAGAGATGAACTCAACAAGCCCTCACAGTTCTAAAACTCACCATTATACTGTTTACCCTTAAAAGCAGCTTGCACTGAATATCTTTGTTTTGCTTGCTCACTGAGTGGGCTCACGTTTCTGGCACATTGAAAAGTCTTTACTAACCTGTTGGGAATGCAATTTATTCCTAAGAAGACACCATGAAGCTGGACATGTAAAAGAGTTTTGTGACTGGAATAATCTTGTAATGCTTGGCAGGAATGTGATTTCTTACCTGGCTGTGGTGGAAATAAGCCGCATGCAAACAATAAATTCTCCTCTTTTTTTTTAATGTTAAAGGGGAATTTTGTTACAGGGCATACAGTCAGTTTTTATAGATAATGTTTCATATGCTCCCTTTTCCTCACTTGATTTTCCTGCAGGTAGACACACACACAAAACCAGAACAGGGAAACATGACAAATTGATTGCATGACAACAGATTTATCTCTTGTTGGCTTCTTGTAATCATGTGGAAGTCATCTTAATGAGAAAGCACATACATCCAGCCACACCTCGCTTTTTGCATAATCACATGTTGGAGTCTTCCTGCTTTTCTCCCCTCTTCCTATTGCTTTCCTCAGCATTTGCACCCTGATGAGGCCGTACAAGACACTGAGTGCTGGACTATCTCAGACCTCAGAGGCCTTTTCAGTCTGGGGTCCAAGCCCACCCGCAGCAGTACCACGCACTGACAGCACGGCCCCAGCTTCTCCTGGAGCTCCCACCTCCGTGGCATCTGCCAGACCTACCTGTGTTCGTATCTTTGCAGCCAAAACCCTTCCAAGCACGGGTCACTTCCATCCCTGGCTCACAGCTCAGGAGTTATTAATGGACAGTGTGTTGGCCCTGAAGGCTGCTGGATGCACACCCGGGGTGAAACCCCACCAGGCTGCCAAGCAGTCAGCTGCACCCAGAGGAAGATATTGAGAGGATACAGCAAGAGGAGAACTGCACCCTGTTTTCCTGCCCAAAGAAGCCCTCTAGTTCTCTTATACTGCAGAGAAGTGGCACAAAGTAGAACAGATGGCCTTGGTAAAAAGCCTGGGCCGATGCTTAAAAATGCCAGTGGAGACGTGGGGGAAATCACTGTGCCTTTCACTGTCTCCAGTGAAGGATTTCTACACAACACATCTGCTAAGGAAAAGGCAGAGTACTGCCTGCGAGATTTTTGTGACCATTCCCATTCAAGGAGACAAGAGAGATGCAAGTTTTACAGGAATACCTGAGTGTGCATTCCGGTTTGCTGAGTTTTATTGCTGCTGCTGTGCTAAGCATCCAATTCTCCATCAAAAGGGGCATTTTTTCATGAGGGTCATAAGCCTTCAACCTCACTTAACCATGGAAGGAAACAGATTGATAAGACGCAGTCCCTGAAGATTTTTTCCCAGTGCCTGAAACTAAGGATATGATAAAGTAAAACTGGGATTAGAATACAATTTACAATTAGAATACAATTCATTTTCTTTAGAATATCATGAAGTTCTACAGTGCTGGCACTGCTTAGTTTGCCTCTATGCATCAGTGTTAAACATTAGCCAGATATTTCAATTCTGGGTAGAACAAAATATGAATGAGGCATCCTTGCACAAACAAAATTTGTAGGCACTGTCTGTACCAAACAGCTTGAAATAGAGGTAGATCAGATATAAATGGGGTGAGGAAAGAGGTATAAAGCAAAAGCGGTGAGGTTCACTGGATTGATGACAAAATTAGGATGTTTGCTTCACAGACGTTCTTCCCATCTTTTCTGAAGGGTTGAATTCAAAGGAAATTAGATAAACAGAAAGCAGATTGTGAAATGAGGACGACTAAATAGAAAAGAGCAGATCGACAAATGAGTAATAAAGAGGTAAAGCAATTATTACAGAGGCAGCACAGAGCAGAGAGTGATGCAAAAGTAAAACACTTTCCAAAAATCCACAAAGCTTTGGTTTTTCTCATCAGCTAGAGTCTCAGGCTGGCTTCTTCTAGCAGTGTTCTTGTTACAGTGATGAAGGAAGAAGATCACCACCCAGGTCTTGCCCTAAAAATCATGTCTGTGTGTACTGAGGAGAGACAGATGGCAGACTGAGATGCCCCAGCTGTGGGTGAGGGTATATAGACCTATAAAGCATAGAAAAGTTTGAAGCAGTTTGCTCTGCAAACTTGTATATTAAGGTTAAAAAAAAGTTTAAAAAAAGTTAAAAAAAATACAACCCTACTTCATACAGCAAAGCATGGTGGTAACACTATGGCTTTTAAATTAAAAAATCCACAAACCATTGGATATTGATCAACCCATCACATTTCTGCCTCTTTGTTCATTTTAATTTTTCCTTCCTGCTTCTTTTCTGTTCTCCTCATTTTTTGTGTACCTCTTAAGGAAAATGTTTAGCGTTGCTGTCCAAGATTAAACCTTTTTCCAAAAGAGCTGTGAACCCATGAGAATAAATGATCTTGAAAAAACCCAAACAAACCACCAAAACTTTGCTTCAGCAAGATTAATATATTTTATGCAACGGCTGATCTGATTGTGCTATGTCTTTGCTTTTCTTCAGCCTTTCTCTGCAGGTAAATGCTGGATCTTTGAAAATCTGAAATACTGTCTTTGGAAATATTTGAATTCTCTGGTACCAGATCAGGAAGCCATGGTGCTCTCCAAGGTTGGTTAGTCTTCTTTATACAGGTTACACTATACAATGTTGATGTGGCTGAAAAGTCATCAGCTCAAAGAAAAGATCCCTTTGCTACCTGCATTTTCCTTATCTTTGCCTCTCTTCCAAGTGTTTTATCTCTTTTCCTTGTCACAACAAAACACCAAAACCCCAAGTATTAAAAGTCACTCCACACTCTGAAAATAAATCTTTTACCATCTCCCTCATGATCTAAAAACTATTGCACATCCATTACTAAGCAGAAAAACTCCCATAAGGTGGTAAGAAAAAAAGAGGAATTTTTAAGTGAATGCTCAGCTCAAAGCTCTTCCTTCCACTCCTGACTTGACTTTGACTCCTGTATCTTCCTCAGAGATTGAAGGGATTTGTAGTGGTGGTTGTTGACGATATGAGGAAGCATCATTCCCAATCCACACACAAATCTGCTGTCAAGCAGCCATCTGGACTGCACTCCCACCCTGGCACCTGAGAAACACCCCAAAATCCTGACTCTTTGCATTATATCTCGATGTCTGGCAAGTCTGCCCACAAGAGAGGGAAGCCTGCAATGTTTCAGGCATTCACAAGCATCCTTTTGTTGGACTGGGGCTCAGTGCCAGGATTTGTGCTATCTTCTGCTGGCATGGACCAACAGTTGAATCCAACCCTTGATATTTAATTAAGAACAGTATTTGGAGCATCTGTTTGCAAAAGCAGTCAGAGTATATTCAGATAATGAGCACTTTGCAGCATGTTGTGAGGCCATGCATTTTATTATTTAGAGCTTTCTTGGAACCAAATTCCCTGCAAATGTGCACAGGATGAATTAGAAATAGAGTCTAAGTGTTCCTTCTTCTTCTGACCCCCAACACAGTAATGACTGTATGGAAATGGACACTGCAGAATCACGCAGAGAGAATGTCTTGTGAGCCATCTGATGGACCTAAAATTAGAGCACTAGTTTGTCTAAAGAATTGGCTCAGGAAGTCAAATCACTTAAGCTGAATAGAAAAGCATAGAAGGAAGGATGCCAGAGCAGTAAGAAACAAAAAGCATAGGTTGAATTACCCTTCCTCATTCATTATTATAGTCTTGATTTGGTGGGGTTTTTCTCTGAGAAGTGGATGATTCTTCAAACTACAAGAACATAATTACTGATCTACCCAGTGAATATAATGTTTCACACGATGAAAGTTCTATAGAAATAAATTGAGAGATGTTTCAAACTACAGGACATTAAACTCACACACTGTAGAATAATAGAAATGGTCTCAGCTAGATTTTGATTCTGATTATAGGTTTTGCTGAGCAACAGGACCTGGTGGACTGTCATTAACCCAAGAATCAAAAACACTGGTTAGTAGATAAATAAACCCTGCTTACTCCCTTAAACAGCTGTTAGTGAATGCACTTTGACATTCAACTTTGATTCTTACACTCTTTCTTTGGGAGATTGTGATGGAGACCTTTTTCTTGTGCTACAATGCATAACAGAAATGAGGAGCTGGTGAATACGGTAAAAAATAATTGAGAGATGAGATGTAAAGACATTAAATGCTTTCAGACAGGACTTTCAAGGGGAGGGTGCGATGGTAGCCAAGAGATGCTATAGCATTTTTGTTAACAATAAAGGACAACAAGTTTAATGGACTTCATAATGCATTTTATCAGATGTTTTTATGCTCCAAGCTGGTCTCTTCCACAAGGCTGGCAAGCTCCTTCAACATGTTGAAAAAAATCCAATCTGCAAAGACCAACCACTTACAAAAAGTGAGTGTTGATGAGGTGCAGAAATAAAAAAATGCAGGAGGACAGGATATAATGACTCCAGCTGCCTGGGTAGGTAGGAGGAGGGAGGGGCAGCCATTACCCAAATACGGTTCATTACAGGAGACAGAATGGAAGCGGAGGGAAAGGACAGCACAGGAAGGTGTCTGCAGGCAGGAGAGTATGGGGCTGACAGGAGAGTGTGCAGGCAGGGACAGCAAGGGGCTGCTCGGGTGGCTGCATTGCATCCTCAGCCTCCCCCAGGAGCAGGGGAAAGGCTGATAAACCATGGTGGTAGCCTGTCTTTCTGTCAATAAATTACTGGCTGGGATGTGGCATTTAAAGTGCTCTGCAGGAAGGAGGATGAGAGATCTTTATTTTCAATTATATGGAAATGCACCCAGCAATTTTGGTCTTTAAACTGGCATTCATTCATGGAGGTGGAGGCACAAGAAATGGAACTCCCATTAAGAGTGGCAGAGTACTTCTCTTCAAGGGAAACACATGAAGATGAGAATTCAGATAAAGTAGCTCGTTCTTGGAGTTCAGGAATTAGCAACATGTAGAGCAGCTTTTCCTAGGCCCAGATTTCATCTCAGGTTCTTATTTTTCTGTATCTGAGAGACCAAAGAAAGCATCAGATCAGTATGTTCTTGTGCAGGCATTCCCTTTTGCATGCCACTGGTCTGTATTCGTGGATTAATGCAGGGGAAACATTCCCTTGCACATAAAGAACTTTTTTCTACAATAACATAGATAGCTGGGAATGAAACTTCATCCTCCTATCTCCTCAGCATGGCTTGAAAGCTGTATTTACTGTATTAAACTGCTTCTTCTTTAAGCAAGTCATCATCTGTGCTAAAAATTAGCTTCATTATGATGCAATAGCAGTATTAGACCTTTTTATTGCTATTAAAGTTATTTGCCTACCATTTGTATTTTACTTACATGGACAATTAAACTATATCTGGTACATAATTTGTTTCCAATCGATTTAATTTCATGATGTGCCTAGCATAACAGCATGTTATTTAAAGGTACACATTATGAAATAATAGAAGCAAGTTCATACATTATTTAAAGATTTGTAAAAAATAGCTCTCTTAATGTAATAAACATTTTCTACTTTTTTTTTTCTTTTTTTTTAATAGGTTTGGTCTCTTCCCTTTATTTTTNGCTTCTCAGCAACCTGAAATGAAAGTACTGCTGGGCATCTAGACTGTAACCTCTGAAACATTGAAATAAGACATATGGTTCCTAATAATATGGTTCTTGATAACTCCCAAATTTCTTGAGCTAGACCACACCACTGTTTTTTAACTGAGAAACAAATGATAACAAAATGATGGATCCCATTTTCCTCAGAAAACTTCTCTTCCCACGTTCTCATGTGTCCCACAAATAACATGGCTCTGATAGGGGAATTACTGCTGCTGGACAAGATAAGGATAGAAAAGCTTTCCAATGTGGTGAATCTCAGAATCACAGCAATGAGAGCTGGAAAGGAGTCCAGGAGCTCATCTAGTTCATGCTTTTGCCTTGTGGCAGAGCCAGCCAGACCTTTTCCACATCCAGCATTTGTTATTAAGGCCAATTTCTGGGGATAAGACTCCAGGCCTCCTTGTCCTGTCTCCAGGCAGCCTTTACAGTTAAACTCTTTTTCTCCTAACATGTGACCTAAATCTTCCTTGCTGCATTTTGAAGCCCGCTAGGTCTCTTCCTCTCCACAGGGAATATTCTGATAAATACTACTATACTACTTCATTCCACTCCTCCAACCACTTACACATTTCAAGAGGCATCACATTTCCCCCTCTAATTCTTCTCCTTGCCTGACAAGATAATTCCAATTCTTCTAAGCTGTGCTTGTAAAGCACAGTGTCTGATAACAGAGGGTTACTCTCATCCACCAGATACATCCTCTCCTCAGCCTGTTCTCCCACCTCTCATGAGTAAGTTTGACTTTTGTATTAAATTTGTGAGATATTTTAATAAGAAATGGTGCACGTTAATCAGAGAAGTGATTATGTGTAAAACACTTCTATTTTTGGTTGACTTTGTAGTGGAACCTACCCCTTGCTGTCCAGTTTTTACCATTTGCACAGAAAGAATATGTTGTTACTTCAGTACTTGAATTCCTGGAGCTTCTGATGACCGTAGATTTTTATTTTCTCTCCTTTCATCAGGGCAGATAGTGCCATCATCCTCCAAGGGTAATCCCAGTGAAGATCTGCTGAAACAGATCTGAAGTCTCAAAACCTATTCAAATTTATAAATCTTCTAATGTCAAAAAATATTTTATCTCATTCACAAGAACTGAGATAAGAAATAAGATATTTAAGGTAAACTAGCCTGTTATATACTTGCTTAAAAGAGGTTTTCCCATGTGTATTCTCGTGGAATCAATCCTAGAATCCCTTAGGCTGGTTTTTCTGTATTGCATTCTACTGCAAGCATTCAGTGTAAGAGAAAAGCAGATAATTTTTTCAGTAGGTGTCTAAAAATAAAATGCACTTGGGTTCTTCTGTTAAAAGATTCTGAATCTTCCTTCAACTTCTTAGGAATGTTAAAGCATGCGGACCCTAGTGGGATATTTCCAAGTGCTGAGCTGCCTAATTTCATGAGAATGAAGAGGAGCTTGGTAGCTAAATGCTTGGGCCTTTTGGAAAGTGCTCTGTAGCACCTGTCATTGCTCAAGGCAGATGTCCAATGCCATTCTTGAAGAAATTAGACTGCTTTGCTTCAGCTCAGTGAGATGAAAGGGCAAAGGACCAAAAGACTTCTCTTAATAATTTCTTATGCCTTGAAGGAGCATTTGGCCCAGTACTGTTGTTTGTTAGTTTGGCTTTTTTTCCCCCAGAACTCAGCAATACACTATTCCTTACTTGGCAGATTCCAGAGAATTACTAAAAAATTCATAACCTAGAAACATAAAAATGTAAACAGTAATGCTGGATGCTGCACTATGCATGAAAAGAACTGAGGGCAATTCTAAATGTATACTGCTAATCAACATCACTAGGTTTGTAGACACTAAAATGATATCTTTGTCTCTCTTCCAACATGGAAAAATGAAACTACAAGAGGGAAAAACATCTCACAGCAGAAAACAAACTCAGTGTTGAAATTGGTCAGTAGTGCTTTCAACAGTCGCTTGCTTAATTGTTTCTTGCTTTCCTTGTGCTGCTGCCAAGAACAAAGGTCATATTTAATGACTGCCTAAATCATTTGCAATATTTTTTAGACTTGCCCTAGAGGTGGCTGATGTGGATCCTTTTGTACTTGGTAGGAAAGTCTCATATGGATTACCCAGTGAAAGAAATATTATCCTCCTAAACTGATTCAAATCCCTCCACATCCTCCAAAATACACACTTTTCTTTTTCTTTTCTGCTTCCTATCAAAATATGTAGTGACAGCTCAAACAAGGCAACACTGTTTGTTTCAAGATTATAGAGCACTCAGGACATCCACATCACCTTTGAAGTAAATTTTCGAAGCCATAATCCTCTGCCAAACAAAAAAGAATATATGTCATCTTAGCATCACTGTAATGACATGACCTTAACCATGAGTCAGAGACAGCAGCAAAAACTGAGGATCTAAGTCTTCTCTGTCTTGTCCCTCAAGCAGAAAATGTCATGACTCCATCACTTAGAAGTAGTGGTTTGCCATCTCTGGTCTAGAAAGTGAAATCCAATTTCATTTTTTTAATGACAGGACACTCCTGGTATTTACACACCCTTCTCTTCTTGCTTTATTATGGGCCAGTAGTTGGGCAGTAAACAAAAGGAAAGTATGTTGCACTTTCATGGTGAGGTGAAAACAGAAGCAGAGCAGAAGAAAAAAAACCACAGTGTTTAATGTTTAGTGCATGACAGCTACTTTTCAACACTGCTGGAGTCTGCCCTTGATGGCATTTAAGTCCATAGCATCACAGCACCATAGAATCACAGAATCATAGAATATGCTGAGTTGGAAGAGAACCATCAAGAGCACTGAGTCCAACTCCTGGCCCTGCACAGGACACCCCAAGAATCCCACCATGTGCCTGAGAGTGCTGTCCAAATGCTTCTTGAACTCAGATGGGCTTGGTGCTGTGACCACATTCCTAAGGAGCTGTTCCAGTGCCCAACCACCCTTGGTGAAGAACCTTTACCTGGTATCCAACCTAAACCTCCCCTGACTCTGCTCCATGCCATTTCCTCAAGTTCCATCACTGCTCATGAGAGGGAAGAGATCAGTGTCTGCCCCTCCTCTTTCCATTGTGAGGATGTTGAAGACCACAATGAGGTCCCCTCTCAGTCTCCTCCTTCCAGGCCAAACAGACCAAGTGACCTCATGAGGCCTCTCCACTCACTGATCCTGATGGGTCCCTTCCAAATCTGCATATTCCATGATTGTATGATTCACCATCCTCATGGCCCTCCTTTGGACACTCTCTAATAGTTTAATGTCCTTTTTATGTTGTGGCACCCAGAACTGCCCCCAGCACTTGAGGTGAGGCCGCCCCAGTGCAGAGCAGAGCAGGACAATCCCCTCCCTTGCCCAGCTGGCAATGACGGCCTGATTTCCCCCAGGACAGGATTGGCCCTCTGGGCTGCCAGAACACTGCTGACTCAGATTCAACTTGCCACCAACCAGGACCCTCAGATCCCTTTCCACTGTGCTTCTCTCGGACCTCTTGTTCCCTCGTCTGTACACACAGCCAGGATTGTCCTGTCCCAGGTGCCAAATCCAGCACTTTCCCCTGCTGAACTTCATTTAATTGGTGATTTCCCACCTCTCTAATTTGTCAAGGTCTCTCTGCAGAGCCTCTCTGCCTTTGAGGAAGTCCACAGCTTCTCCCAGTTTAGTGTCACGAGCAAACTTTGGGTCCTTTCTCCAAGACATTAATGAGGATGTTGAAGAGAAGTGGGTGGAGGATGGTCCTGGTTTAGGGCAAATTTTGGAGGAAACTTCCAAAGGGTCCCTCTAGAAAGCAGATTCAAGCAGCCCTCCCCCATCTGGTTTGGGAAAATATTTCCTTGGAGAAAAGGGAAAAAAACCCCTGTTTATTTAACTAGCAAAGTATTCACAAGTATAAAAACTGAATAATATTAAACAATAAAACCTCTCGCTGTTCTGAAGAGATGGCAGATTCAGAAAGTCTTTGTTGTGGGGGTGACTTGGCTCACTCAGTCTCTCATCAATCCCTCTGGCACTGGAAATGCCGATGGGGCACAGGTGTGAGCTCCCGGTGTTCTTCTGGGTTTTAGGTCCAGGGCTGATCAGTTCCAAGAAAAAAGAAAGCCACAGTCTGGGGAACTTCTCTGCCTCAGCTAGCTAAAAACTAACTGAAAGCAAAGGAGAGCTCTCTCCTGCTGTCTGTGCTGCAGACAACTTTCCGTGAGAGAGAATGTGGGGAGCGAGCGCAGCTCCTGCAAACCAACTGCACACCTCTTCTCTCCCCCTTTGCTCTTGGAGCCTGTCTTAAAGGTGCAGAACTCGACATCCAGCATAAACAGAGCAGACAGCTGCGGATACAAGCACCACCCAGTCACCCTAGGACAAGGATGGAGCCCTGGGGACCCCCCTAGGGACAGGCACCGGTCTGATGTCGCCCCATTCCCTATGAGCCTTTGTGCCCCACCCATGAGCCAGTTGCTCACCCATTGCATAACACTGTTATCCAGCTGTGGGCTGGACATTTTGTCCAGGAGGGAACTGTGAGAGAGAGTTTCAGAAGCTTTGCTGGAGTCCAAAAAGCATCTACTGGCTTATGAGGTAATCCAGCTGGAAAGGCGCCTCTGGAGGGCTCCTGTCCTCAGGGCTCTAAGCAGTCAGGTTCTTTAAAACCTCCAAGGACACAGACTGTACAACCTCTCTGGGCAATGCTTTCCCATGCTCAATTTGCCTCATGATGTTTCGATATACCCAGTCACAGCATCTCCTCTTTCAAGATACACCTGTTGTCTCACATGCTCTTGCCACACATCACCATGAAAACCCTGGTTCTGTTTCCTCAAAAACCCTCTGATAGGCACTGGAATTAAACAATGTGAAAATGCAGAAGAAAGCAGAAGAAAGCAGAATCCTAAATTGGCTACAGTTTGTTGACAGCAACATCAGACCTTTGTATCAGTGTCTCCCATTTCCTCTCCTCAATCCTGACAGAGTGTCAGCTCCTGATCCTTCCCCAGCGTGCTGATGCAGCCAGGTATGGCAAACACAGATCCTGTGTGGAGGGCCACTGACTCAAGACAAACTTTGATATGCATAAACAGTCTCTCAGAAACACGAGTGGCTGCAATGTCACATCTTCGTACTCATCTTCAGTGTCATTCTTGGCTTGGAGCTGGGATTAACCATCCATTATCTCTCAGTCACAAAAGCTGGAAACCAAGCTTGAATTGATGTTCTAAATGCAAACTGATATTCTGAAATCATTTCTTGGCCCGGGAGTACGTGCTGGTAACACATTAACCAACGTGAGAACTGGTAACGCTGCATCTCTACCTAGGCGTGTGCTTTCAGACCTTGCCAGACAGGGGAAAGAGAGAACAGCTAAGCCTTGCATATGCTCCCTGTTTCCCTCAACAAGACCATAAACCAGCAAATTGTTACACTAACCTTAGCTTGCATATCCAGACATTCCATTGAAATGATGGGCTGTAGGCTTGTGATTAGCTATCAACAGATTGTCATTGAAATGTCATCCTTCACGAGTTATTTAAGCTTAAATAAATTTAGCAGAGAATCGAGCCACACTGGGGGAAGTTCGGCTCGTAGAAATTTGCTGTCCCATTAGCTCTGAGCCACACTCATTTTTAGTAGTGTGTAATGACATGGGTAAAACCCATATTTTGTAGGATGGAGACACAGCGAATGTTAATAATGATTTAATTAGTCATTTGTACCAACAGTAAAAATATCCGCAATTACTCTTATTAAGCCCAAACTGGAGGACTGCCTTTTATTCCCAAGGGAACAGGCACACAACCAGATCATGGGAATTAGGAAGAAAGTGCTTTCCTGACTGCATTCCACTTTTGCTCATTATTAATGCATTTTTCATCCTCAAAAAGCATGACAAGAGATCCGAGTGCAAGAGGAAGGCATGGGAGAGAGAGAGAGAAATTGTCAGTGTATGAACTTGAACTTATTAGCACTGGCCTGGCACTTCCTAACACACATCTAGAAACTGTACTGGTAGTAACTAGCATGAATCCTCGATTCAGAATTTGAAGTTTTGCTTATAGGAGGCTCTTCTGAAGCTTGTTATACTGTTCCCAGCAATGTCCAGTCTGCCAAGGAATGGCTTGCCCATTTCACATCTTTTCTCTTGAGTACCGCCAAATTCCAGGTCCTTCTCACCCACGGCAGAACACGTTTCTATTTCCAGGGGCACTATTATTTCAGAAAAAAACCCAAAACTGTGGTTAACACGTGGTGGCAGCAGTGAGTAGCAAGGAAGGAATGATGAAATCGACACTCAAGCTTCAAGGAGCATAAGGTATGAGCAACTTCCATAGAGCTGTTGAGTTTTCCACGTGCCCATGTGGGCATTTCTGCATTCTTTATGCATATCTTTGCCTGTCCAGGTGTGAGTATGAGTTTTTTTCTGAGGGTGTTTCATCCCACTGTGTGTGTGTGTGTGTATCTGAACACTTGTACGAGCGCTTCAGACCACAGACAGGAGCCAGGTGATCCTCACAAACACATGAGCAATGTGACACTTCTTAGCTGTTGCTGCTTAGCCTGCTCCCCAAGCCTAGGCTGCAGCACCTGCTCTTACAATATTTAATGCCAGCTCAGGGCTGAGGATGGGATGCTGAAGCCAACAGTGAAATGCAGAGAGAAGGGTGTGCCTTGTTATTTTGGGGTGTCATGTCCTCGCTCCTCTTCTTCTAGAGTAATGAGAAGAAGGCAAACCTAGTTAAGTTAAAACAGAGCTGTGTGTAAGAAATAAATAATAGTATAGAACCAGTTCAGCAAATAACAACTGTGTTTATCATTTTCATAATTTTCCTCGGAGAAAAATAAATATTGGTTTTATGAACATTGTCAGCACTATGTCAGTGTCAGGAGACTTAATTTTGGAAATTACTTTGTTTCTTTGTGTTACATCTGAGCAGCCTAAAGATGAAGTATCATAGCACAGCTCTGGGCTCTGACTCAGGAAAAGGCACAGTAAGTGTCGGGAAACACGAGAAGATTAGTATTTCTACCTCATTTTGGGACCTGTGAAGCTGCATGTTCAAATGACAGGCTGCAAAAGGTTTGGGAACTGCTTCATGAGCTGCAGCCTGTGGAGCAGGGGTGGAGTAGGTGACTGCTGTGAGCTGAAGGACCTTCCCACCATAGGCTGCCTTTGCTCTTCAACCAGTGCCCTGGGAAGTCAGGGAGGAGCCTTAGCACAACAAAGAATGAAGTCTGTCCCCAGAGAAGCTGCCAGCCATTAACTACAGTAGTAATTCCAAGCATCCCTCACACATGGAATGATGGAATCAGTGTCGTTAGTGAGATGTCCCTTCAAAGGCAGGGGAGAGGATGGGAAAACATGATTGTTTTATAAACAATAAACTGAGCAGTTTTCACTGCTTTTATCAAAATATTATGGAGTGCAATTGTCACGGTCCATAAAGTGATGACAGAATTGAAGGCAGATGCACTTGCAGTGATTTCAAAGCTGTTTCCCTGAGACTGTAGTATTTGTAATGAGTGTGCACAGAGGAGGGATGAAGCCCTGTTGAAACACAGCAGTGCTGGAACCATAATGGTGCTGACAGGATTTAATGTGAAAAAAAGAGTAAGGCAGGACTTTCCACTGCTGCCAGAAGTAATAGCCCAATAATGTAGACTGGTCAGCCTGCATTGCCATTTTTTTTATCCTGACTAGTCATGTGTGAAAGCTATTACTCCTGATGAGTCCCTATTCCTGTCTGTGTCTTCTCATGATCTGTATTAATGACTCCCAGCACACCCTAGAAGTCCTCAGTGGGATTTCATAGCAGCCCTGATGCTGTTGTTCACATGGGCTGATCGGTACCTTGGCCTGTGCTGTGGTGCAGAGATGATTATAACATTGCCAGGCTGTAAACACAAAAGGGAGGAGAGGTAGATTTTTAATATACAGACTTTCAACCCCCACTTGTTGCCTGAGAAGAAGAGTTGTCCTTGCCACTGTAGGACTGTGTGAGAGAATGCAGGAGAGGAAAAGAGAAACCACACATCCTGCCTGAGCCCAAAGAAGCCCTGCCAAGGCATCAATGAGTATTTCTGCAAGAGATCCTATCAGATCAGAGGAAACGGAGACAAGATGTTAAGGATCTGTCTTGGGTTTTCTCAGGGGCACCTTGAAATTTTGCTAGCCCACTGTGTTTCCCAGTGCCTGCTCCTCAGGATGGAGCATTGCCTTGGAGGGAAACAGGGAGCAAGAAAAGAGGGCAATATAAAAATTATTTGCATTAGCCTTGCATCTTCTGGAGGTGTGAATATAGGACAAGTAGAAAAGGGAACAAAAAAAATTTAAAAAAATCCCAGACTTTCTACAGTCATCTGTTGCTTTCTTTGTGTTCTTAGCAGGATTAAGTTTTGGGAACATGTGGCATCACCTCCACCGTGCAGCAAATTTCAGTATTCTATGTATGCTACAAAAATTTAGTTGCTGAGTGTGGCAGTAGTTTCACAGCACTGTTAGAGGATGGCAAGAACCACGGCCCGTTGCAGTTTCATTAGCATAATTGGCATCCGCACTTCTATGGATTCAGCGTTACTGAGGCAGTTTCAAAGGGACTGATTATGTGCTGTATTCCTTGGAGCAGTATTTCAGCCAGAGATCCCACTGGGATGGAGCAGACATGAAAAAGAGCCCTAAATTTTATAGTGCTGTGTCAGTATTACTACAAGAAAAGTGTAGTAACTAAAAGGAATTTGTCACACAGAGGCAATTACCAGCTTAATGGATTTACATTGTTCTTTTAGATTTATCTTGATCATTTCTCTGTTATACCTTCCCTTGATCATCTAATAGGTTTGCTCTTTCCTTAGAAACTGAACTTCAGTGTTTTCTGTTACTTGCATGCAAAATGTAGTCACTGACTTTATGATCTAGAAAATAAGGTGTAGCAGCACTCTAACAGCATTAAACTACATGTTTCTGCTAGCAGCAGATTGGGCTCAGAGTTTTTTCTTTTCCTTTGTGAAGCAAATGCCCAAATGCAACTGCACAGCCAGCAGGGCAAAATCAGCAAGCAGGGTACAACATCATGCACTTGCTTGTCCCCAAGTCTGAGGATACAGACTAGAACAGCCAAAAAAATTCTGACTATGGCAACATCTGCTGAGAGCTCCAACCTGCACTTGGATCTTGCTCAGGTTTCAAGGGTGTCCCAGCCACCTCACAGCTCTTACTCCAGCCAGTCTTGCACTGCAACATAAAGTCGTCAGGATTCCACACTTTTCTTTTTCTTTTTTTACCCTGGATGTGCCAGAAAGTGGGTGTACTCCTCCAGGATGATTTTGCACCGGAAGGCTAGTGCAAGGATGTTGAAGAGGGTTGACAAACCTGACTTGTAATTTTTTTTGGAAGCCATTTCAGTTGTTAGATAAATATTACAAAAATTTTAACCTATATATGTATTTCTATATATATACATTATATATCCTTATATGTGGGCTATGCAGATTTAACATCATACAATATGTGAATTCTGCAGTAAAGGAACAGGGAAATTATGAAAAATTCTGTTTCTGCTCTTGTTACAGTCTGTGTGCCTGCAGCTGTGCACAACCTGTGAGACCTGATGGCTGCCAGCTCCCCTGCCCAGGGAGGGACACTGAAAACCTCCTGACAGTTCCCAAGGACAGAAGCTAATCCAGTGCTGACTTGTGCTTTCACAGGTAGGAGCCCAGGTCCTCATTCTGGAGGGCAGCTGTGACATCTCTCTGGGGAAAGGTCTCCAACACCAGGTCCTGCCATTCAATTACCCGAGAATTCCAGGGATCTGTCCTGAAGTCTCGGGGCTTAGTGGCTGCACGATCCCATCTAGATTTGTCATGTGCTCCAAATGAAGGGAGAAATTATAGTGATGGACAGCCAGTAGTCTTTTAGATAGTCCTGTGTCTCTCACCATCCCAAGTTAATTTCCCCCTTCCCATACCTTGACCGTGCAATTAAATTATTTTAATGCTATGCTTTCAAATTCATTGGTTTCTGTTTTTTTTCTTCAACCAAAGGGGATTAGAACACTGTGTGTAAATGCTAAATATAATCACAGAAAAGACCACAGGTGCCCTTAAACTCTCTTTGTGACACAGAGAAGAAAATTGTTTTCTCCATTTTCTTCCTTAGACTGCTGTGGGAGACAGCAAAGAAAGCATCACATATTTCTTTTGATAAATCATAGAGAGTAAGCTGTGGGGTGCTGTAAAACACTGTTAAATGCAAATATATTTTGGGAAGGATGATTAGATTTAATAAGGGTATTTAAAAACAGTACTAAATATGTCAGTGGGAATACAAATAGAATAGTTCTGTTATTTTTAAATTAAACTGATATAAGTATTTAGATTTTTAATTTTTTTTTCCTTTCAGAAGAAAGGAAAGAAAATCTAGGTTTACATTACAAAAGGGACAGTGAGGATTTCCCTGTTGGCTCTCCAGAGTTTTCTTAAGCCTGATATTTTGAATCAATGAGTTGAACAGAAACAGGAGAGCTGTGGATCACAAATGAGGAACCAGATACATATGGAATCGATGAGGTGATGAATATCCCTTTCCTGTACATTTTGAAGAAAATCTGTTGTGTCCTGCACAGAAGTGTCTGTTTTGATGGGAACAGTCACCACCTATCCCACAGCTTCTTTACGTGGTTTCAGCAGGAAAAAAAAATTACAGTTTCTATCTACGATAGTCATTAGAAATCACATTTAACAGGGAACAAAGGGCTCTGGGTCAAGCTGTGAATGCCCAAAGCCCAGCCTTGCTAACAGGATATGCTTTCACACGTGCACTTGGCAGCAGCCAGCGGAAGCAGTCCCAGGACTCCCACCCCTCTCTCCCAGCCCCGCGCTGTCCTTGACCATGCTTAGCAGGATTGTTTCTGTGACTGTGCAATGAGCTGCCTCAGTGGACAGGTCTTAGTTAAAGATAATTCAGGGGAAAAAAAAATTAAAAATTGAAATAAAAAAGTTATTTTTCAGCCTGGCTGCCCAGGTGGCAGAAGCAGGTTCTTGGCAGAGCATCCAGGGACGCTCACATCCCCAGCTGCTTGCAGCAGCTCCTGTGAATCCACAGCCTCACTGCAAAGCTCCTCTGCTGAGGAATAGGAAAGCGTGAGGGGTGTGCTATTAGCTCCCTTTATCCACCCTGACTTTCCTGACATGGAAGAGCACCAAGCTGGTTCAGGGGAGCTGGAAAAGGGATTGTGTGATAATGGAAATTATGGTAGTGCCACCCCCAAGCATCCAGAAATCCTGAGTTGGACTGGCAGAAATCATAAGGTCTTTAAAAATAAGAAAAGCAGTATTTCTTTTAATTCTTGCTGCAGTCTTGACCTTTAGGGTACTGAATGCACATCTTCTTAGACTTTTCAGAGGGACTGGATTGATACAATCACAAACCAAGATTCACATACTGCTCAGAAAATAGACCCAGCTTTTTCTTGGTGGCTCTTTATCTACCAAGCATATCTGACACTTACGCATCAGAAAACTGAATGTGACCCTGATAACTTAACCAAAACTTACCAGGCTGCCGTGGTGGGCACGTGGTGCCAGGGGCTGGCCACGATTCCTTGCTGCCAGCTCTGGATGAGCAGTGAGATCCCTGAGCTGCAGACACCTGCAGGCACCCAGTGCTCCTGGGACACTGACTGCTGGTGTGCCACACACAACATTTTGGGTCATGTCCCGCTCCACAGCCTGCCAAGTAAGTTGACACCACAAAATGCTTTTCCCCTGCACTCTGCTGATTTAATTTGGCAAATCCTCTGAAGATCAAAACCTCCCATGAACCAGTAAAAGTTTCAGATTATGTATATCTCCTCTTGGGTTTATGGGTGATCAGAGGATGCCCATATGCATTATTTATTATGCAGTTGAAGTGTTTTGACAGAGCTGGAAAATCGGCTATTGGGAGACAGTTCCAGCTCAGCACTGCTGATGGTCTGAGAGAAATCATTAGAATTATTACTTTGGGTGAAAATCTGCAGCTCAGCACATGCAGACCTGCCAATACATACACCCAGATCTATGTCTTACGTTGAGATATGCAGCTTTTTTACTACCATAGTTTAAGTGTCAACATTCTTCTTCCTTCCCCTCCAGTGTGTCCTCACAGTGCTTGGCCTCATGCAGGCCTGTCCAAAAGCCTGCTAAAAGAAAACAAACACCGATTTCAGGTGGATGAATAAGTGACTCCCAGCCAAAACCACTTTGCCTCGCACAGTACTTCTGATTTGCATTGTGAGTCATTACATGTACCTGTGCACAATGGGCGAAGCAGTCACAGCCTGTTTCGTGCAGGATCTGGCCACAGCATTGCAGAGGGAATCGCTGGGTTCCCATGGTGGGAGGGCAGCGACCTCAGCCCCAAAGATGCAAATGTCTGTACCAGATATGAGGTGAAGGAGTTTGCGCTGGATTTTTCCACAGGGGAGAAGCAAAGGTATCAGACACTGAAAGGACTTCTGAACTACGTTTTATTTGTATTTGTTTGGCACAAAGAGAAGCACAGTTCTGGCCAGTCTCCACAAGTGAAACTATTACTAATGTCTAACACCAGATACGATTGTTCAGTGGAGCTGATCCATTGGTTGGCACTGGGGGTTCTGGGTGGCTGGGGAAGGTGCAACACAGGCTGCAACAATGTGACTTCCTTTCCTCTCCAAAAAGCTGCCAGAGATCAGTGGATTCAGGACTCTTTTTGTTCTGTGATGCTCTGATGGACATACTGTTTTCTGGAAGTGTTGAAAGTCCAGCCAGATTCATTCACCCCCCAACAGAAATGTCTCAGAAATCCACCTGGTGCTCAGCAGCTCTGGCCGGGCACTGCCACAGACAAAAACTCCCTTTTTTTTTTCTCTACCAAAAACTGCGCCTTTGCAGCTGAAAAGGTGTTGCTTTGATGCTTACAGAAAGCTGTGAAAGAAATGAACAGCAGGAAAATCTTAGCTGGAATAGTAATGCAAATAGTAATAACACCAGTAAAAAGAAAACTTCCACATTCAGCCAAGTGCCGGCTCTAAATGACAGCGGTAAGGAAATATATATATTTATATGGGTGTAACATACAGTTATGTGTGGGTGGGTGTGTCTGAGCTGTAGTGCAGGGAGGATGCTACTAATCCTTGGATCCATGGCAGCTCTGACAGCGATTCTCATCCTCGATTCGTATTTCAGAGGGTGCTCATATTAAAACCAACTGTGATGGTAACGCCATTCCACAGTATGACTGCAGGACATAATTCTCAGATACATAATAAATAAATTTCAGATTATTTTATAGAATTGAGAAACCTGCAGTTTAGGAACGTAACTACACGGTGTGTGCAGCACTTTCAATACATGCTCATGTTCCAGTTCACTTACTAATGGGCATGTGGGCAAACGCAAAGTCTTTCCCTAAATCAACACTGTGTTGCACAGACCAGTCGCCTGTACAGAATCCTTGCCAAATATGTTACATGGAACTTTTCCAGTATTTCTGTTAAATTATGCTCTTTCGGTGTATGTAAATTTAAATTTAGCAAATTCACCTCATGGCAATGTAGTACTCTACAGTCAGTACTTTAGGGAATATTTGGTGTTAATGTCTTCAGTAAAAGAGCTTTAATTACCTTCATCCCAGTGCTGGCTTATGTGGTGATTATTCTCTCCATTTTTGCAAGAAAAGTATCATACTTTGCTATTTAGAAAATGAAAATACAGGTTATTCAGCATGCCCTACAAGTTAAGAAACTCATGCTGTGCCAGGTAAGGAGGGAGAGCAGATCACCAGTACAGATTCTGAGCACAAAACACACCATTTGCAGCTTGCTGGAGCTCAGGGCTCAATCTTTGCACCTACTAAAGAAAAAAAGCCCCACCGATCCCAGCGCTGTAGTGGCAGATCCAACTATCAAAGAGCTGAAACGCCTTTCTGATTTCATTTGTTGTGGCATATGTTCTAGGGGAGGGCAGGAGGAGCAAGTTATCAAATCCTAATTAATAATAAAGTTGGAGGCATTTTAATGCATTTTATTTGTGCGTGTCAACTGTCAGGTCCAAAGCAGCTCCAACATCTGTACTAATGAAAAACCTCAGCCTAAAAGATCCATCTGATTCTCTAACTGCTGCGACTGACAACAGTACTAACCCGTACCTGTACGACTCCATTTCGTTTTAATATTTTATACAAATGGAAATCCTTTAGCATGAGAATGAAGACAACATCATGAAAACAGGAATAAAGTTGTCTATTAAGATGCAAAGATAAATGCAAACTGTTTGCTTCATTTTCTCTTCTTTGAGTTACAAATTTCTTGCTGTCATGAAAAACCTTTTCATCTTTTCTGAAATTCATCACTGTGGCACTCGGTTGACAAATGTATTCATCACAGTAGTGTATTTCCCAGAGATTCCTGTCTTCTGCCTCAAGCACTTTATTCCTTTAGATGATAAAAGTATTTTTCTGAGAAGAGTTTACAGACATATCTGTGTGGCTGTAGGCTCACGCACATCATCAAAGTATTCAAAAAAAAATCGCACTTCCAAGAAAAAAGTCAGCTTTAAGGACAGATATTCTTTATGACAGAATCTTATTTCCACAATGGCTGTGCAGTGATCATCCTTCCACTGTGTTTGGACAGTGAAATGCTCTCTGCTGTAGCAATTAAGGAGCATGCAAGAGTATTTTATGAACTTAAAAGTTTCACTGGAGGTTCTCAACATGTGGCAGTGCAGCTACATTACTACATTTGGATGGGTAATAGCCATTTACATAAGATGGCATCAGGCAGCACATTATTACTAGGTAAGAATACGTGTGGATAGCTACTGTATTTTGGTTTATATAGCTGTCCTGAGGGGAAGGAGAGCTGAGAAAGTTGACCATGACTGCAGCAACTGTGGTACTGGAAAAATAGGCTTTTCTTCATCTTCACTTTTCCTTATAGACCCTGTTCTCTTTTTAATGGCACCCACTCCAGGAGTGTTGGGTGTGAAAGGGGTTGTTGTGAAAACAGAACCCCAACTTGTCCTCCTTTCTGAGCTCACATTGTGTTACATGCAGCTAATTTTCAGAGGTCTCATTTCCACTGGAATTTGGCTAGTGGAAAAAAATGTCTTTTCCCTTGTTTCCCTTCCCTGGTGACCATTTCAGTGCTTTATAGCCAAATACATAAACTATTCACTGGAATCAGTTTCCCACAGTTGAAACCAAACCAGTCTGCAAGCAAAAACCAGAGGATATAGTCAATAAGGGATCTTCGTCTCATCAGGAGAGGAAATTTTCGTATGCAGAAATCCTCCAAACAAGCAGCTGGTTGCAACATTAGGATTATATCATCCACCATCACAAAGCAAGGGGTTTGGATGACCAGAAATTTCTCATTCAGAAGTCAGATCCTCTGTTTTGCTTCTCACATGAAAATCAGCATTTCCATTTTAATACTTTCGCTACTTCCACTTAATACTTTGCTACAGAACTGGTGAAATGCATTTCAACAAAATATCTCTGTGTAGCAGGTGAAACCTCCCAACAAGACTTTATGGTGCATAAAGCTTGCAGCTAGCCAAGGTGACTGACCAAAACTCATTCCCTCTCCCTGGGCTTAGGTGCTTCACTTAGTCTTTGAAGAACTGGCCAAGCCAGAAAAAATAATTTGCAAAATCACATCCCACTGGAGTTTCCAGTTAGTCAATACTGTCCACTCTGATGTACAGCGAGCCTGGAAAAAAAAAAATCCAAAACATTTTGAGGCATTTGGTTATTCATACAAACAAAGCAGAGTGTTTTGTTGCATAAATAAAATGTAAGTAAAATATTCTATTTTGTTTTTATAAAGAAATATGTAACAAAATATTCTAGTCTATAAACACTAACTCAAGGTAGGTTGATGTGGGAATGTATAAGGGTGATGAAATTCACTGTGTTTTAAGAAGGAGTCATCTTGGGGTGGACTAATAGCAGAAAATATGTTAATTATGTTTTCCTTTCTCTTTCCATATCTCAGGCAATTTTAAAGATACAGTTTATTTCTTTAATGTTTATTATATTCATCTTTGCTTCACAGCTACTCAGAACTAATAGTTTTTTAAGATCTCATTCCCAAAGGCATATTAGTTATTTTCACTATGCTTGGGCAATTTGGAGACCTTAAAAAAAGAAATCACAAGAAGACTTTAGATAAAATTCTCCTCTGTGTCAGCCCAGACGCCAGGATCCCTTGTACCTTTCTTATGCCTCTTTGGACCATATCCTGCTGAAGAAGATAAACTTAATTTATGGGGAAAAAAAAGTTGCATGTTATTCAAACTAGAAGAAATGTGAACAAGATTTCTAATATGCAATTCCAGATATAATTTCTACCTTTGTAAAAGCCTTATTTATATCCCCTTTTTACCAGTATTACTGTATATTTTTTCACCAGTAATACTGTAAAATAGGCAGCATAAGGACACACCAAACATCTTGCAAACTTCCTGCAACCTTTTTCCAATCGAAATGCGAGTGATGTAATTTCTTGGCATTGCTGCCTCATTCTATATATTCTTAATTTTCTGTTTTCTCTCACTTCTACTTGAATTTTCCTCAGAATACAGGACTGATAGGAACTTAGAGGTATTTTGCTAGCCCCCATCCCGTGCTGATTGTTCAAAGGACACTCATATTTGCCCTGCCCTGCTCTGGATATTAAATTTGTTCTTTGAATGAGTTCTCTCTCCTCCTGTCAGCACCAGACAGGAACAAATTGGTCAAATGAGCCACCATAAGCACAAAGATGCCTTAGAAGTGCCAATCGATGATATTTGATTGATGAAGACATTATGATACTTAATATGTTTCCACTACAGTCAGTAACTATGAACAGCCAACAATTCAAAATGTCATCTCTGGGACAGACCTACAAAACCTTCACTGCTTTAGAATTTGATGGATAAAATGTGTCACAGAATGTGTAAAAAGCTTTATGATGATGCTCCCAGCATACCATTATAAAATGAGTGTGGTTTCCATCTAGCTCCCCAGTAGTGCTGATTCAGGGCCATAAAGAGAAATGCATCCTTCTGTAGGAAACTGTAACATTTATATTGATTTCAGACACCTTGTATTCTGTGAAAAAAAATTGAAAATAGCCCTGCTTTAATTTAGGAGTACAGGGCAGTGTTTGGAGGAGAGCAGTGGCAATGAGAACTCCTGGATTCTATTCCTAGCCACTGCCGTGACTCATGCCATGACCTTGTGTAAGCCTGTTGACCTCTGTGCCTGTTTACCCACGCTGAACAATGAAAAAAGAATGAAAACCTACTTCACTGGGGTTGAAGCCCTCAGCCAGAAAGGGCCGAGTATACAGGCATTCCTGGCAACGTAAATAAATCATGAGGACGTTTCAGATGAGCTCAAAAAACATCTCCAGTATGAGGTTTCTGTGGCCTCTTCAGTTCCATCCCGTTATGTATTTCAGTCCTATCTTTAAAACACTGGGTAGTGTTACGTGCTGAGGGATAAGTTACAGCAGGAAGATTTAATATTAACATTAATGGGAGCTGTGCAGTTAGAGCCTATGGCTCTCTGCTGAAAGTGTGCCCTCAGGAGAGCCGGGCTGCTAATAATTTACAAATTGTCCAATTAAAAAGTGTTGTGGAAATTTCTGACTTCTGCGGCCGAGTCTTCTGAACACGATCAGAAATGCTGTGGCTTTCAGCATGTTTGTATGCCAGTACTCAGACTTGTGTGAAATACTCTATGAATGCTCCTAAGGGACGCTTGGGCAGTTACTTACCCTTCAACAAAACACTGAAAAGTCTCATTTCCTTGCAGCACTGTTACATCAAACTTCTGCGGTTTCATTTCTGTTTCTAACACTCTGCAGTCAAATACTATATTTTGTGGGACACCAGCAGATCAGGCAATACTGTTGGTAATATTTTCATTATTTTGTTTCAGTTCTAACAACCATTTGGGCTGTTTTTCGCAGAATAAGGCAGTAATTTATATTGTGACTTGAGTAAAAATGCAACTTACTGGTCTGAGGGAAACAACCCTCAGAAAATCCCCCACTTCTGTGTTATCCACCTTCATGCATGCAAGCCATCTCAACAACCTCTCATGCTTAAACTGAAACAGACAGGTATCTCCAAGATCCATATTTTTACTTCTGCACTTTACCACTTAAACATTTCACGCTGTCTTATCCTATAACCCAGAGGGGGAAAAAGAAAAGATCAGTGGTCAGAGCTCTGTTTGTTGATGGCACATTTAGGTATCCCTGGCTGTATCCTGAGTACTGGGAGCTGGGAAACCAGAAATGGAAGGATTTGCCTTCCCCCACCTGGCTCCAGTGCACGAGGAGCTCCTGAGACAGGTGAGACATTTTCATTCAGGATGAACTGTCTACATGAATTGTTCAAAATAGCAGGTGAGCTGAAATCAGATGGGGTTTTTTTCTGAATAACTCCATACACTGATAAGCTTCGCAGGGGGAAGAAGAACTTTATCAGCTCCCAGACATTCTTTTCACTTTGAAAAGGAGCAGTCTAATTTGGGGACAGACAAAGGCAAGGCTTTCTGATGTCATTTTCTCTTTCACTGACTGCATTGATAAAATTATCTCTAATTCCCACAACCATTGGTCTCTTAAGCACATTGTTATCAGTCCTCAACTGTTTTGCATAGCGTCAAAAGCTACCTGTTTCATATTTGCAATTTACAAAATACTTCTATTCACAAACAACAACAAAAAAACCCCACATAGGTACACAAATACAGAAATAATAAATTAGAGGGCTATTTGAAATTATTTAAAACATTTACTTATCATAATCAACATTTCTGGACATACCCAGATGTCAAAAACATTCATTCAGAAAGTGTGGCAATGTTGATTTTTTTTTTTCCTTTTGCCTGGTAAAATCAGACTACAATTCTTAATTGGTTAAAATAAAATAACCCAAATAAAACACATTCCATCAGATCACTGGTGTTCAAAGCTAACTAAAATATCTGCCTCAGCTAGCACCTACAGAAAAATCTTCAGTTCTCATGTTGCCAGTCTCTGAAAGAACATGTCCATGTGCCAGGCTCCTGCTGGAATCAGCAACAAGCACACGAGTGAGAGCAAAACCACACAAACGAGTGTTCACACAGAACACACTCATTGCTTTATTAAAGTCTTTTTTCTTGGGTTAATAATAAAGTCTAAGTAGATTTAACTGCATGTGGAGCATTAAGAAGTCACAGTCAACTTTGAAGCTACAAGAAAAATTAAGAAACTTGAAACATTCATATCAGCGTTGTCTCCAGCAGTACGCAATTCCAAAGAGCCTGAGACTCTCCAGTGTGCTATTTTTTTGGAGGGGAAATCAAAATCCAGGAGAAAATAGCTCCTCCCAATCATAGCTAGCATGCTGGGCTGGCTAGCTGCAGCATTGTTTTATGGACAGTGTAATTTCAGGGTGACGTTTGTCACTTCTGGTTCCTTTCACAAGAGGTTTTTCAATTCCCACCTGTGTCCTACTTATCCCAATGTGTCACCTTGTGCTTGACGTACAGCACTGTAAATCATGTGTCAGTTGCAGTATCAGACCATCGCAGATGACATCTCCGCCGGTCCTCTGCCGAAAGAGGTGAACACAGAATAAATACATGGCAAAACCATCTTTCTCTTTTTCCGATTAACCACCTATCTTCTGTATTCTACTTGTGCTTGTCCGCTCCGCCGGGCATTTTGTCAGAGCGCCCCTGCAGATCTCCCTCCCGCCTTCCCAACCCTTCCCTGGCATCAGGGGCTCGGAGCTGCCTTTGCCGCCGGAGCAATCCCGCCTGGGGCCGAGCCGCCTGTGCCGCTAACCCCGGCCCCGGGGCTGTTGGCTGCGAGCCGCCGAGCGCCCACGGCCGCGGGCTCCCAAGGATTCCCAAGGATTCCCAAGGATTCCCAAGGATTCCCGGGGATCCCGGGCCCTGCCCGCTCCCACGTGCCCGTCCCACGTTATCGCCCCGTGCCG
>VXBU01002007.1:303769-362388 GCA_013400315.1 Bombycilla garrulus
CCGGGGTCCGCGCTGGGTGGGAGGCGCCGCGTGCGCCCGGTGCGGGCTCCGGTGTCCCCGCGGGGCGGGCGGGGGCCGCCCTCCTTCTCTCCCCGCCCGCCTCCCTCGCAGGTAGCGGGCCGAACAGGTGGCCGCGGCAGCCCGGCCGCCCCTCGTCCCTGCCGAGCCCCCGCCCCGGAGCGGACGGGAAGCCCGGGAGCGGGGATGGGGGTGGGTCTGAGGGCTCCCCCGGGCCGGCCCTGCCCTGCCCCGCGCCCGCCTATGGAAGGGACTCTGGACGGCGTCACCTGGGCCCGGGGGACTGGCCGGTGTCAGGGCATCGACCCGCCGGCGGGGNGGAGCCAGAGCTGGCGCCGCTCCCCCGGAGCCGGAGCTGGAGCTGGAGCTGGAGCCGGCCCTTGCCCTGCGCAGTTTCACGTGCCCGGGAGCCGCCTGCTCGTCCCTGCACCTTTCCCTTCCAGGCCTTTAAAATCTTTTGTTCGGCCGCCGCGTCTTTGGCCTCCCGCGGTTTTGACAGACCCTGCCCGAGCCCGCGCTCCCCTCCTGAAAGCGCAGGAGGCTCTCGGTGCCTTCGGTGGGTTGTTGCTCTCGTCGCATCACACCCTTCTTTGTCTGCCGGGCTCTTGGGTTTCCATCCCAGCTGGTGAAAAATACTTGTCTTCGCTGCTCTGTCCTTCCCTGGTGTCTCCCCTGTCCTACCTATTGTCTCCTGTGCGGTATCAGGATACAAAGGTGGGAGGGTCTGCGCTGCCAGTTTGCCGCCTATGAAAAGATGTTTCTTAGGAACGCTGTTTTCATGTGTGTGAGGCCAAATTCCCTGTAAAAAACTCCTGCATCCTGCTGCGGGTCCTGTTGGTTCCTTAAAGATAACCAACTGCAACAGTTGAAGACCCCACCCCCTTCCAAAAAAAAAAAAAAAAATTAAAAAGCCTGCAGAAACTTGGGGGTGGTTAGGCAGCTGGTATCCCGTGTCTGTTTGTTATGCTGATCGTTATCAGCCCATCCTTACCTGCCAGTCTTTTCATTAGTTACATTCACATCTGTGTTTTCCCACTTAGGCTGCATGATCCCTCGGGATTTTGTTCTAAGGAGCACTTGGTGGTGTGGGACTGGCATCTCTTATGTCCTGCTGTGTTGTGTGTAAACTTTGTGAAGTCTCATGCTGTTTTAGAACCTCATCTATGAATCAGCAACATTTGTGGATCTGAAATACACTTTTGTGTCCCTTGAGTTAAGTTTCCTTTCACGATTTGTTGCTGTTCTTCTATGGGAGACTGCAAGCACTTGTTCATCTGTTCTATTAAATTAGCCTTTCTGTTAAAACCGAGAACTACAGCCATTCTGCAAGTAATCATTGTGAAATAGCTAGCAGAAACCCCGTTATCAATATGTTAACATGAAAGTACTGTATTTCAGAACTTTTCTTCTGGGAAAGACCCTGCTATTGACAGATGTTGAAATGAGATATTGGGCTGTGTGGGACCATTGGTTTGACAGAGTATGTATGGGAGGCATTCAGCTTCTGTCCCAACGCAAGTTTTAATCCAGAGGAAGTACAAGGTGGATTTTTTTAGAGGCTTCACAGATCTATAAAGGTGAATTGATACACTAGGAATTGAAGTATTCTTTGACATAAAGGAGGGAGTGCTAGGGCAGGGAAGAAGGGAAGGAAGGGAATGCTGGTTTTAGACAGTCTTTTGTAGGGGGGAGTGATTTTTAGCAGCAGCTGCATTTCTGCTCCTAAAGTGTCGGTTGCTTGACAAATCAGTTATTTCGAACTGAATTCTGTTATAACTGTGTAGGAATGCCAGAAAGTCACGAGGAATCACGTTAATGTGAAACCCCTCAGCTTTGGTAGTCACAGAGCGTTCCTGCAGGTCAGTGTTGCAGTGTGCTGCAGGGTGTCTTGACTTGAGGACAGGATGCTGCACTGAGAGTGTGGCACCACCTGCTCTTTGTGAAAACCCACCTGTGGTGCTGTATGGGAGCAGCGGTGTTCCTCTCCAGTAGCTCATGAAACTTGCTTTGGTTTGCTCGAACCGTGTGCTTTGCTCCGTAGTGGTGTGTTTGGTTAGAATCAAGTGAATTGTGCTGTGTATTTGTGGTCCTTACAGTGACTCTGTGCCTCACAGGGAGCTGCAAAGGCTGCTCTGTAGTTTGTGCTGTTCAGCTGGTGAGAGGGAATGTGATTTGCTGGTTTCTTTCTTCAACTGTCAGATTAATAACTTTCTGAAACAAAAATTTTAGTAAATGAAGTATTACTTTAATGTAAATGATCAAGATTTGTTTTTCCAAATTCAACATAAACCTGTTGATTTTATTCTTTGATAAGGTAGAAGGGCTCTGTGTTAAATGCCAGAATTTATGCTGGGGACTTTTTTTCCTTTCCCAAACAAGGAGCTTAGTGTTTTCTTACACTTGCTTAGTTTTTCAAGTTACTGCAAGCTAGTGTAAAAGCAGTGCTCGGGAAGTTACAACGAGGTGAGAAATTCTGCTCTGAGGCTCTTAGCTGTGCTCAGAGGGTGAAATCCCTGTTCCACTTGCTTGATTTAATTTACTTAGTACCTGATAAACAAAACTTTGATCCTGCAGATGCTTAATGTGTTTGTGAAGCTCAAATATTTGTTTGTCTGTGGAGGCTGATTTGACACGTTTAACCTTCAGAACACAGATTTTCCACACATTGAGAAAAGTAAGCCTTTCCTTGGATTCAACCACCAGCCAGCCACTATGTTGTCAATAAATCTGTGTTACTACTTGAGCTTTATTGCTTTGCCATCCTTCCAGGTAGGAATATATTTCAAAGTTTTGACATAATTGAGGGTGTACACTGCACTTTCAGAAGTGACTTATGTTTGCTTTCAAAGTATATCAGGTATCAAAAAACTCATAAGCTGTGTTTGCAAAAATTGCATTTACAGCTAAATTGAACTGTATTGGGCAAAGCTGATAGCTGTAATGCTCAATAGCAAACTGTAGCTCAGGTATAGGAAAGCAGTCATTCAAGTGTCAGATTAGAAGCTGTGGATTGTTCCTGTTGCTCTTGGGCTTTTGTGCAGTGTTGTGCAGTTGTTGTTTAATAATAAAGGAAGCAAATCTGCAAATTCTGAATGTTAAACTATTCAAGGTACAGATGAGAAATATGGCAAATGTACATTGTAATTGAGGTATTTGCTCTTAAGTTTGTTTGCTTTTGTATTGTCTTCATATATTGGTGCTTGTGTACTAGGTTCTTCTAGATGAGATGCTGCTTTAACTACAGAAATGCTAAGTGAGATGAAGCCTGGAAAAGTTTGTTTCTTCCTGAAACACTGTGTTACACTGCTGTAAGAAACTGCACTGACAGTCCAGTTTAGGTCAAGGGTCACTAATGTTTTGTCATAATTTTTTTTCCCTTTTTTTTTTTTTTTCCTTTTTTGGGGGAGTGTGTGGACAGGAAGGTATGGGATGTGGGAAAAAAAAAGGAATGACTCGCTTTTGGGTATCCACAGTGGTGTGCCTTGGTCTCCTGTGTCAAAGCCCTCTCACCTCTGCATAGCTAACTGTCAAAAGCTGAGTATCTTCTGGGTTCTTTTGTTATGCAGTCATAGTTTGTAGGTACATTAACTGTTTCCCAGAACAGATAAGTTCTTACTCTTTAAGGGCTTGTGAGTCAGTCTCTCTTACACCTAAGAGGTAATTGATAGCTTAGTTTTTCTTAGTGTGTAGGTGAAATTTGGATTGCCCAACAGCCCAGGGATTTACTCTTTTTCTATTACAAGCCTTACCTGCATATGTGTCTACAGGTCATCTTTTAGGCTCACATAAGCCTGCATCTCGGCAGAGTTTTGTTGAAAGGTATGAAACTAATCAAAACTGGCTTGTTTTGTTTTGTTTTCTTTAGTTGTGCAGCTATATAACTAGTCCTGGCAAAACTCATTGGATGTAATGTCATTGTATTTGGTAAAGCTTTATTTTTTTTCTTTCAGTGCATCACAGTTTTAATATTATGCATTTCCCATTTTTTCTGACTCTTAAATGTGTAATAGGAAGATGTCTTAGGGCTAATAATGATGGGCATTTGAAAGGATTTTGTACAGGATTTTCCTGTATGACTGCTAGGCTGTGCTTGAGGCAGTGCGTTTGTTTCCAGAAGCCAGATATGAGTGGTAAGGATCTGAGTAGGAACAACTGCATGAGGATATTAGGATGACCACTTATCTTTAAAGTCCTTGAACAGTGAGAGCACTGACTTCTTTATTGCCCATTTATATCTTTCTCTTAGCTAAGATGGATCTTGTTCAATTGGCAGTTAAACAAATGTTTGCAGTGTCATAGTGAACGCTCTGAATGCCTCTATGGTTGCTATTTTCATTACTGCCAGCGTTAGACTTCATTCTTTTAGAATTCATGCCAAGAATAAATGTCCCAACTAGTTCCTTGTTACACTTAGAGGAGGAATGGTCTCCTGTGGTGATGAAAAGGAGCTGCTGCTGTTCAGTGAGGGAGGGATGTGGTGGGAATGGAATTATGTGGTATTGCTCTACAAATTCTGTTCAGATGTAGACTAATGAGATGTGTGCTTTATTTTTGACTTCTTTTTTGATGGAAATTACTTTAAAGTTACTCTTCTTTTAAAAATCCCAAGAATTTATTTTATGGATCTTTAAATGGTTAAGAACCAACTCTTTGTGCTCTGTTGTCCGTCATGTGTTCTTCCTAAAATTTGCAACTACTCTTTTCAAACTATATACAAGATAATTAAGAACTTGTAATTCTTACCAAGACACCTAAAGTCTTACAGTTAGTTCTCCTGTTCCCAGGCTAAGAACTCACATGTGCAGAGAAGATAAGTTTCTTTAGCTGATGGACAACTCTGAGTAACCTGAACTCTGTTTATCTTGTAATATGCGGTCATTACCAGCCCTTCCATTAGAACGTGTTGAGAGAACCTGGTTCTACCACGTGTTCGTGTGGGGGGATCAGATTGCCCCTTGATAACTTGGGAACTTTTGACTTGTGAACAACCAGTTCTCCTCAGTCAAGAAAATGAACCTTTTAAAAGAAGAAGGAAAAAAAAAAGGTGGGGGAGAAACAAAGCAAGCCTTGATTCTGCAGTCAGATCCTTAAGACGGGTTCTGTTAACTCAGCAGCCTTCTGTGAGGATATAAAGGTCTATTCATGGAGATAGCATCGAAGGTTTCTGACCATTATTGGAGGCAAATAGCAGGGGGAAAATGAGGGAAATGTGCACATCTCTATGAAGAAGTGACTTCTTTAGCACCCACAAAAAAAGATGATTCCTGTAGGAAACTGGGAGCTGTTGACACTCTGAGCTAGCAGTCTGCTATCTGACGGGGATTATTTTCCCAGATTCCTGTGGTTGTTCCATTCACTGAAATGGGTTGTGGAATAAGATTATTGAAATTAAGTACATTTGGTACTATGTACTTCACATTCTCCACCTCGTCTTTTGTCAGCAAGTTTGTTTCTCATTTGCCATACCTGATGTTTTTCTCTAATCAGCTGGGCCATCCTGAGGTCAGACTAGTATCTGATGATTTGCTTTCTTGCTCCTGCCAACTTTTTGCTTTGTTCTTACCTCTATTCCTTACTCCTATTTCTGGAAATTGAGTGGGAGACTCGTTGCCTTAGTTACAGTGACTAACTGTTTCAAAGTTATTTATAATGTTTGTGTTTAAATAACCTGTATCACAATATGAATCGCAGAACATTTCACATCAATAAAAAAGTAAACAAAGCAGTACATCCCTGGGAGCGTGCTTACAGTGCTGATTCTTGGGAGGTTTGTTTTCCTTTCATTGCTGGGGGTGGAGGACAAGTTCTAATCTGGCATTTGAAGATGCATCTGAAATAAGGTGTCTTGGTGAGAAAAGAATCTTAATGTTTGAGCTCCAGAATACCAGGGAATGTTATTCTTTCCTTAGTTAAGACAGTAGCACTCTCCCCGGGGGTGGCAATATACCAGTTTAACTCTGTTAATTCAGTTGTGGTGCTGGCGTTGATGAATTATACAGCACTGACCCATTTCAGCCCGGAAAGCAGAGCTCGTGTAAGCGTGGTGGGACTCAGGAGCTGGGAGAGAAGGGAAGATGAGACCTGTAGCCAGCTGTGTGGGTGCAGAGAGATAAAGAGGAAGCACCAGCAGCGATATGCAAATAAAAGAAGGACAAAATAGTTGGTTCGTAGCATTCTTGTTGATTAGGAAGCTGTTAGCTGAAGCAGAAGCTGATGGCTTCTGTCCTTAAATAATGAGATGCTCTTTACTGTGCATTGAATATAATATGAGATTTTCATTGTTTATCTCCACAGTAGTGTATGTATGTGAATTGAGTGAACAGGACTATGGAAGTACATTGCCTTCTACATTAATAAAGTCTAGCTATTTAGGGCAGCCTGAGAACAAATATTTTTCTCAGTAAATTACTGAAATGGTATATGAATTTGAGAAGTATGAAGCAGAGGTCTGCCTATTCTAATGCTTGAGGTCTGGTTAAAAAAAGAAAAGGAAAAAACCAACTTAAGCTTATGTTGTTAAACTTCTGAACTAAATTTACAGGGATGGAGTTGAAAGTGTTCACAAGTAATTGTAACTGACTCATATTAGCCCTTTCTGAATGTTCAGGTTTTGTAGGTAACTGCCTGTTTACATGACTTAAGTCTAATTCTGTCTGTGTCCTGAACTGTTGTGAAGTCGTCCTAAATGTTTAACGTTTCCATATTCACAGACAATGAACTTCACTTAATGGCCTTTCTAATTCAAGATGGTAAGCATTTGCCTGTAAGTCACTCGGGGTCCTTTTGCAGTCATGCAATTATGCTTAAGGTCCACTCTCACTTTGTGCTGAAGTCCTGTACCTGTTTCCATCTGGTGCAGAGAAGAAAGCATGGATACATCTGGATTTATTTATTTTTTTTTTACTTTGGCCAAGTGGAGATACAGCACTGCCTTAATGAAGGAAGAGAAGGGAGCACAAGCAAGAACAGTCAGCATGACAAAATGAAAATGAAATTACAGTTAGTTAAAGCACTGAGACCAAAATGAGCCTTTATTAGAGCTTACAGAACTTCGACCAATCATGAAGAATCCATGTTTTGTTTCAAGATTCTGCTGTTTGTCCTCCTTTTTGATTTTATTTTGATTGCTCCATCTATGCTGGTCCCCTTGATAAAGGAGGAAGTTGAACCTTCCGTCAGGAACCTGGTCATCAAGCAGCAAGCAGGATAATAGACCAGGGATTTAACCAGCTCCTAGATGAAGGAGATACTTGTGTCACAGGCAGCTCACCTGGGGCAGTGAAAAACATTTTCAGGAAATTCTGTAGTTATTTATATACTCATATAATCTATAACTCATACATAATTAAGTAATGTAAATCCATTGCTGCAGACTAAGTTTTGTACCGTGTTTGGGGTAATCAGTATTCTCTCTTTCCCTGTCCCATCTTCAGGTCATCTGCTTCTTCTGTCAGTTGCTCCTGAGAGTGGGCAGGTAATCTGTGCAAGTCCTTTTTTTCCATCCCAAGCACTTGATGTGTCTTTCCTGCCTCAGCTCTCCGTGTAGTGTCTGCTGACATTTCATTGACTCACCAGCGTGTCCCTACAAAATAGTGTTGGTAGGTTAAAATGCAGGGCATACAATCAGGACAGGAAGAAAAACAAAATGCTAACATTGTTTTTTCTGGTTACAGTATTACTGATTGTTTCAAATTAGTGCAGTGTCACAAGTCCTGGTAGGAGGATGTTTCAGAGCCAGCCTGTTCTCCTCCCCTCTCCTCTGTCCCTTTGTAACTGCAGAGGGTTTTTTCTGTTCTTGCTGTGTTTGCTAAAACATGAGGATCGATAGGAAGAGGTCTTATGCTTGATCCTGGGTTGCTGTGCAGTCTGTGCCAAATCAGAACCCTGTAATGGTACTGCCTGATGGCTTTTATTTCCTTTGCTCCTTGTTTGTCTCACTTCCAGGAGCTGTATTTTGTTTTATAGCTCTGCTGTATCTTTTTTTTCTTTTTTTTTCTTTTTTTTTTCATTTTATTTTAATTTTTTTTTTTTACCAGTGCTCTTTTATTTGGGAGATAATTTTCAGTATTAAGGAGTACTTGTAGAAGAACATTTTCTCTTTTGTTTCTGGCACCTGCAAGCTTGCAAAGACCACTATTGACCTGCAATAGCACTGATCCTTTAGTAACCAACCTGCTCGTTTATTTCTTCCACTGCTGCCCACTGACACTGTTTGTGGTTTCTTTCCATCCACAAGCACAGGAACATTTAAAGTTTATTATCTAACACTACTTAGATTGCAGAATGGTATTCTGCAATATTCAAATAAAACCTTTCACGTAAAGTATATTTTATGACTTGTCCATAGACATTTCTCTATTCTTTTTTACCATAAGTTTAGCAAGTTATAGTTGCTGCAGTCAGGGATGTAAATAGTCGAGTTAATCTACTCCATAAGAAACAGAGCTCAAGAGAGGAGTTGTTTGAATGTTTTCATAATGAGAGTGAAAAGGAAAGGGGAAGAGAGGATTTATAAAACACCAGAGGGAACCAGGAGGACAGAAATGGTTGGGATATCACAGCTTGTGAGCAGCAGTGAACAGCAATGCTCTTCTGATGAACTTCAGGTTTCATAGCCAAGGATCATCCAAAAACCAACAGGTATCCAGCTACCCTGTGAATCTGTGATTGCAGTGACTTGATGATCTTGGTTCCTTTTTCTACCTACTGCACCTTTTTATAGCACAGGAAGGGGACTTTCACAGCATCTATAATCTCAGACTAGCACTGTGAATAATACACGGAAGAGGATGCCTCCTGCTGTTTTTCTACACCCAGAGATGTAAAAAATGGTTTTGGATCACGTATATCAAATTTATTATTTTGGAAGGGCAAATATAGCTTCATGCAGCCATATCTTTTATCTCATCATGGACTTTGACTCTGCACATCATGACTTTGCTTCCTTTTTTTTTTTTAAACTCTCAACATCTAGCAAGCTGTAGTTGTTTAAGAAATGGGATATTTTTTCTAGCAGGCATTTCAACAGGTTATTTACAGGGTTTTCATACATGGAGGTTGATAAAATTTCTGTAATACTCTGCATGTGTTAAAACTGCTTTCATAATCATTTAAGTATTAAACTTATTGCATACATAATTCAGGAATAATTACCAGAAGTGCCGTGGTTCGTGAGTCTGTGTCCACAAGTATTATAAGAGTTCTGCAGAAAAATTGCCATGACTGTTAAAAAACTGTGGATTATATGTTTGCATTTTAGTTTTACTGTTGTCTGGAAGGCTCTCTTTTGCTGTTGCTGCACAAAATATCCCACACATTGAGGGTATCACACCGGTTTCCTGTCTTGACATCCCACCCCTTCCATGGGGGAGCAGGGAGATAGGTTTCCTTCCATAAGCCCCTGCTGGAAGTTACATAAGTGAAGAAACAGTATCTGTCTGGGGGACGGGAGGAGCAGCCCTGCCAGCAGCTGTGCAGATGTCACAGGAGCTCAGCTCCCGTCCCTGGACGTGTGCCACACCAGTATCAGCAGTGCTCTCCTCCACATTGGCTGGAGGTGTTGCAGGGTCATTTGGGAACTGGTTTCTGGAGTAAGTTCTTCAGGAAATTAGCTTTTTGCCTCTGGAATGGGCACAAACACAAACAGAACTTGTAGGCCTGAAGCTTGGTGTGGTGGCAGCAGTCGGCCACAGTGAACTGAACCCAAAGGCAGGATGAATGTGCCTGCAGAAAAGATCTCAGAAGTGTCTGCTGGAGCTCAGCCTTCCATGTTGTGTCAACCCTTATTACCTCTACTGACAAACAGGTGTTTTAGATGTGTCCAGAAAAGCCCTGGTGTTTGTTTTGGTTTTTTTTTTTTTTTTACATATATATAGAGTCATACATATACGACTGTCCTACCCACTAGTGCTTCTTTTACGATGCCTGACACATGCCTTGTTTTTGGGGAATGTAACCTGTAAAAGTTGGATGGATAGCTGAAGAAAAGAGGAGGAATTATTGGAATGACATCATTTGACCTCAGGGTTTGATGACCTGCTCTTGTGTGGAGCACAGTGACATGCAGTCTGCCTGGGAAGTGCTGTGTTGTCACGGGATGCCTGTTCAGAATGCCAAGTTCTTACTTTTCACTGTCTGGCATGGCTGCAGAAGTGAGGTGGCAATTTCGTTGGTGAATATTTGCCCTGTCTTGATTTTTTTCACTAGATAAGGAATAATGAAAATGACCTGTAAGAAGCAAGGGTAAATACTGACAGAAACATTAGGATACGTTTTTCTTTTAAGAGGTTAATTAACAGCCAAAACTATGCTAATTATATGACTTGGAAATTATCTACCACAGTGAAGGCCAACATTTTCAGCTGACAGATAGGAGGAGGAAATACAGATACATGAACTACTGAATGCAAATGTATTTCTGCTGTGTGTGAGAAGTGGAGTATATTGCCTGAATCAACCCTGTTCTTTTAAGCCAGCAGAGTAGGTAAATTTTCATAAAAGGTTAGAGTTCAGTAATTTTAGGATGGAGTTTTGTGATGTGCTTCTTGAGTTTTGGTGGGCGTTTTTTGTTGTTGTTGTAGTTATTTTGTTGTGTTGTGTTTTCTTTTTTGNATTCTTTTCTTCTGCAAAGTGGTGAAAAGGGAGGGGGAGAGGCAAATTATTTAGGTTAGCATTGGACTGTGAAGTTGTTCCTTGAAAGTTTTCCGAAGCAGGAAGTAGAAAGGAGTGTTTTGGATCAGATAAACTTACTCTACTGTCTGTCTTTGTGTCACAAGTCCTGTAATCACAGATGATGTGTCCTGTGTGAGTGTCCTTTAGTTTGGGGGCTGGAGGTGAGTGGAGAAACTGGTGTGGTCTGCCTTGGACCTTTCTCTCTGAGTAACTTTGATGCTGTTGGTCTTAAACTTCTTAGAATGTGTTTTGAAAGTCAACAACAGGCTTGATTTTCTTGTCTGGTTCTTGGTTGTTCTGGGGTTTAAGTGTGGTTGTGAATTCCTCTTTAACTGTGAAAGAACCTAGGGTCTTTGGAAGTCTGCTTTTCTATAACACACCACGTTGACTTACATTGACTGAAGACTCCGAAAGAAGAGAAGTTCCACTGTAACATACTTGTTTACCACATGTGCTGCCTGTCTGGATCCTCAGCTTTTTCTCATCTCTGATCTGACAACAGCATGTCACTTTTCCTGCAGCAATTTAAAGTTGCTTTTTTCCCCTCTTAGGGTGATCACATGCTCTACCAGTCAGTTTTACAGCTGGAGCTCTGCAAATGACATCAGAAACACTTTCTCTTGCCACCCATCTCTTCTCAAGAGGTTACAGTGAAAGTGTAAGACCATGTTTGGGTAGTCCAGTTACCTGAAAACCATATGCCAAAAGTAGTCTGAACTTGCTGCAGCCTTTTTTTCTCCTAGAAACATGTATGGATGAAAGGCCCTTCAACATTTGTGCTTCTTATGCGTGCAGCTTTAATTCTTGGACACCATCCAGTGATGGCCTGGAGTCATGCCTCTTGTGACTAGTGATCCCTCTATCTCCCTGCACAGAGCTGGGTGCTTGGGGTAAGGAAATATCCAGTAAGAAAACAAGCTCAGGGAAAAATGCCTGAGTTGAAATAAACTCTACAAATAGTAATTAACAAAGCATGTCAGCCTTCTGGAATAGAAGGAAATTTTTCATCTCAAACCAATAGGAAATGGAAACAAAAAATAGTAGTGTTTTACATTCCACATATCACCTCATGTAATTATATGAATACTACAACATAAGCACACTGGTTGAGCAAATACTTTTATCAGCAGCTAGAGAAGATAACATTTTGAATTGCCATTAATGAAAACCTTATCGAGGTGGACTGTTCCTTACTTTATCCTGTTCCTCAGTTGCTCTGTTGCAAAAATATTGAATTCAGTGGGTTATGGATGAGGCTGTTCCTTCATCTGACTGGTTTTATTTTCTGGAATAAGCAATGGTAAAACTACAAAGCTTTGTTTAAAAGGAAAAAAAGCAGACAAATTGGGCATGTCTTTTGTCTGTGAGAATGCACTGGGAATAATTACCTTGGCAAATAAAGGTATAATAAAATTGTTCTTAACAATTTCCAAACAAACAGTTGCCTACATATCACCTGTGTGTTTATGCTTAGATTACAGCCCCTACTTCAGGGTGGTTCTTGAAGCTGGTCATCAGTACCATTTAAATTTTTTTAAAATTTTAGGCTAAAAGTCTTAGGCAGCTGTTCAGGGGCTGCTTTCTGAGTAGGTCAGCTGTCTCTGCTGTGGGCTGGAGGGTGGTGTTATGCTGCTTCTAGGAAGTGTCAAAACCCAGATGGGTGACATAAAAATGTAAAACATAAACAAATGAACACAGGAATGGGGGAAGGGTGGGGAGAGGGAGTGAGAAGGACAAACATTAAATAAGGAGCTATTTTGCACAGTGTTAATAAGAAACATAGTTTGATATTTAAAACAACTTACCTAAGTCTCAGATTATACATCTTGGTAAGAGGACAGAATATGAGAGGATAGCAGAATCTTCTTTGCTATGCTGAAATAAAGTAAGTTACTTAAAGTATGCAAAGTTTTGAGAATACCTGTATTATGTAGCTATTAGTGTTTAAAAATTAGAGTCAGTGCAAATTAAATTACATTTATGGCAAATTTCTCGTTATTCTGTACTTTATGTTCCTTCTTTAATAGGAGATACAGAGTACTTTTTGTTGTGCTTTTTGTATTATGTTGTACAAAGGTTCTCAGTGATAAGACTAGACAAAAGGTTAATCTATTTTCAGTGTGGTTTATTGGCATGGATTGTGGGAACTTTGAGGGAATGTTCGAGCTTGAGTACGTAGAGAACGGGACAGGGAAATTTTTGATTTAAAACTTACATTAGGAAAAGATATAAATATATCTTGTTAAGATTCAAGTATAGCATCTACTTGCTTTCAAAGGCTTATAAAAAGTAACACTTAAGTAGTATATATTTGTTGCCAGAGGATTGAATTCAGACTGCTTCATGGACGGAAGTCATGAGCTAAGCACTTGGAACGAGTTTGTGAAAGCTCACTGTTTGAAAGCGGCATTAGACAGTAGCCTCTTCTGGAACAAATGGTATTTTCTTTACAATTACTCCTCTTAATTGCTCTGTTCAGTGTTGAAAACCAGAAGAAGCTGGGAAAAAGAAAAGCTTCTCATATGAAGTGAAGTCAGACAGAACTTTGCTAATCCTAAATTTTTGACAGACTTTGTGGCCAGCCCCAAGTCATTGATTGAGCTCATTAATTGTCATTGTATGAAGGAAATACTGTGGACTACTTAACTCAAGACATTTTTGGAAGATTTTAACTAGTGACACATGTAATTAAAACCACTTGAAATATTTTTTTATTTCTATCTTTGTTAGCTGCTCTGATAAAATCACTAATAAAAAAGTGTAGCAAAAGTAATAAAAGTAAAGTAATTAGTGCATTGAAGTAATTAATGCAGTGTAAAGGTTATCATGTGCCATTTAAGTGCATCGAAAAAGCAAAAATAGAACCCAGGATAACTCACTTTGATTTGCCCAGGTCTGCCCTGTTCTGAACACAGGCAGAGATTAGTTGAAAAGGTGTTAGTAAAGCAATCAGGTGTCTGCTCTGAATTGTTACACCTGGTGATCTTATTTAGTGGTAGCTTGCTTGTCTTCTCCCTATGGAGGGATTTAAGGACTGAGAGATATTACTGCAACATTGCTGTTGTGGAGAGATGCTAGAATCATCATTTTATAGGGGTGTCTGCTTTTGGTGTGCTGGATTACACCCTGTGTCGTGCACATCATTTGGTGTTCTGTGTTTGGAAGTTGTCTTCATATCACTAGGATGGAAATGATCTCTGGAGATGAGCAGGCCAACCCCTCCCAAGGCAGGACTACACAGAGCAGGTGACACAGAAACACCCAGGTGAGCTTTGACTGTCTCTGGAGAGGGAGCCCTGTTCCAGCGCTCTGCCACCCTGATGAAAAGAAGTTGTTCTTTGTGTTGAGGGGAACCTTCTTGTGGTTTGGTTTATGGACGCTGCTCCTTGTCCTGTCACTGGGCACCACTGAAAAGAATCTGGCACCATCCTCTTGGCACCCTGCATTAAGATATTTATAAGCACTGATGAGATCCCCTCTCTGTCTTCTCTAACCTCACAGGTCCAGCTCCCACCGTCTCTCCTCGTAAGTGGAGAAGTGTTCTCACAGTCTGTTCCCATCTGGCCCCCATCTTCACCCTGAAGAAGCGAAAAACTTTACATTTTCATGTGGCACAATTCTTGGGTTCCTGTTTGTCAAGAAAAGATCAGACTTATTTGTTTTTAAGAGCATTGCACCTAGATAATTGTAGGTAGGCAAATGTACTTTGGAAGTGAATTCTATTTAGTCGGTGTAATGGCACTTTAACTGAGCAAGGTCTTAGTTTGGTTTATGTGATCTGCTTTAGACTGATGGCATTACTTGGTTGGGATTAATTCTCCTGGGAATGTCTGTGTCCACCATGCAAGTGGACCAAGCTGTAACAGTTAACCCGTCTTTCTTCTTGTCCCTTGAAGCGTTCCACTATCCGTGAAATGTAATAATATTGTTTTTAAATACTTTACTCTTTTTTTTTTTTCCTGTAATGACCAAAAATTGCTTCAAAATTGTGCTGTTATGTACAGCAGTCCTCAAGTCAGCTGGAGAAGGTGACTGACTTCTGGCAGTCAGAGGTATCTGATTTTCTTCCCTTTGCAGGCTGTACTGATGTAGTGGAATCTGCTGTGGCACTTGTGCATGGCAGGTAAGAATGCCAGTTTTCCTTGTGCATTTATGTGGAAGTGGCAGTCAGGATTTAAGCTTTAAGTAACTGACAGAGTGCACATCAAGGAGATGTTTGGCCATGTGTCCTGTCCAGACAACTGGATTTTTCCCTGGAATGAGAAAGTCCTAAAGTGTGTGGTAGTGCCCTCTGTGTTTCCCGTGGAATTAAAGTGAACTGGAAAATGCAGATCTTGTTTTTCGCTCAAATATTTGACTTGCAATTGACTGATCTGTGCCTCTTGTAAGGTGAAGTGCTGCTACAACCATATGTGAAAATGTGTCTGAGTCCACTGGCCAGTTCTTTTACTGTCCAGCATTTTGGGGAATGAAAGCTGTGTGTCACTGAGCTGTGTTAAAGCTCAAAGCTTTGTTCAGACACACCTGTGTGGAATGCCTCTGTTCCAAGTGAATGCTGACTCTTCTGTCCCATTTTAAAAACGTGTTCTTGTCCTGTTACAGTGGCCTCAAGGCTGATAAAACAACACCCCATGAGCACTGGTGTTTATATGAAATTGCAGACTCTTAAATCTGTTCAAAGAGCCGCTTATTCCATGTATTTTGCTAGGTTTTCCAATCTTTTTCTTAAAAGGCCTAATCAATAGGATTAAGAAGATAATTGCTGTTTGCATTGCTGGCCCTGGGAATAGAGAAATGACTGCATGCAGCGTTATTCGCTGTGTATTTTGGCACTTCCTCATTAAAGATCCAGTGAGGCCATTTGGGTCTATTTTTTGCTTAAAAAAATTAATCTGAAAATATTCCTTTTAAAGGTACTATTTTCCTTTCAGGGAGGCAGAAACAACTCCAAGGAAGTTTTTACTTATGATGGTTTGTTCCTGTTAGTGCATGGGCTGAATGTTTCCACTAGGCATTCTTTTTTATGCCTGTAACTTAATTTTGCAAACACATACTTTTTTGTTTGATGTAGTATTTAGGTTTTATCATTCTTAACCCTTCTTTGTGTTTTCCCTACCCTTGTATTAGGTAGAGTGGAAATGTTCAAATTCAGACACCTGAAAATTAAATTGTAATGACTAAAACCCATGGATCAAGAAACAATTTCTTAAAGGTGGTGTGCTGGTAAAAGATTACCTCACAGTCTGCCACCCTGCTATGCTATAAATACTATTGGTCAGTATTTATAATTTAGTGATTCTTATGCTTTGGCAGATACCTGAAGTTTGCAATTCCTTCTTCCCTCTACCCAGTACCCATTTTTAACTGCTGTCTTCCCATAGATGTTCTGAAATATGTCACAGCTGTAGACTGGGAAGATGTAGATGTAGACTCTGTTCCACTGTCATGATCTGAGGTTTTTAGCTCTTCAGGCCACTCGTGTGTTTTAGGAACTGAGATTTTTGTGCAGCCAGACTGCAGACTTTGAGAGATAAGCTGCTGTGGACAAACATAGACTCAAATAGCCCCAAACCTATGCTTTCTTCTGATTTTAATGTCTATGAACATCACTTCTTGATTTGTATTTCTCTTTGAATGTGACAGGCATCTTTTCAGACTGGAAAGCATTACTCTTTTCTGGTCTTACGTATGGTGTTTTGGAAGAGTTGCTGTAGGTTCTAAAGAAGTCTGTCCTGCTTGTGAAGTTTCTTAATGGGTTGATTTATGTATGAACTGCTGTGACTCATAGCATGCTGCCTTATTTTTATCCAGATAATTACCTTGCTAAAAGATGTGTGAAATGTACAGATTTCTTCCCTCTGCTTGAGGGGCCATGCTATTGTCTATCTGTCCTTTTGATGTTAAGTTTGATCAGAATTCATCTTCTGCTTGCTTTGCCTTCTTCCCAAATTTTTAGAAGGAAATTATCTCTGAAGTGCTTAAAGAATTGTAAAAGTGAAAATGAAAGCCACAGTGGCATCTGAGCTGCTGTAGTTTGTTCATGTGTCTTGTTTTTTTTTTTTTTGAGGTGTGTCATTTCCAAGTATATCATAAGAATTTTCAATGTTGGTGCATCTTTCTGTATAAATAGTTATTGTTTGAAATGATACATGTGCACATGCTGAAATAGCATGTAAGTAAACGTTTCTGGATTTGTTAGAGGATCTTTCTCCTCTTCTGCTTTGATCATTTTTCATTTTTAACATCAGAGGATCAACACGTGTTTTCACTTATGTCATTTGGGATGCTTCGTAGGTTCACAAGTCTTCAGGCTTGTCAGTTCATTATTTCACCTCTTGTTTTATGCCAGGGAACTGTTCAAGCTCAAAGCTTTTATCTGAATAGCAAATCACAGAGTTGGGTTCAACATCAGGAGAACTATTAAATATTTTTTAAATTTATTTAAAAATGGTCTAATACTTTTGCCATGACCTCTGACATTCTGCTGATTCATAATGGAACAGGTTGAGTTACTGCTTTGTTTGCCTGTGAAGCTCCTCCACGTGGCTGTCCTTGTTAAATAGTAGTCATTGAGGAAATAGTAAGGGATAGCATCCTCCTCCTCCCCTCGGATCAGCTGGGCTCACAGCTGCATGTGTATGTTAATGGAATTGATTTTATGTTGGTGTACCTTCTTGTGAGCTGTGATTATTGGGGGCAGACATCCTTCAAATATCCACTTCTGCTGAACCTGCTGGGAGTTGTGAATGCTGTTAATATAACCTCTAGAATGCTCTGAAATAATATGCCTGATTTTAACCCACAAAAAAAAATGAGAGGATCAAGTAAGTAAGCCAACATAAGTGCATCAGTGATCTTTTTTTAAGATCATAAACAGTTTTCTCATAAAATTAAAAGATGAAGACATGAAAACAAGAAAGTGAGATACCATTTTAAATTATTTGTACATTTCACGTTCCTCAAAGCTTTTTATAAATATTAACAAATCATCAAAAGGATTTTGGAACAGCAGAAGGATGTCTAGTCTCCTCCTTCCAGCCCCCGAGATATCCAGGAATATCTTGGGAAGAACTTGTTGTCCTTCCTGTAAGTACTCCAGTTTATATGTAACCACGATAAATAAACTGTTTGTGCTACACTGAAACAGTCTTTAGCATCATTTGGTACCACTGACTCTCATCAGATGTAAAAGATAGAGGGTTGGAGGGTTTGGTGCTACATAAAATTACATATCCTCAGATCCAAAGTAAGGCTTAGTTTTGTACTTTAAAATATATTGCTTTTATTATAACTAAAATAATGTTGGTAAGCTCAGCCTTCCATGTAGTTTGACATTCCAGGATTTCTTAAAGGAGTACTGAAGACACCTAACTTGGCACATTTTTCCAGTATTAGTAATTTGTTTCATGACAAGCCTTGGTTATGACTTCTGTGCCTTTGGGTCCCCCACCCACCCAGCTGTTTTGGGAATAGCATCTTCCTGTGGCATGTTGCTCCAGACGCTGGTGATGGCTTTGTCTGCCCTCACTCAGATACTGCCACAAGTCATCTTTTTGGATGAGACTTCCCCCACCTGTGCTGAGATCAGTCTCACACTGTGTCTTTGTGAGCTCCTTGTTTCTTCCAATGTGGTTATTGCTTTTACTCTGCTCAGCACAACTTGCTTGCCTGTGTTGATTCTGTTCTTTTTGTGTTCTTTTTTTCTTAGACAATGCATTTGTTCTTATGGTTGTCTTAAATGGCTTTTCTCTGAATTATTGATGTTCTGCAATGACTTCTTGCTCCAATCTATTTATACTTTGAGCATCTCTGCATTATTCTGTGAGATAGAAATATTCATGTGCAATACAGCACTAATCAGCCTCTGCAGTATTGTTGTATTTGAGTTTGTAGGTACCTCTGTACTACAATTTCTTTGTAGCATTCTACAACTCATCATCAGTTCGGAGAATAAGGTGTTCAGTGTCGGTCACTGTAGGCAGTTCTCAGTTTAACTGCTAGGTCTGCCTCTATTTCCCACCTTAACTGCATCCATAGCATTAGGGGCAGAGCTCACATTGCTTTGTGTTATCCCTGCGATCTTGCCAGACTGTCATTTGAATGTGAGTACAGATGGCGTGACTCATTTACACTTGTCCTAAGCAGGCGACGTTCTTAACACCGAGTGTGTGCCTGCAGCTTTTGAGTCCTGTGAAAAAGAGTGTTTCCCTCTCACTACCCCAACGAGAGTTATTTTGCTATGATTTAATCAGATTCCAGTTCACCTTCCTTTTAAAATTAGGGAAGCAGTCCCTTTTTTTGTTTCCCCTATCTAAAATGCAATTTACACTGGTTTTAAAGGATGCCAGACCTCTGTTTTGCTGAGACCACTTCTAAATAGGAAAAATGAAAATGGGCAAATGAATGGCTCTATTGTTTGGATGTAGAAAATACACTGAGGTACTGTAGACCTACTCTGCTACTTTTTCACTACCTCTGGAATATAGAGAACTGTTTTTTCCTAGTGTATGAGGAAGTTAGTGTATTCTGCAGCTTGGGATATGGATAAATGGGCAAACATTTTCCTTTCTGAAACAGTGGGTCTGACAGCGCTTCACTGTTGTCCAGACCTTGTCTGGCAGTCTCAAACATGGTGAGTGGTTTATCTTTCCTCTTCAGGAGCAGGGATAAAAAAAAAATAAATCTTAGAAACTTGTGTGTGGTGGGTGGTAGTGGTGGAATGTTATTTCTTTTACATGGAATCACTCACCTCTCTTTTCTCCGTGCCTCAACTGAGGATCTGCTCTTACAGGGAATGTTGAGGAGCCTGCAGTGTGTTGAAGGCACACTTGGCACTGATCAGCACCGAAGTGGAGCTGAGAGTTTGGGATAAAGTGCAAGTTGATATTTAGTCATGTGCCTTATTTGTTTAGTGTTTTCCCTTTTCATTTCAGTCAGGGCCAAAATCGAGTTCTATGTTATGTACAGAATGTTTTTGGTTTTTTTTTTTTTTTTTTTCTTTTGAAAGCAGTAAGTTTACTGAAAAAATGATCAGGAGCAGATTTTCCTAAATGTTTTTTAGTGTTAGTAGTTTAAATGGGCAGAACTTTGAAGTTGTTTTTCGTTGTCTCATGGCTGTCTTTCTACTTGTAAAAATAGTATAGCAGCTCTGTTTTTCAACAAAAATTTCGTTTTCTTGCAGCTGTTTCACATACATGCTGTTTCTCAACAAGAATTTGGAGGACCAGCCCTCCCTTAAACCCTTGTGGGTGTTCGTAGTCACAGAACTGTGTGTCTGCTCCCACCTGGAAGCTGAACACTCTTGTTTAAGGCTCGTACTCCCTCTGATGGCAAACTGCTGCGTTCCTCTTGCTTTCTGCGTTCCCTTTCATCTCTCTCCCGTGGTCTCCATTTTATCTTCTTGCTGCAGTGCTGGACTAGGCTGCTGTTTCATGTGTGTCCCACTGAAAGTGCAGCTTTAATGAGGCTGATGAAATTGAAGGGCCCTGCCAGACTGCATGTATACTGGACAACAGGAAGCTATTTGTTTAGGTAGGGGGAACGGAGGGAGAGCTTATCTTCTCTACTTGAATTATTTAATATTTTTAACTATTGCACTCACTCGTCTGTGGTACAAGCCATACTTATTTCCTAATGCTTGGCTTACACTGATGACTTTATCTCCCTGAAGCTTGCTTATGAGTACTCTGTTCTTCTAAGCTCAAATTCTTTGTCTCTCTAGGCATCACCTGAAATCAGTTGTTTGCATAATATTGTCTTATGTTTGGTACAAAAACCTCTCAGTACTACAAAGACTTCATTAGTTGCTTCTGTATGGGATGGTTATTAAGAAATGGCTGTGTTTTAAATCTTGTAGTTACACTAATAAAGATCTAATATAGAGAAAATAGAACTGTCATTGCAACTTGTGTGTTAATGATGTGATAGCATATGGTAATGTAGATTACAAACAGTGCAACACAAAGCTGTTTATCATGTGCTTACAGAAATAAGACCTTGTACAGTTTGTGTGTCCTGGTAGATCTGCGTGTAGAAGACCAGTTTGAGAGAAAAGATGGCAATCCTGTTGCCCCTTTGATAAACAATTCTTTGCTACAACATTAGTCAGAGGAGAAGGAAGTCAGCAGATCTTTGTCTTCTCATTGCATCTCTTTCCTGCTTCAGTAGTAGAAGTGTCAGATGTTTCTTGAAAGTGTTTGCTAAATTATTTAATTATTATTAAATATTACTAATTTAATTAAATCTAACCTTTGCTTAACATCAATTATTTAAATGGGTGAAGACTATCAGTTCTCATTCATTGTCACTGACTACAATAGCACTGTTGAGTCCTTACTGTGTGCGGTGTTGCCTTTCATGTGTGCTGCTGGCAAGAGTTTCAGCTGGTGGAAGAGAGGTAGGGCTATAATGAGTTTTCTGGTGTGGTCAGGCCTTTTCTGATGGCATGAAATCCAAATCGATGGTGCATCTGACTCAGAGCCTCCTGCTTTGTTCAGTTTGTAGGAACTGTTGGGATGTCAGGCTTTCAAGTATTGCTTCTGTTTGCTTGCTCAGCCTTGTACCTGTTTGGGAATACTATTTAGCACATTTCTGGCAATTTTGGTGGAGGTAGGTGAACCTCTAAACATGCCAGAAAGACTGAAGTAAAGCTCTTTTAATTTTGAGCCTTCAGTATCTCCTTGAATGTGAAGTCAGTAGTCTTAAAAATTTAGGTACTTACCTTAAATTTGTGAAGTGGCTAGAGCCTTCCAGGAATTCTGGCACTTTGTTTTGGTTTTTTTTGGTGTGCTGCCACCAAGTGACAAGGCTTGATATTGCTGCTCTTGTTTTTTGTTTTTGTTTTTGGTTGTTTTTTCAAGAGTGGTTTTCACTAATCACTTTCTTTCAAACTGAAAAAGAATATTACTTTACACTTCTGGTACATTCTCATACAATATCCCAAATTATTCTTCAGAATATGTTGATTTCTTGGAAAGTCTGACTGAAAATTTCTAGGATAAAAGAACTGTCAAAACTAAGCATTTTTTCCTCCCATGATTTTGCTGTTCAGTTTAGATATTCTGGATTCTGTAAATTATTGTGGAGTCTCTGTCACTGGAGATATTAAATTCTTGTCTGGATGCAATCCTGTGCCGTGTGCTCTAGGATGACTCTGCTTGAGCAGGGAGGTTGGACCAGATCACCCACTGTGGGCCCTTCCAACCTCACCTATGCTGTGATTCCATGATTAGAAATAACCTTCAATCCAAAACAATACAATGTAAGCACACATCTGAACATAAGCATCAAGTAAAAAAAATGCTGATATCAAAAAACAATGTCTGGCAGATCAAAGTGTATTACGGAAGTAATGTTTGAGTCCTACCTTTAGACATTTCAGAGCATCTTTTGATGAACAATCTTATAAAAATAGTCAGTATATCAAACCAATATTTTGAGCTATACTCAAAGTGCTCTAGATATTTCTCTGTGCTAATCTCTGTAACAATTGCTTTGCTTGGGAAGATAAAGGATTGGTGTGTCTGAGGGGAGAGTGTGGCGGGTGGAGTGGGGTGCTCATGGGGTGCTGGGGGTGACATCCCATCTCTGCAGCTCACACACCTGCGGTGTGCTGTCTGCTCCACCTGCTGGGCACTGTGTGTGGACAGGAATGATGGTGGGGTGCAGAAGTTAGAGAAAAATTATGCATTGCCACTGATTGTTTATGCTCTTTGTCTTCTTATTCTTACGGACTTTGAGCGCTATAGAAATTGCCGAGCAGTGAAATGATTCTTTCTAAGAGAGTGAAAACGTTTAAGACTTTAGTTACAGCCTTATTTGGGAATCTAATTCAAGGTCTGATTTGTAGATGAGACCAGCAGCCAAGGTACATCTGCACAGATGAGCAAATCCATCCTAAGTGCTGTTTGAAAAGACTTCAAACTTCAAGCTCTTGCTCTTTTTATCCCTCCCTTGGGAGTTTCCTGGCTGTTCTCTTGCACTGCTCTTCAGCAGATCTTACAGCAGGCAAGTGTGGGGGCTGAATTAACAAAAAACACGTTGAGCTTTCTGCCAGTTGTTCTCTGTAGGTCAGCTTCTGGGACAGAAAGGTAAATGCAGTAACAGCACAAAGAAAACCCTGGGGACAGGTGACTACAGCAGTAGTGTGTCTGTTCTTGGCTCTGCTGGGGCTGAATGTGTCACGTGCTGCTCCACCCAGTTCTGAAAGGTGACAGAGGATTGCTTTTTGACCTGAGTAATTAATTTATCATTAAGACTCATCCTAACAATGTTGTAATTTCGCAGTTATTTTGGATTGTTCTGCTTGCCACAGCTGTTACCTTTCCATTTGCATTCTGTACCCCCTCCTAACTGTGAAAGCTGAATCTTTTGAGGTTTGCTCCCTGCTCTCCCCTTTTGCCCCTCCTCAGGTAGAAGGGAGGCATCTGTGAAGGCTGAGCTTTCTTTGTCAATATCATGTGTAAAGGAGGAGGGGAAAATAGTGACTCACTTGTTTTGGTCCACAGAGAGGAAATCCGTCAGTAAAACCTCATAGCAATAAAGACTAAAACTGTTTATATAAATACACTGAAGCTTCCAGAGATCTCCTTTCTGGCACAGGAAATGTCACGTGTTGCTGAACATGCTGCCAGTTCTGTCCTGAAGTATTGGCCTATCAATATGCCAGCTGTGCTTCTTATTTTTGAAAGGAAAAAATTTAATTACCCATGGTACGGTTTAGTTTGCCTCAGTGAATTATGGCAACAGTTTTAGCATACTTGAAACGTTCAGTTCTGAGGTGACAGTAGCTGTTCCTGGAAAATATATCCAGCATGATGTGATATATTGGGTTATATTTAAACCTAGTGATAGAGGATTTAAGTTCTGAAATTTTTTTCCTGTAAATTAGGAATTAATTTTGCCTGTGGCCATTTCAACTCCAGTGTAAGTGTTCCTGTCTCATGACGCGTAAAGGCTACTACAGTCACATGGCATTTTGCAGGGTAAGACGCTTCTGTATAATTTCATTAAATGCTTTGTTTCCTGTTGTGTACATCTCCCTGTTCTCCTAATGTTCTTCAAGTGCTTCTGTTATTTATTAAAATAGCAAAATAAGTAAATTTAATTAAATCCACTGTGTGTTCTATGATGTAAGTTTCATTGGTTCCCCATACAGAACTAATCTATAAAGGATTATCCAAAGTGTTTAGAACTGATATTGTGGATAGACTTCCTAATTAAAAGACACTTAGTCTCCTAACTTTCAAAGTAGTAGAGATTTGTAATTAAGCACTGTCTTTATTCTGTTTAAGGTAAGTAACAGCTGTGTGTTACCTTAATTCTGCATTTTCTAGCTTGATTTGATGCTGATGGGCAGCTCAGCCCCACGCAGGCACTTGCTCATTCTCCACCAGTGCGATGGGGGAGAGAATCAGGAACATAAACATGAGAAAAGTCACGGGCTGAGATAAAGGAGTTCAATAGGGAAAGCAGAAACTGTGCACGCACGCAAAGCAAAACAAGGGATTCATTCACCACTTGATTTACCACCTCCCATGGGCAGGCAGGTGTTGAGCCATCTCCAGGAAAGCAGGGCTCCATCACACATAACCATGACTCCAGACACGCCTCTCTTCATCCTCCTTCCCTCATCTTCATGTGCTGAGCATGATCTCAGATGGCATGGGTTATCCCTGGGGTCACTTGGGATCAGCTGTCCCAGCTCAGTCCCTTCTGCTTTCAGATCACCAGCCTGCTTCCTGGTGAGGCATTGTGAGAAGCAGAAAAGGCCTTGCTGCTGTGCAAGCACAGCTCAGCAATAACTAAAACAACCCTGTATTATTAATAGTGTTTTCATCACAAATCCAAAACACAGCTCCATTACAGCTACTGTGAAGAAAATTAACCTCTGTCCCAGCCAAAACCAGTACACTGAGCACCTTGAGCTAGTGTTCTGTATGCAGTGTTTCTGTCCTTTGTGTGTTTGGACAAAGGTAACTACTGTCTCCTGACATGCAAATAAAATGGATAAGCAAAAAAAGTGAAACTTGTCAGGATGTGGTGCATGTAATTTAACAATTAAACTCTATGAGATCATCTGGTTTCTGGCAGCACTTTTTTTTTAACAGTATTTATTTTGATAGTATCCGGATTATAGAAGGCCATGAGAAAAAATGGTTTATGTTGATAGAGCAGATCACTGGTGATAGAAGCCTTTAGGAGAACTCAAGCAGACACTCATTTCTGCTTTAGGGCCATGGGTGTGTTTTAGCTTTGTCTCTGAAGTTGCATTCCCTGTTTTTTGTTGCAGATTCTGAGCTCTGTTTTATATGTCCCAGTTTAGAGACTAAACAATTTTTTCATTTGAAATTACAGATTTATTTTTTTTTAACTGAAGCATATTTTCCTATTTAACCATGACAGTGACTCTTGACTGGTCTATTGCCTTCTGGTTTAGACCAGTTCAGCTACCTCCTTTCTTCCTCCTAGCATGATAAAATAGATCAAGACTCTTTTTAAGGGTAGTTCTCGAACTGTAGAAGGAGCATTAATGTCGAGCTCTCCCCCAGGGCTAGACTCTCCCTAGAGGAGATTTATCCTGTGCTACTATTGCCAGTGTAGTATCTATGGATTCTCTGAACAAAGCAGTCCCTGTTGACAAAAGTCTAAATTAGAGTTTGTTTGCAAAACTGCTTTAGTGGTATTTCTTCACACCTTGCATAGGTTTTCTGTAAGTTGTTTTTTTTTATATAGGTCTCAAAGAATTGTTGTTTTGCTCTTGATGGGGGCCAAAACACTTGTAAGCTGTTATGCTCTTTTTTGTTGATTCCTCTTGCTAAGCTGAAACACTTATGGAGGGAAAGATAGGTAAAACTGGCATAGTGAAAAAATCATGAGAGCTTAGAGAAGAGGTAAATCCAACCTTTTTCTTGTCTATTTAGGAAGAGCTGGTTATTTGTAGAGTATTCTGGACTTTTGGAAAAGCATTGCAGTTTTTAATGCTTGACTTGAAAAGTAAATTTACCTGAGAAGCTAGTGTACATAATTGTAGATTATTACTGCTGAATAAAAGCTGAGAAAGCTGTTTTGACCTGCATGTTCAAGAGTTCTAATTAATATGATTTTTTTTACTGTGCTGCTTCTGTATTGAAGACAACTTCTACTTTGAAAGAAGTAGCACCTACGTGATTTTTTTCTGTGTTGCTACCACGAGGTCAGAAAATTGGAGGCTGTTCTCACTTATCTTGTTCTTGCTCTATTCCACATACCACATCCATGTAGACTGTGACATGAAACAAACAGCAGTAAAATACTTCTTGCCAATAATGAAAAGGTGCATTGTTCATATTATTTGGGTTTGAAAGCACCAGATTCTGGGAGCAGTGACAATGACCTTAAGGCAATTTTGGTGGAGTTTTGAATTCTAAAAGTTCATGATAGTATGATAGATTGGTAAGCAGAGGAATTGTTGCTGAATGTAAGACAAAGCAGTGTCAGAACTTCTCTCTCCGGTCTCAACAGCTTTCTAGGGGGTGATGAGGAAGATTGTAATGAAATGGTAGTTTCAGTTGCTGGAAATTTTTGCTTTAATGGTGTGGGACATGAACCTCGCTTAGTTCATTAAGACCTTTCATGTTTTTACAGTAATTCTTCTTTTCCATGTATTTCTGCTACTTAAACATGTGACTTTCAAAATCAAACCCAAAAGCTGTGAATTGTCTTGGAGCTCCATAGGGGCAAGTCTGTTTATAAAACTGAAGCAAGCAGTAGTCATTTGCTTTTCACAGCTCTACCCAGAGCTGGTCTCTGTTGGGACCTTGGACAGCCTGGCAGTCCATGTTCCCAGAAATGGGGCACTTCTGGCCCTGTCCACACAGAGTGCAGTGGAACCCATCTCCCTTGTGAGTGATGTTCAGAAAAACCCTTAACTCGCAGAGCTGAACAGTGTCTTTGCTTGGTAAGTGTTGCTTGTGACTATTCCTGACTATACTTGCAGCACTTGCAGTACAATTGTTTGATTAAAGCCCTCTTTTGCAAGACACATTGCTGTTGAGTCTAGCAGAGACTTCAGATGGTTCTACTGCACTCCTTTTGTTTTGTCTGAATGTTTCTGTAGTTGCTGTGATCTGCACAGAGGTGTTCAGTCTGTGATAGTTACCATATGGTCAGGATGATTATGTCTTTCCAGAGTTTCAAGGTAAATTATATTCAGAATTTCATCTGAATAGATGGCCAAACTCATGTTCAGAATCAGGAGAGAAAGGGTGCACAGAAATCTTTCAGATCTTGGTTAGAACGACCTCCCCAAACTGTTCAGTCTATGTAGCTATTTATTTTGGGTTGTGACTGATATTTTCAAAAGCCTCCTCCATAAGGAATTATTTTATGATTTTCTCTGCTATCAGTGAGGAAGAAGGTGCTTTTTTTTGCATCTGCTTCCCCAGAAAGTTGTAAACTTTGCAGATAAAGTTGGCTCAAGTAGCCTAATTATTAACAAGCATCAAGATTTGCATAGATGCTGGGTATATTATCATTGTATTGGTTTTTTGTTCTTGTCTGCCTCCCCTGCCCTACCCTCTAAATCTTAATTTTCACTGAGAAGCTGTGCAACTGCTGTAATTGGTACACACTAGAATATATGAGAAATAACTAACTTCTGGTACTGTTAGTAATTCGGGGTTTTTTCTTCTTGAATTGGAACAATTTTTTTGATCCTTGGAAAACCCTGCAGCTTCTTTAAGGTAGAAGCCTTTTAAAAATCCCACAAAAAACACATAGAAAAAAAGTAGAACCAGCAAAAAGCCCAAAACCCAGAGGTGCTTCAGTTTACTGATACAGGACTGTAATTAGATTAAAAGTGGGCACCCCTTAGCAGGGAACATGCTGAGGTTTACAGAACCTCTGCCTGCTCCCATCAGTCAATGCAGTCAGCCTTTGCATCCTGATTTGGTACTGTGTGGTGACCAGTAGGGGCCTGCGACATTGTACCTTCAAGTTAGTCTTCCCAGGGAGAAAAGTGGCTATATTTTCACTGGATTCCAAGAGTAAAATTGTTCATGGTGTTGTTGAACTGCTCTAAAGAACATTTCTTATTTTCCCCAAGGAGAGAGGAATCCTTTGATGTCTTTTCCTGTACAGAATGGTTTGAGTTGGAAGGGACCTAAAAGTTCACGCAGTTCCAGTGCCCCTTCTATGGGCAGGGACACCTCCCACTAGACCAGGTTGCTCAGAGCTCCAGCAGCCAGGTCTTGAACACCTCCAGGGATGGGGAGTCCACAGCCTCTCTGAGAAACCTGTACCTCATCACCCTTACAGAAAAGAATTTTTTGCTAATATCTAATCTGAACCTACCCTCCTTTAGTTTAAGGCCATTCCTTCTTGTAAAGGCCATACTCTTGTAAAAAACTTCTTTCCAGCTTTCTTCTAGGCCTCCTTTAGTCCTGGAAGGCTGCTTTAAGGTCTTCCTGGAGCCTTCTGTTCTCCAGGCTGAGCAGCCCCAGCTCTCTCAGCCTGTGTTTGTAGGAGAGGTGCTGCTGTCCTGTGCGGTGAACTTATGGCTCTCCCCAGCGCTCGTTCCAACAGGCCAAAGTCTTTGTTGTGCTGGGGGCCCCAGAACAGGACACAGCCCTCCAGGGGGTGTCACTAGAGCAGAGCAGAGGGGGACAATCACCTCCCTTGGCCTGCTGGCCATGCAGCTTTTGATGCAGCCCAGGACACGTTTGGCTCTCTGTGCTGCAAGCACACATTGCATGATGAGCTTCCTGTCCACCCTCACACCCGGCTCCTCCTCCCCAGGGCTGCTCTCAGTCCGCTGTCAGCCCTGGCTGTACCTGAGTTTGGGATTGCCCCAGCCCGCTTGCTGAACCTTGCTGAACCTTGCTGAACCTTGCTGAACCTTGCTGAACCTTGCTGAACCTTGCTGAACCACAGGAGGTTCACACAGGCCCACCTCTCCAGCCTGTAAGCTCCCTCTGGACGGCATCCCTTACTCCAGTGTGTTCACCACAATCTCAGTATTGCTGCCAAACTTGCTGAGGGTGCACTTGACCCCACTGTCCCTGTCACTGACAAAAATGTTAGAAAGGACCAGCCCCAACACTGACCCCTGAGGGACATCACTCAGCACTGTTCTCCACTTGGACATTTTGCTGCTGACTGCAGCTCTTTGAGTGAGGCCATCCAGCCAATATTTTATGCACTGAGTGGTCCATCCATCCAATCCATGTCTGTCCAGTTTAGAGCCAAGAATATCATGCAGGACAGTGTCAAATGGTTTTCACAGGTCCAGGTAGGTGATGTCTGTTGCCCTTCTCTTATCCACCACTGCTGCAACCCCATTGTAGAAAGCCAGAAAGCTTCTGAGGCATGATTTGCCTTCAGTGAAGGCAGTGCTGACTGTCACCAATCACCACCTAATTTTCCATGTGCCTTAGCACAATTTAAAGAAGTATCTGTTCCATGATCTTGCCAGGCACTAAGATGAGACTGACCAGCCAGTATTTGCCTGGGGCTTCCTTATTTCCATTTTTTAAAATGGGAATTATATTCCCCCTTTTCCAGTCAGTGAGAACTTCACTGGACTGCCATGACTTCTCAAACATGATGCGTTAGCTTAGCCACTTCCTTGGCCAGTTGCCTGAAGACCCATCGATGTATCTTACCAGGTTCCATGGGCTTGTGCACCTTCAGGTTCCTTAGATGGTCTCAAACTCCATCTTCTCCTACACAGGGAAGTTCTTCTTTTTCCCAGTTCCTGCTTTCACCTTCTGCAAACTGGGCAGTGTGGATGGATCACTTGCTGGTAAAGACCAAGGCAAAATCGCCACTGAGTCACTCAGCCTTCTACATGTCCTGGCTAACCAGATCTCCTCTATCTTTCCTGAGAGTATCTACATTTTTCTCAGTCTTTCTTTTATTAATGACCTACCTAAAGGAGACATTTTTTACCCATAATGCCCTTGGATAGATTTACCTCTGCCAGTACTTCAGCTTTCCTAACCAGGTCCCTGGCTGTTTCAGACAATTTGTCTGTATTCCTCCCAGGCTATCTGTCCTTGCTTCCCCCCTCTGTAAGCTGTTTGTGTTTGTTTGTCCAGGAGCTCCTTCTTCATCCATGGAGCCTTCTGGCATTCTTCACTATTTCCTGAACTTTGTAGGAACAAAGTGTTGTTGAGCCTGGAGCAGACAACCTTTGAATATCATCGAGCTCTCCTGGGCCCCTCTTCTCTCAGGGCTCTATCCTATGGCACTCTAGCAAGGGGATCCTTGAAGAGACCAAAGTCTGTGCCCCTCATGTCCAAGCAATGAGCTTGCTGTGCACCCTCCTGGCTGCCCTAAGGATCTTGAACTGGAGATCAAGTAGATTTTATACCTCTTTAATCATCCTGATAAATGTCTTTTGGTAATAATATTAATAATAATAATTAAGAAGTGGATTCTGTTCTGTACTGCTGGTACCAGTTGTATTTTTTCAATTTTGAAGAGCTATATCTTCTGTTAGTTCTTCAACATCATATGCTAGAAATCCGGAGGCCAAGCTGCTTTGTGGTGTAGATGTCCTCCTATAATTTGGGGCCTGTGTGAAGATCAGGTTCCAGATCTGTCCCCTCATCTGATCTTTTACAGTTTTACATGCCTGGTGGTTGTTTTTCTTGACTGACCTATCATGGAATCAAACTAGAGAAACTTTAATGCAAATGATACTATTAGAGGAAAGTTGTCCTGGGAGAAGTGTTGGTTTCCCCCTCTCCTCCTTACATCTTTGCTGGGGTTGAAGTGCCTGTAAAGATGATGGCTTATAGGGGTTTAGTTTAGAAACTGAAAACCATGGTAGCTGATAAACCTTGTTTTGCTCTTCCACCAGTACAAAAGTGATGCACATCCTTGTTCAGAACTACTGGAAACACAGTGCTAGCTGCAGTATTTCCAAAATGCACCTGCTGAGAGATGGCTGATTGGTTTTTGGGTGGAGCATGCAGTGCACTTTATACATGTTATGGGAATTGTTTATGCCTGGAAATTGTTCTTTTGGGGTAAATTATTCAGGAAATGGGATCACAAGAGCTACAAGCTGTCCAAACACATTGGTCATGCACAGATAAGACACTTCAACATATCCATTATTTGGGTGTAATGGGTACCAGAATGGCGCATGTTTCTTTCTTTGACCTTTCAAAATTTTAGTAGCAGCTGTAAAATACTGTGCTGCTATATAACACTTAGGGTGCCATAACTTAAATTACTGTGTGGATTAAACAAATGAAGATATAATTTATTTTTCTCCTAATCTTATTAATACTGGGTGGGTGGAGCTTCATAGCTGAGTTTAAAAGCTGCATGCCTGTGGCATTTAGTATGTGTGGTCTAGCACTTGTGCAGATGTTATTGTAACTCTTTAATGCAAATAATGGGGAAGAGAATAAGTTATATTTTGAAGTGTGTTACCTTGGATTCTTTCTCCAGTGTGCACTTCAAGATGACCTCATTTTAATCTTTTATAAATGTGACTACTTGTGATATTCCCCTTGCTGCTGACCAGATGGTGATAGTAATGACTGAAAAATAAGCTCCCTTCCATGATGAATGGAATTTATCAGCTGCTGCTTTTTGGCAGGGCTGGGAGCGAATGTGTTGTGAAAATACGCTGACAGGCAGTTTGCTTGTTCCATCTCTGTTAAAGCCAGGAGTTCTGTGGGACAAGAAGTTGGTCGGATGTTTCTCTGATATAGAAAGTGAATATTTTTGTCCTTCTTGATCATGTTTTAGTGCTACAGGAATTCCACTTCAAAATATGTAAAGCAAGGCTTGTATTAAGTAAAGAGTAAATGGTTGAGAATCTTTTCCTCTTCCCTTAGGCTTGGTAAAGAGATGGAGCAAAGGCTTATTTTTACATTTGCTTTTAATAATTTTTTAATGGAAAGTTTTGCAGATTTTGTCAAAATATTGTATTCATTAATGTTATAAATACTTCAGAGAATAGAATTCAAGTGTTCTTTCTTAGAAGGTCAAGAATTTTGAAGTAGCATCTCTAAAGAAATGATATAATGTAGCTGCTTTTCATTGCTGACAATATCCTCTAAATGGCTTCGTCTTGCATATTTAGGTAAAGATAAATATTTCAAAAGAATGAGTCTTTTTTTCCGTGGATATTAACATTTCTTGGTTAATGTTAATTCAGTTAGCTGTACAGTATTTTAAAAGAGTTGGTAACACCCCTAGCAAATAACATTGCAGGCCTATTACATATATATTACTCTTTATTTTTCACAGTTGAAGACTTTATAATTTTAGTTAGCAAGGAGTAGTTTGTCAGATTATCAATCTTGAGATATGCAGTGTATGACTTGGCTATTTATATAGATATGCCACAGAGCTTTCAATCAAGAAGGAAGAAATGGCAGAGGTTTGGTGGTTTTTTCATACATGACACCCTGTTGGAAAGAGTGAAGAGTAGCACACTTCTACTTCCAGTATGAGAATCTGGAGGAAGTAGTGAATTTTATTAATACTCTTAGTTAATCATGTGTGTAACTTTGAAAGTTTTCATGTACTTCAAAGAGTAAAAGACTTTTGCATAGAAATTTATCCAGAGGATATTTCTATCATTTGGGGGGGAACATTTCCGGTCTCATTCTTCACATGGCAGTTGTCCTATTTATCTTCCTGGTCCCTGTGTTCTGTGAAGAGTTACAGTGGCTGTGGTTGCTTCTCTGCAGTTTGCAGGGTCTGAAGCTGGAGAGAAAAGGTGCCTTGTGCTTCTGTCCTCCATGATTCAGTGTTTGTGGGGGGCAGAGTCCCTCACTGCTCATCAAAAATTAATGCTAAGTTGCTTCTTACTACGAGAAAAGGAGCAATAGACCAAGTAATGTCATCTGAAGATTGACGTTTCTAAAGAGGACAACATTTTGTTAAAAGAAAAAGAAATTAATTGGGGTTTTTAAAAAGGAGAGAAAAACAGACCTAAGAGAGCATAGACCTTAAGTATTTTTTTAAATGGCCATGAGGTGTCAGTGTACATCCAGAAAGAAACTTGGGTCATCAACACTTCTGAAAAAATAGTTGGTTGCCTTTATTTCCTAGGGCCTGAAATAATCTCTAGGGTTGAAGGTTACAACAGCTCTGTCAAAGCTATAAAAATGTACATCTGCAGGACTTAAAGGTTACGTTTTCATAGTTATGTGGTGTTTTTAACCAAGATGTGTAAGTTTATTGATGTATTTCTAGACTAGTTTCATTTGCAAGGCAGTTGTGAGTTCAGTGGTGTTCTCTCTTCATTGCCCTGCATTATGAGCATGCTGGTACATGAGGTGTTCTCTGGGGGAAACACTCCACAGCTTGCTATGTAAGATATAAACAAATAGGACTATTCCTAACCGTATTACTGACTTTTTGTTACTAAATATTGAAGTCTTCCAAACATATTTATGTTTTATAGAAATCTGCTATTTGTTTTTCATAATGCATTTATAAAATAAAAGTTGTCTTGCCCAGATGAGGTAGAAAACAATTGCATACAAGATGCTCTGTGGCCTCGTTTTTACCACAAAACTTGCCAAATACTCTCCCTTTTTATACCCACTCAGTTGCTGAGTGGGCTTTGGTTATTTGTAGGTTCTGAGATACATAATCCTAAAGGAGTTTTAGAGGCAAGGGTGCATAGAAGTTAAATTTCTTAATATTTTGAATACGTAATACACAGCTCATGTGTATTGTGTACTATGTGTTGTATTTTGATACCATCTTTCTGACTCTGTACAATAATATTTCTTTATAATGCAATTTACTGGCCCTTAGGAATGCCAAAATTTACTTCACAAGTTCTCCTCTAGGTGTCGTCTTAATTGAATAAATCACTGATTGAAGCCACTGTTAGGATGATTTTGGAAGACATGAAGCCCAAAATAATCCTGATTTAAAAAAAGATGCAGAACACCCCCCAAACTCACAAGTTTTAGGTCATGTATGGATAATTGTGTAAAAGTTGTAACTACCTTGTAGTGCTTGTATTTAATTCATAAATTGCTTGTGTGTGGATTCTGGATACATAACTGCTTCTGTCTGCTTTTTTTGAAGTCTGGGCCCTGAAATTCTCTGGTATTTTCTTTATGAAGCCATATGCTTTACAGATACTGTTAGTACTGTAGGGACAGTTTGATTAGCACAATCTGTGAAATTTCTATGTTGCAAAATGCCTTTTTTTATAAAAGGAAATTTACTAGGAGCAATTTATGTATTGAATCATGGGAGGAGAAACTTAGAATTCTTTGCATAACTATGGTTTTGTGTAATTGGAAAGAATTTTCAGGAGTGATATACATGGTTTTAATAATGTCCAAGTTTGGAAAAGTTCAGGTGTAATGAAAAACTGTTTTGAGGTATTTTAAGGACAAGGAATGGAATAGTTGTGATAGATGGCTGATGAAGGGAGCTCGGTTGATGGGTGTGGGTTTGCAAAGCTCTGTGGCAGCTGCAGCCCATGGTGAGCTGGCTCACACAATTCACCAGAAAAAAAAAAAAAACAACAAAAAAAAGAATAAATAGGGGCAGTTGTGTCATGTAAGTTCCCTGTGCTGGCTCAGGAAAGGGATGTGAATGTGCAAAGATCATGTGGGGAAGGGAGGATGAACAGTTTGTCTGGTGACAGCAGTTAAAAATCAGACTAAGATACTTTTTCAAATGTCACTTAAAAAAAAAAAAAGCAACCTACAAATAACAAACAGGTTTCTAGAGTGGTAAGAATTTAATTAAAAAACTAAAGTAATACTCTGTTGCATTTTATGAAATTTCATTTGGTAATGGACTTTTTAAGCAAAGTGCTTTTTAATCTTCTAAATTAAGAATTGAAAAATTGATAGGAGAAGTACCTAAGGAGTGAAGGTTGTGTACACGCTCTTACCCTGTAGTGATGTGTAAGAGCCCTCCTGAGGGCTGCTTCCCTTGTGGGCGTTGTGGGGAGGGCTCCTTGGACGGTTTGAAGCAGGTAGGGAAGGTTTTTGTCTGCAGCTGTTTCTCCTTGCTCAGTTTGGGAGAAGCCACATCTATTCTGGCAGCTTCAGAAGTTTCAGTTGAGCTCTCTCGTCCTGTAGTAGTGCCTGTGTGTGTGTGAATATGTGGATTTTATCCAGTTGTGTTTTATAGAGTGTTTTCAATTCCCAGAAAAGAGCTTTTTCTTGGACATGAGGGAGGTGTAAGGGGTTCCTAAAAACTTCTAGGAAGTTTAGCTTTCCCCATGCAGCAAATGCTGATGCTTGAGGGAGTTATTGACACACACTATTTTAAAGAAAATCAAAGTAATTTGTGTACAGTGACACTGACTATTTACATACTGAAAAGAGAGAGAAAAAAAAACAAGTGGTATCCATAGCAACTGGGATTAATTTTACTCATTTACATACAGTATTTTGAATTCCTGGTATGTATGGAAACCAAAATTTCACATGTGAGAATGCCAGCTGAACTGTGGCTTCTGTGTTCACAGTCTATTCCTGTCTGCTTAAAACTGAATCAAAAGTATTGCACTAGTAGGAATGTTATATGCATTTTTAGTGTTATAATAGTTAAATATTAATTTTAAAGTTTGTTCCAACTCTTATAACTCTTCTGCAAGATTGAACTGATTTTTAAAAAGTTTTCTTTAATAGAAAACTTTTAAATCTTCTAAAACAAGTTAATGTATTCAGAAGCTTTCCCTCCCAAACTCCATCCTGGGAAAAAAAGGCCTCACCATTAAAGTGTGCCCCTGTTTTTGCCTCCTCTGTCCCTGCAACAACACTCATCCCTGGGTGGAACAGGGAGGGGAGACTGGGTTGGAGGCAGATTGTACCATCACATGACTAATGAGTAGGAAAATCTGAACAGAAACTTTCAAAGGCCGTAGTTTTTCTGTTTTCTTTTAGAGCTATGAAATAATTTAGCCTCTTCCTTCCCTCAGTATTATGGATTCCCTCAACTTTCTACTAGGAGAGTTTCAGTGATGCTAAAAGCGTTGAATAGGTATTTTGAAGGAGCAGATTTTGTAGTCCTTTTCTTGACAAAATCAGAGCTTTGTTTTGAATAGCAGAAATTGTGTGGTCCTCTTAAAGAACATATGCTGCTATCACTCTGTCATTCTAAATAGTCTCCTCTAGATAATGTGTTTTAGTTCTTTTACTTATCGGACTGAGTGAATAGCAGACATACATTTGAAGCTGAGTAAACTTTCCTTCCCTAAGATGGTCAGATTTGGAAGTGTTCTCTTCCTGATGCCCTTCTAGTAGAGGTAAAGCAGCCTGTACATATGTTCAGCTCCTACTTAGGTTTTATCTTTGTTTCTCAGTCCAAGCTGTGTTAATTCCCCTTTTGGTCATTTAACCACTGCAGCCAGTGACTGCTGTTTAGCACTTCTCTGGATGCATTGCTCTGCTCTGCTCTGGTTCTTAGCTTTTCACAGGGTGTTCGTTACTTCTCACTCTTAATTGGTTGTATCTTCTTGCTTCTGTGACTGGATTAACTTTTTCTTAGTATTTGCCACTGAAATAACACAACTGAGAGTCCAAGCAAAACATGGACTAAAATAAAACCCTGCTAATATTGCTGAAATGAGACAGGTAATGGACTGTTTGCTGTAGCAGCGTATCCAAGCTGATTCTTGCAAATACTGCTAAAATCAAACTGAAATAAGCACAATTAGCAGTTGGAAGTCTGTGAGCTTTCTGGTCTTCGCTAGCAGAGATAGATCCACTGAGCTTCTTGATTTTTGTGCTTGGGGGGGGCAATGGCAAAAAAAAATCCCAGCTCTTTCTTTTTTTTTAGTTCTCTGATAGTGAATGGTTCTGTTGAAAGCGAGTCTGTCAGTGTTGTTTATTTTTTTGAATAGGCAACTGCTGTTTGTCACTTGAGAAAAGCAACTGGTTCTGGAAATGTTCTAAACTGATGTGAGTCATCAGTGAAGGATTTAAATAGTTGAATATGATGTTTGTTTCCTCCCTTCCATGGCTCAAAATGGTATGAATCATTTTTTTTAGTGTTTCCCAGATAATAGTCTGAGTGGAAGTGGTATGTGTTTCTGACTCAAGTTCCTAAATGTTGGTGGAGCACTCCCAACCACTGCTGATTTTGGTCATGTGGGAATCCCATAGGAACTTCTGACAAATGTATAAAAGCAAACATTTTGTAACGATGGCAACTTACCCACAAGGATTGATGTGGTTGGTGACAAAACTTTGGAAGTCCTCTTCTGACTGGCATAACTGACTTGACTTTTCTGCATAAAATGTGTTAAGTGGTGTAGGATAAAAATTCAGTCATGAGAATCGCTTTTCAAGTGTGTAGAATGTCTTGTAGAATGCTGGAGTTTGTGTTACATTTTTATATGTCTGCCTGCTACTGTTCCTGTCTTCCAAAACTGAGGAGTTTTTATGAACCCACATCTCCTCTGTAGTTTCATATGCTCTTAGCCAATTTCAGGTTTCTTTGTTCTTTCTACGTAACTTGGAGCATCAAAAACCATGCATACCCCAGTGTTAACTGAAATGCTCCTGAAAAAAATTAGTTAGCTAGTGAATTTTACAGGGGAAGGAGAAGGGGAAAAGAAAAAGAATGGGCACATCTATGTTAAAGAATGGTGTTAGAAGGATAACCTTGATGTGACCTGGAAAGGACTGATGTGTCTGTCATCCCATGCTCATCAGACATGCTGCAATGAAAGGTTTTGTGTGTCATCCATGTAGTGGAGATGGGGATTGAATCAGAGTGGTTACTCACCGTAGGCAGCAGAGCAATTCTTATTCCTAGAAATCTACCTGACTACCATGTTCTTCTTCAGAAGCTCAGCAGTATGGCAACCCAGCCAAGTTTTAATGAGGAAATTGTAAACCTTATGGCAGATTTCTGGGCTCCAGTGAGAACCTCCTCATTTTCAGTCTCAACACCAGCACTGTCCAGTGCTGAATCTGGGTGTTTTGTATTGTGCTGCCTTTCCTTTACGGGGCTTTCCAGCCTTCCAGCTAGAGAACCAAGGTTAGAAAAAGAGGAAAGGACAAAGGTTTTTGGTTTATAGCCCATCCATCTAAATGAGCCTCTGTGGGGAGGCTGAGCCCTACAGACCAAATGTAATGTGTTCCTAATCATCCACGGGAGAAACAGCAGTTTGTTCAAAAATAAACCAGAGAAGCATACAAATCCAGGGAAATTGGGACTTGTTCTTTTCCCATGTAGCAATGAAAGATCACACTCAGGGTTTTTTTGAGTAAGCAGCTGCCAGGTGAGAATTGCTTTTTTTCCTTGGGATACAAACATAGAGAATTGGTTTCAGTGCATCAGAGACAGAAGAAGCCTGTTATGCCATACATTAGAAAATCCCAAGGAATTTCTGGTATTCAAGGATGCGGTCTCTGAGAGGCTTGAGGTGCTCTTGTGTGTTATAGTGCCTGTCCTTGAATCCTGTACTCTGTTCACAAACCCCTTAATTCCTACTGAGGAGGGAAGAGCAAACTTATTGCATGGTGAAAAATAGGGCAATGATGTGTTGACCTTCTGTGATGTGGGCTATGTATTCTTCTGTAATGAATAAAGAGTTTGATTCTTTTTTTTCTCTGCGGGAACAGCATTGCAGGAAGAAATTTTCAAAGAGGAAATACGTAAAATCAGCACTTCCTCTGTTCATCTTGAGCGTGACTGTAGATCAGTAGAAAAGTAGATCAAAGGAGATGTACTAATTCTTCTCACTGCATGCTTGCTCCCACAGGCCCTAAGGGAATTCTCTTAGCTGTTTTACCAGTTGCCCTAATATAATTTAGTAGGATCATATTTTAGTTAATTTATAGGAGTGTGTACAGTACCGGTATAAACACTTTCAAAGCAAGGTATAGATGATATAAAACTATGATTAGGAATTCTGCAGTCATTCATTTGCTCCAGCCAAGCTACCTGTTTCTTCTCCTTGGGAAAAACGTAATAGCATTGTTCCCAGAAGCATCAGGCTGTCAGTGCCAGCTGTGACAGTGGCTTGGTCTTCCAATGTGTCTGGGCTGTGACCTCTGCTGTGCTCTTGCTGGCGTTCCTGTGCAGCCTCACCTCCCAGCAACGGGCTGGGGCTGCTGGGAGAGCGTGGCTGACACGTGAAAGAGCAAACGAGGGCTGCTGAGACTCAGCCTTGGATTTTTGCTTTGTTTTCGTCAGCTCTGCTTTTAGAGCTGGTGTGCCCAGCTGGAATTGCTGCCCTCAGTAATTATTCCTGGAAGGACACTGTGGTTGTTATTGTAATTGATGCCATTTTTAGTGCCAAAAGCCAAAATTGGCCATGGACATGATCTGAGCTAGGAGGAGGCCAGAAGAATTGCTTCTATCAGTGTTTTTCTGCCTTTGCTCTGCCAACAGATGGAAATATTCTAACAAACCTGTGGACCTTGCTTTTTGTATTATGAAAACATCTTTATAAGTTTTCATGTTTGCAAAAATCCCAAGTGTACGGCTAATAATTTTGTGTTTGTGTGGGTTTAACAAATGCTGAAGTGTTTTGCCTGCTTCTCTCTTTGCCTAAACTGGTATTTTAAGATAATGTCTTCTCCATTTTCCAACAGAAGTCATCTTCTCCCAAAAAGAAAAATGGTGTAAAGAACAACCTGTCTTCTGTCTAAAATCCATGCCACAGTAGCTAAAGTAGTTTGTCAAGATCTTTGTCTTCATGGATGCAAACTTCCCTTAACTTTTCGTAACAATGTATGTGCATAGGTGCACCTTTTTATGGTCTCTCTGCCCTGAAACAGGAGTTGTTTTGACTTCTAGTCAATTTTACAAGACTGACAATACCACCGTCAGACTTGTGTGGTTGTTATTTAGGAAAGCTGTTGGATGTAATAGCTGCCTTCTGTTTCTCAAAAGAAGAGAGGTGGCTGCTGTTGGGTGCAGCTGAATAATCCCAGCAACACACATTTTCTACAGAGAACATTGAGACTGAATTTAGATAGACTGAGGAGGACTTTTTATGTACTGTGTGTTAATGTAAGAGTGAATTGTTGATTTTGGTGACAGAGTTGTACACTGGAAGTGCACAAGGTACCTCCTTCTGCCAGTGAATTTAAATCTGGCCTAAAAGGAAAGTGTGCTGGGTGATACCCTGGCTAGAAAACATGGTGGAAGATGCAGGACTCCATATTTTCACTTTCTTTCAAGAGAAATAGGAGTTGTATTTAATTTTCTGGGTTTTGGTCTGGGCACAGTTTGATTGCTAAGCTCCATATTTTGGACACCACAGATTTTTTAAGGCATTTCTTTATCTTGTACTGTGATGGCTGTATGGTCCTTCATCCAAGAGTTTGTCTGCAGGTGTATTGTTCAGACATATGAAAAAACTGAAAATTGCTTAGTAGACTTTTAACACTTTCAGGGTGTTTTATTGCTCTTTGTCCAGATTATGTTTTTAACATGTTACAGAATATTTAAGTATACAACTGAAGTTTCTCTGAATCACAGACGTTTATTATTATTAATTTTTCTTATGTTGCTCCAGTTGAGAAAAGCTAGAATGAATGTTGGATTACTTTTCTTTGTGTTTCAGCTGAAATGGCTTTTCAGATACTGGATTTTATTAATTGCCAGGTGTTCAAAGATAATATGTGACTATGTGAAATAGTTCTTTAGACAAACAGAGGCTGTATAATTACATGAGAAAAAGTAGGAATTGCCTTTGGTATCATGAGGTGCAAGCAGAGAGATTTTGCTTGCCCTTAGAATCAGAACTGTGGAGTCCAGGGGTTCAAACCATTCTGCAGGTGCAGATTGTTTGGAATAAACAGAACAAAACTGGGAAGAAAGGTACTAATTTCTTGATTTAGACAGTTCTCTTTCCTGACTCCACCTCATTCCCTCAGGAGAGGGGAGGAAACAGCAGAGGAGTTTAGACGAGTGACTCATGAGAAGTATTCTAGAAGTATTGTAACTTATATTCATGGTGATGTGAACACTCATCTCTGTCTGTATGTGACAAAATCAGCTTAGACTGGGGTATGCCTGTTTACTTAGAGCTGTCGCAATCTTTGTCCTCTGGAGAAATACCCAGATTAGGTATTTGCCTTGCACAGTTGATATATGACTTGGTTCTAAGTTTTTTCATTTTTACTAGAACCTGACAGAACAAATCTCTTCCTTTCCCAGATCCTTTAAATCATACAAAATATTACCTAAAACCAGTTGGATTAACCTCAGCCCAGCAAAAACTTGGTAAATGCTGATTGGCAAGAGAGAAATCTTTATTTGAGCAGACTTTTTTTATACTGAATTTGGTTTTTGTCCTTTGGTTTTCAGTGTCATCAGCAGTGCTGCTACAGTCTTCTGCTCATTTGTTCCGAGAGCAGAGTACAGATCTATAGAAAAGGTTGCTATTTTTATCTGATTCAGAGTTCATGTTTTTTCTGTTTAGTGTAGATGGCAGACATCTGTGTTTTAACCTGCAGGTTGCATTCTTGTAATATATTCTCTCTATATGCACCCATTAAAGACTCTTGAAACTTGATTTACTTAAAGACAAGTGTAGTTTGAAAATTAGAACACTATTTTTTTTCTTTTTCTTACAGCTATCATGTCAACAAAAAAGCCTTTATTTCTCCAAAATGCATATCATCATTAAGATTTAAGTGTGGAGATCTTACTTTGCTAACAGATTTTGTGGAGGTCATCAGATCACCACTCAAACCCCTGTAGGCCTTCTCCTTTGAAGTTAGGTCATTTTTGAGCTTGTTTCCTTCTCATTTCATAAGCTTTTTTATTGGAATAGATGACATTTGGAGAAGATGGATGGTGATGACCTGCTGTCTTCAGTTATTTTAAGTTTTATTAATACAAACTGTTAGAGATGCAATGTTCTTTATACCTTCGCAAAGTTTTGTTATGATTCCTAAATTAGTTTGAAGAACAGAAGCTTAAATTAATCATCTTGAATTTACTCTGCTTTCATTCTCTGTTACTATTAACTCTTCTACACAGAAACTTGTTAGTTTAGATAAGCTGCTGTAAAATCGAAACCTTAGTTTGGTCTCTCACAGTAGAATTCTAAACAGCTTTTGGTCTTTAGAATGCCTCTTAGGTAACATTAGAAAATGCATTTTGCACACCAGAAAATACTTTGTATGTTTTTTTTTTGAAGTTGAAAGAAGAGGTCATTAGAGAGGCTGTTTGTATTGAGGTGAAGACACAACTTTTGGGTGAAGGGAATGTAAGGGGGAAAATGCCAGTTAACTGTGAGCAAAAATTAAATATTCAGAACTGGGTTTCCCTTTGGTTATGGAAGCAATTGCTCACACACAGTCCTATCGTGAGTTGGTTGTTTTTGCTTACTTACATGGTTTAGATTGCTGTAGAAATCAATACAATATTGACTCAGTTGTGTTGGTTCTCTTTCTAATGCAAACTGTAAGGTACTGGCTTTTAACTCTCTGTAGTAATGTCACAATTCAAAAATGTACAAATTTAGGTGAGATATATGTTAACTTGCTTTTGGAAATAGTTTATACTAATTGTATTATAATTATATCTAAGATCACTGGAATAATTATCAGAGTAAATTGAAATGTTCTGAATTTTTGCAATTAACTCAGCGTGAAAGTGTACTTTTTATAGTAACTATTGAATTTCTAGCTGACTTGGAAGCATTAATTACAAAGGTGAAAAATGGACCATGTTCAGATAATCTGAAGTAAATTAGGCATTCTCTCTATCTAGCAATGTGTCCAGTTGGTAATTCTGAAGAAAGCATATGGAACCCATGGCATTTGCTTGCTGTATAAATGTACTGACGCTTGAAAAGTGTTCATTTACACTGAACATATGGGCTTAGCTGGAAAACCATTATCTAGCAAGTGTGTGTGTGTACCATATGAAGCTTGAGTATGCATTTTGCCAGTATTTTGCTTTTACACATAAAATCTGATTTTTAGGGTTTTTTTTAATGCATGTCTAGTTATGCAAATGAACTAAAGTGTCTGCTCCTTAGGGCATTTTTCACAAGTGGAAAGCCTGCTATTTTCTGTGTTGTGGTTGTTGTGTTCCATAGCAGACAGTGGGGTGTTGCAGTAGCTGAGCTTTGAGGATGTCCACAGTTTATTAGAACTAGTTCTGCTGTGGCCAAGAAGAACACAAGTTGTCGTATGTACTCATATGAATCTGTGTTGTTGCTTTTTAATAAATGGCTGAAATGCTAGAACAAAGCAGTGTGGTGTACAAATCATTGCTTTTTTTGTAATTAAGACCAAAAGTATGAGATTTCAAAACAACTAGGCTCAATGTAATGAACAGAATATATTTATAAATAAGGTATTTGTTAGGCTTGAGAAATTTTAATCTGAAATTTCATGATGAATCAGCAGCTGGTGCTATATTCTGCCAGGCCAGGGCTCACAGTCAGGGAGCCCTTGGCCAAGGTACCTTTTTGCACTTAGAAAACTTCACCTGCATAAGGTGTCAGAAGGAAAGGGAGGTGCTTAAGCAATTTATTCTGCTGCAATGAAGCTACTGTACAGACATTTTTGCAGAAGAGTTCATGTAAGCTTTTCCTGCCTGTGACCCCCAAAGGTGGGAATTCAGTACGTCTATTTATATCCAGACCATTTGCACACCGTTTGAACCTGTCTTTCTCTCTGCCCGGATTCGTGTGTGAAACCTGAGTGCAAATACTTTATTGAAGAGCTATAAACTTGCTCACCATTGACAAATTCTGCTCTTAGCAGCCACTGAAGGACATAAGAATTCCCTTCTTGCTGCACAGGAGCAAAAACCCTCCCTCCCTCTGTTCCTGTATCACTGAAGCTTATCCAGCAACTTTTGACAGAAGCCATTTACATAACACACCCACGAGCCAGCACCGTTTAGGCAGATTCAAGCTGAAGTATTTATTCAGCAAGTTGTAGGGTTTCATATTATACCTCATTATTAGGATATATTTTAATAATATTATATTTAAATTATACTTGATGTATTTTTTTTTCAAGTTGAGGTTGTGTTTGTGTGTACTAATTGCAAAAACCCACGGGCTTGGTTATTAATAGCTGGCTTTTTAACAGTCAGCCTATTGCTTTAAGATTTTACTTTTCATTTAATTTTCGGAAGATTTATGTGGGGCATTTGTTGTCCGCAGTGAGTTAAATGAGGACTGTTTAGCTGCTCCGACCAGTGCCATATGAAAGCAGTTAAAGTGCTGGAATTGTTTACTGCGTAAAGCGTAGTTAGTCAGCAGAGCCAGTACACCACATTTCTTTGCGGCTTTTAGTGGAAAATATTAAACAGTCGCTCTTTCTTCAGTTATAGGATTTTTACGTTTTCAGCTGCGTTAGTCACCGAACTGGCGCAGCCTGCAAAGACTGCCCCCAGAAAAAGCACAAGGCGGGTTTTTTTCGGTGCCAGAGGAAGTTCCCCTGGAGCGGCGGCCGGGGCTCTGGTGCCATGTGAGCATTACGGGGCATTTCAGCTCCGGGCTCTGCGCACGGGCAGCGCTGCCGTGCCGCTGCCTGCTCCCCGACAGCCGGGCTGGCCCTTGAGCTCCACAAGGCTGTCTGCTGACTGGCGTTTAGTTTGACCAGGAAAAAACCTGAGAAGCAGGAGCTCTCACTGAAGAGGAGAATCAGGTTGGCGCAGTGACAGATGTTCGGATAAAGAAGTTGGCTCAGAGAAGATGTACAGAGTCTGATTTTTTTTCCCCTTTTTTTTCCTCCCCCTCAATCTGAATGAGGACTATCATGGGAACTGCATTCACATCGTGATCAAAAGAAGCACTTGAGTGATGAACTGCTTTTGCAGAAGTCGTCTAAGGCAGTAATTTGAGCTTTTGTGTGCAGTAGCTAGCTTGTTTTGCTGAAGCATTCCTCCTCAACAGTATTTCTGCCTTACGCATTCCCTGATGGAAAAGCCACAGCTACTGCCTGCTGAAGGAAGAATGAACGCTCCGCATTGCCCGTGTCCCTGACGGAGCGACACGGGCTGCTTTGCTTTTGTGGATTCAGCCGGCAGTGTTATTCAAGGAGTTCATTGTCCCTGTGGTCTGACTCATCGCATGTAAATGTGCTGCAGCCCTGCTGCACGGTGCAGCTATTTTCTTGCATGGGAAAGAATTCTCTTCCTCTGAGCAGGTCCTGAATAGCTGCCGAACCGAGATGTCTTTTTCTGTCTGGACTGTTTCTGACATTGAGAAAGGAAGCTGTAGAGTGGCAGGATGATCGGGAGGCGCGTTTATTTTCAGTCCCCAGAAAGGCTGCGAGGGCTGCTTTAAACTGACCTTGCAGGAGCGGGAATAGCTGCGGCCGTCTCTCTCGGGGCAATTGTTCCTTGTTCCGTCCTCTGCAGGACGGACTCGTGTCTTCTGCAACAATGACTTCACTGTGGGGGTAGGAGGACGCTGTGGAAGTTGTGACATTAACAAAGATAAATTTGCTCGTGAAAGGACAGCTGTGTGCGACAGTGAGTGCTGTTCGAATGGAATTGGATCTTGGGATATTTTTATCAGCTGTTCCACAGTTTTATTATTGTGGTTTCGATGCTTAGGGACTTTTTATTTTATAAAGAACGACTTTTTTTTCAGCAGTGTTTTGAACATCTCGTGGTGTTTAAGTCTGGAAAATGAAGTGTGAGGGGGGATTGGAATGTCCCTTTCTAGATGCTGAGACACCAGCAGCAGCACTCACAAGTTGGTGAGTGAACACAGGTGGAACAGGTGAAAGTACTTCCTCTATGGTCGCTATTGCAATACCTGCAGTCTGCTTCCAGAAATACCATTGCTGGCATTTTCTTGTTTGCTTTTGCTTCCTCAAACGGATCGAATGAGTCGAGTCTGTATTGTTGTTTTGGAGGAGGAGGAAGATGATTCCCCCACATTTATTTCCAATTTACCTCAGGAAAATGTATCTGTACATCCATCGCCCTCTGGAAATGTGCTGGTAAGGCATGTTGTTTGTTGGCATATTTCCTGCTTATAATGCTGTCTCAAATACCAATAACTGTATTCCTTAGATTAGGATGAATACGTACAATGTTGAAACAAGACAAGGTGATAAAATCTGCATGTGATAAAGATGGAAAAAGCTGAAACTTTGTGGTAGAATTTATGCTTGCAAGGGTCAATTCTAATTCATGTAGCCTTATTTATGGTGCAGCAAGAACAGGTCTCGATTCTTGTGTAATAGCAGTGGGGTTTTAAGAGGCTTGGGGGAATGCAATTGAAGTAAATGGGTTTTCCCTGCTCCACTTCTCACTCTTCAATAGTATATTTATGCAGTACCACTTTAGAAGCTGATGTGATCATTGTATTAGAATAATATGCTGTGTTTATTTTGAGAACTGATAAAGTATATTAAATATTAAGCAAGAGCAAGTCTAAGCTAAAATAAAAATTAACATAAGTCACAATCTTGGTATAACTGTTAGATTCAAGTTAGCACTTTCTGAAAAAGATCAACACTGGGAACTGTACTTTCATTGCTTTAAATTATTTTATTCTGTCAAGTGACTGACTTAAACCTTGCTAGCATACCTCAGCAGCTTTTCTTACTAAGAAATCCTGCTATATTTAGTAATAGATGTGTGTGAGTGTGAATTTGTTACCATACTTATCTGATGCACTTTGCTTTCCCACTCTGTCTAAACAGGTGAAAGACTTTCAGTAACTTGAGTCACTTGCTAATGTAAAAGGGGATTGTTTGCTTATACTGTATAGAATTTGCAGCATGTAATGACAACCCTAATTTTGTTCTAAGGCGTTCTCTTTTCAGCTGTTATAAGCTTGTCTTCTCAGCTCATTTTTTTTCCTTTTGTGTATATATTTAATTGACTTAGAAGATGTCCCTGTGTTTGAGGTTTATACAACTTGCAGTTTCTTTGATTCTAAACACTGGTGCTGGTTTCTTTGTTTTACTGCCTGGAATGGGTTTTTTTTGTCATTACCTTATGTTTCTGTTAGGTGTCAAAAAACCTGTATGCATATCACTAAAACCTAAAATGAAGTTTTATTTTAAGATGTATTTTTTCTTCATTTCAGCCACCATTGGTTCAAGCTATATTTAATGGAGATCCTGATGAAGTTCGAGCACTAATATTTAAGAAAGAAGATGTTAATTTTCAGGTAAAATCAAATATCATTATCTTTGAATGTATTTTAATTTTGAGTATATTTTAATATGTATTTTAATTTTGTTTGTTTTACCTTTCTGTTGTACTAATCTCTTTAAAACTTTGCTAGTTCTTGATCTGTACATTTTATATGCTAGGCTAAGTAAAGCCTATACATACACTTAATACTGGGAGTCAAAGCTTTCCAGATTTGTGTCAATAGTAAAGACCTAATTTTATAATCCTTGGAAATGTTAGTTCTGCAGTGCTTGGGTAACTGCAAAGTTTGTTTATACTGTTGCATCAGACTAATTTATAGAAAGCTAGACTGATTGAGTGTGATGCTATGTAGACTTGAATTCTTTTTAAATTCTTTTTAAATTGAATATAGCATATAGTATATATTGTAAGACAATTGTAAGAACATAGGCTGGGGTTTCAGTAGGTACATTTAACAGTGGATTTTTAAAAGGCAAGCCTAATGATTATATTAGTGAGAATGAGAAACTGGGTTTATATTTTTGCAGTGCTGCAAACTCAGGCACTGCAGACATAAAAATTATACTGAAATGGTAGCAAGTTTGTTCCATTGGGTGAAATTCAAGATTTGAACAGCATGCAGTTACTGTATTTCTATTAAAATTCTAATATGCATGTTTGACACTATGGAAGATAATATAGCATAAACTCTTTACATGGGTTAGGAATTGCTTTGATTATTACAGCAAACTGACACAAACCATTTAGGGCTTATGCTACAGGAATGTATATAGCTGTTTCTCCTCCAAATGCCTCAGAACAAGGGTGATAATAAAAGGCAAAGGCTGAGATGTAGTTGCTACCTAGGGGCCCATTTAAGACCATGATGACTGTTTACACTTTCTTCTGGGGAGATGTAAACCAAAAGCAAATATTTAGTTTGGTATGTCTCTTTTGACATTTAAAAGCATTCTGTGGAATTTACTGCTGGGAAATGCCAGCTGAAAAGTCACAGTATAAGGGAGCTCTCCTGTTGTCTTGAAGAGCTTGAGTAGGACCCTATATCAAGAAATTTTCTGTCAAATCTGAGTCTTTGATAAAGTTGGACTTGTTTTCCTCTTTCAGGAGTTTTGTATGTCCTTAAGCAAGACTGTATGATGAATTACACCAAAGGACTTAATATTCTTTTTAGTTATGAGAGCATTAGTTTTGTATCCTTCCCATATCTACATCTATATGCTCTGGTCACATTGCCATTTTTATTTTTAGAGGAGAATTAGTTTGTGTTGTTACTTTGTATTCATTCATGTGTTAAAGTCAGGTTTAGCCTTCATAGCTATAGAGCTTGTAAACAAAGTTAGGTTTACTATCTTTCTGCTTTGTTTGGTTATGTATTACCAAAGCCTCTGCAGTATTTCAGTGTGTATGTGGGAGTGGTTTGATACTGGGTTTTGTTCTTTCTCAAGTTTTGTCAAACACTTGCAAATAAATAGGAAGATAGGAAGTCAACTGGTGTGTTTAAATAGGGAAGCCCATAATTTTTTGCTGTCTTTGAAGAGAATTACTTCAGATTGCCACATACTTACATTGTAGGTAGAATAGTCAAAATCTGCAGGTTTTTACATTTTATATCTAAATTTTTTATTTTATTTTATTGCTTTCTGTGGATACATCTCCCTTTAATAGAGAGAGCTCTAGGTGTTAGCCTGGTAACATCCAAGGTGTGGTTAGAGTCCACACAGGACAAATACTCAGTTTTTTCACAACCACCTTCTTCAGTGTAGGGAGATGCTTACCACACATGACCACTGTTTATTATCATGACAATCCTAGTCCTGCTACGGTATTTAATATTAGATTTACATTTTTCCTTTAAATGCTGTTTACTGGGACTAAATGAGCATGTAAATTCTCCTGTTGCCTGGTGGAAGTGAGGTAGACTGCCTAGTATGTTTTTCTGTGTGTCTGTGTGCATTGTGTTCCTTTCCTTGGGATTTTTGTTGAATATGTCCTTGGCCAGAGGTAATAAATATATCTCTACATAAGTCTAGATCCAGAGTTGCTCCCTGAGTTATGTGTTACAAACTGCTGTGGACAGAAGGAGGGAAAAAGTGAAGAAAATGAAGTAGTTATTTATATTCCTGAAAAAGAGAAGGATCGGGATAAACTGTTTTGACCATTGTGGATTGTATTAGACCAGTGTATACACTGGATTTTTTTCCACTTTGCTCTCCAAGTATTTCAGTACAGTTATTTGAATTCCAGAGTCATTCCCTCCAATGCCTCTGCAGAGTCATTTCCCCCTCTCAAGAGCAACTAATTATTTTGCAGTTTGTATTCTAATAGTTGAGATTCCTTCCATCCTCCCTTCCCCTTTACATGGGCTGGACTCACAGCAGCGTTCTGTGAATTAATTTTGCCCAAAAGCAAACTGAAGATAGGGTTGTTGTACATATTTGTTGTGACATTCATCTAGGAATGATTTTTGTGATGAAATGTGGGTATTTTTTCATTCTGTTTCATCCAGCTTCATTTACCTTCTTATTTTTATGAAGTCTTTCAGATTGTGAGTTGCTGTGTGTAACTGTATGATGTACAAATAGCAAATGAGCTTTTCTCAAGAAGATTGCTCTCTGTTCATGCCACACCAGCCTCTCTTGAGTCACAGGCTCAGTTTAGATTTAGAAAGTATGTATTATATTCCGTCTGCTATTGTAATCTTTTGTAAAGAAAGAACAACTTGAGTGTATTCCTAGCTGCTTGAACTGGGGTTCAGAAAGGCTTACCCCCTCTGGAAATGTGCAGCTCTTTATAGACAAAACTGGTTTATAGGAACTTGGTTCAAATAAATTGTTTGGAAGGTGTTCTTTCCTGAGGCTCCAGTTAACCTCCTTCCAGAGGGGAAGGGGTTGCTTCTCACTCCTCTTTCCCCAAGAAAGCTTGAGTAACCCTAGCTGCTTGTTTCATGAATCAGGCTTAAATCACACACATCACATGTGTCAAACAGCACAGATTTTCTGTTACAAGCATGGCTTTTGCTATGCTGTGTGTGTGTGTTTGTTTAAAAAGTTGTTATTGTTTCTTGGTACCGTCCTGAGCTTTTGAGACTTGACAGAAAGGAAAATCTTGCATGATAATGGACAAATTTAATATCTATTAGTTAATGGAGATCCTCAACATTTCCTGCTCTTGCTAATTAGATTAGTGTGGCTGGTTTGAATTCTGCTTTCCAGCAATTAGTTTTAGCTAACTGATTTCAGCATTGTGTTTATAAATTAGTATTGGTTTGGGCTTTTATTTTAGGATTTGGAGACCTATTACTGTTGTAAACTCTGCCATTTCTGTTTGTAATCAAAATTTGTGTGCCGTATGTTTAGTTTAAAAGATCATGAAAATGGAATATTTCATCTCAGCTCTAACTTAAGAATGTAATTCTCTGAAGGGGAATACCAGCTCGCTGTCAAAAATGATTTAAAGGTTGCAAATCTGACTACTGAAATGATTGTTCAAAATGAGAACAATTTTTCCTCCTCCTAGACCTATTAGGGTAGTATTTCTTGCCGTGAAAATTGATACTTCAGGTAACCCAATATGCATTTTTCATAACCTCATTGCACTTGATCTTAGCCAAGGGGACAAACATGTGATCCTCTCTGGAACTGGTGTCAGTGTGCCTCTTGCTCTTCTCGTACTAAAGCCAAACAAGCTCTTTTTCTGGAGGATTCCCAAAATCACACAGGTCTCTCACAATGCTCAAAAGTGCTCATTGTTGCTATATAAAATAGTAACATAGACATGTGTGACGAGAAACTTGAACATGACGTACCTGGGTCTTATTGTATATTGTGCTTTGTGAAATTAAAATAGATTTAAACTATGAAATGTTCTAAAGCTGTTGTGTATGTGAGTTGGTGATTCTTTTCCAGGATAAAATGTAATAATGGGAAGTGAAATTCCTCATACTGTACCGTTGCAGCCATTGTTACCCTGTAGCAAACATAGCACGAGAATTCTGCTGGTTGTTGTGCTAGGGTAAGACACAGCATTAGGTTATCCTGCTCTGCAGGTATGAGAGAGGAAGAAAATTGGCTTTTTAGTCTAGTGACAAGTCTAGGACTCCATATACAGCATCAGATCTGGGTACCAGGAGAGTTAGATTATTGAGGGTCTCAAATATATTAGTAATTTTAGAATGACTAACGAAAATTTCAGTACAGTTTAAGTAACAAGAAATATTCTTGGAGATGATGGTTATGGTCACCAAAGCCCTAAAGGAGGTTAAACAGAAGAGGTAGGTAATGGATGGTCACCTGGCTTTCAGCTTTGTACTTTACCTTGTTGTTTCAACTACTGCAGTAACTGGTGTTTTTCTGTAGACTTGAGAGCGCAGTGTAGGACAGGAAAGCCTGAATTACTTGGCTGCAGTATGGAACATTCTACAAGATTTAATAAAGTTTGATGTTCTGATCATACAAATGAATCCTGTGCTATTTCATACACTAAAAGAATTTTTATCTATGTTACTCTGTGGGAAATTTTAATTGCTCTCTAATTCAGCAATTACATTGATGAGATTATGGGTTTGCTAACCAGTTTGTTTGCCCCAGACATGCCTCACACCCAGTGTTGGTAACTATTTTGTCAGGTTCCTGCAGGCAAATCAGATGATTTATGGGAAGGACTTTTTCGCTGGCAGCTGGAGTTGGCAACAAAAACTTGAACTAAAGTATTTGTTACTGTGGAGCAGCATCTTACTTATTCCTTGGCAGGACAGACCTAAGGTCTGGTTTGCTCATTTGAATGTGAGGGAGGAATTAAAAAAATGCCCAGAAAATTGTAAAATATTCTGAAGAGCGCAATTTATCTATTTTTTTAGTTCCTATTTTGGTAGCTCAGATTATACACTTTTTGTTTCTTAGTTGTTGCCATGGCATAAGAGTTTCAACCTGTCATGCATTTTTCTTCTGTAAAAGCATTGGTCACTGTTTTTTTAATTGGGTCTTTTGATAATATCCAAATGCAGGCAAGCTTTTAATAAAGAGACACTGTAGTTATTGTAACTTGAACCATCTAAACTAACATTGTGAAAATGTAGCTGCAGTAGTTTTTTGGAGGAGTTCACAGTTTGGAATTATTAAAATAAAACTTGAATTTAAGGCCTTCTTTCCAAAAATGTTGTAACATCTTGACTCTCTAATCATAGGAAAGAAGTATTTAGTGAAAACTGGTGACTTTTGATGTATCAATAAAGTGCATAGAAATATTTGCATGTTTTCTGCTGTATTGAGAACACCTTTTTTTCCCCTCAGAGATAGTCAGAAAAAAGACAAATTTAGTTTCCTATCTTTGTAATGTGCTTTTTATAGCTGGTGTGTGTCTTAATATTTGTATCTTCACATTATAGCAATCACATCTAGAGGAAAAATGGTTTTAAACTACTTGCTAATTTCCCATATTATTTATCTGTTAAAAAACCTGTCCAACCTTGAAGCCGTTTCCTTCTCCACTAGAAAGGTTTCTGTGTGGTTGAACATTTTGTAATATGTTTTTGTCTTCAGTTTAGAGTGTAGCAGGTTTGGGGGATAAAATTACAGGTACTTGTGCGTTTGAAAGACTTTTTTTAATAGGATGACAACATAGGATATGTTAGAGCTTGGTGCTAGTTGTTTTAATTTGGTTTCATCCTTTGGGTTTTCAAGCAGTAATTCAACCTCAGTATTCCTGCAAATAAGAGCTAGAAGTGCACATTGAAAGAACAGGTACATGTGTGTACCTGTATAGAAATGCATGCAGGTTATATATAAAATGTGATCTTCTTTGTTTTTAAATGGTCACTTACCTAATGTTAACAACAGTAGGCATGTAATGAAATGACAGTGAGAACAGTCCTCTGAAATAACTGCAGGAGGCTGGAGAGGAAATAAAACATTCCTGTATAAACAAACACAATAAAGAGAATTCCGGCAGTAAAGTACACTGCTGAGAAAGTCAGGGCAGCAGCTGCTGCCTGGCAGCCTCTGCCTGGAACCCAGCTCCAGGTGCTGGAGCAGAGGCCAAGAAATGTTGTGTTGGGCAAGCGAGGGGCTGGGAGACTGCACAAAGCACAGGTGAACTCAGGGTGGACATAAATCACAAAATACGCCGTGTGCGCCTTCACACCCTTCTACTGCCAACTTCTAATGGAAGAGTTTTTAGTGCCTATTTAAGTAACAGTAGTTACACCTATCTCTTACTAAGAACTCATCTCTAAGAAGACTTGAGAGCTTTTTGTAATCCGAGGAATTTAAAATAGTTAATGGCTTTAATTTGGTATGCTCTCATTTTGTGCAAAGTGTATGTAAATACATTTTTCGAATGTATGGGTGAGAAAAATATAGTGTATAACTTCAGAGATTGTTGGTAGTTCTTATCTTCTCTATTTGTTTGCCCACATACTTCTAATAAAATACAGCTTTCTAATGGGAGCAAGATGTTTGTTTCTCCTTAAACCTGTGTTTGGATTTTTTCCCGTGTGCATCTCAGTGTACTGTGTTGCTTTCTGCTTCTAGATAGTCTCTGTACTAAACTTTCTAAGTGTTTTTACCACATACAGGAACCCCCATTTCCTGTGCAACCAGCCTGATGAAATGATGAGTCATATGAGACTCTTGCTTTATAATGTGTTCTTAATTGAAATTTCTTCACATCTGAAAAATGTCAAGAAAATCCTGCGAAGAATTCTGGTTTTGAGAGGAATGTTTGTGATCGTGAACAAACAGGAGCAGGTTGTGTCAGCTCAGAACTTGCATCTATGCATCGGCTTTTACTGTGGAGCTGAAGTAAGTCCAGGAACTGGTTTTTAGAGGGACATTTTGTGAGTAGCACAGGGAAATGTGTGTGGTGGTGTATTAACAAGAGACAAAGCTCGTGAAACACCTTGCCTGATGAATTTTTAGTGAGGTGTTTTCAGAGGAGGAAATGGAGTGCAGCGCTACCAAATGGGCATGTCCAGGAGTTATGTCCAGTTACCTTCTAAATTAACTACCTTCTTGAATACATGAATATTCATGTTTTATGTCTGAAGATATAAGAAACTGCTGCAGGAAATGTAGAGAAGCTCCTTCTATACAAAAGCTAAAAGACTGGATATTAGTTAGTTTGATCCACTGCTCTGAAGCCTGACTGATTCCAGAAATGAAGGACTTTGGAGACTAATTCTTCCAGGTGTAGTGGAAACTTGCTGCCAGTTGTGTATTGTAAACAGTATCCACCAGCTGCTCAAAGATTATTTAAATTCTTCATGCAGAAGTTATTTACTGTAACTTAACTTTAAAGTTGAGTGTTTCCTGTTCATTAGTGTGGGATGCTTTTCAAGCATGTCATCTGTAATGATTAATCAGATCTTAGTTCCTCCGTAGTGGCTTAGAGTGAATCGTGTTTTTCAGCCTCGATATAAAGTCTGTCCAAATGGCGTTGAGTTCCTCTTCTGGTGTAGAAATAGATTCAAGATGTTTTAAATACAAATCTTTATAATTAGGCATTTTCCTTCAGAATTGAAACGTTTAATGAGAGAAACTTGCCAGTCCAGAGAGGAATAATTCTTTGCTTTGTGTCAATAGCACTGTCTAGCCTCTGCAAATGAGATTTTCAGACATATCAAGCTATTACCCTTACTAGAGTGGTATGAACAAACCTTCAGCAGAGTTATAGGATAATCTGACCAACATCAGCAAATTGGAACTCAGTACAGCAGTCTCACGAGCAGTAGATCTTGAAAAGTTACCATTGCAAAGGGTGGAACTGAGAAGAACACTGTGCTTGCATGGCATGCTGCAGCCTTGAACAGGAAATGAGGATTATTCTTTAGAGACTTTAGTATGAATTAATATTGGTGTGCTACGCAGGCAAACCTATCCTCCTTCTCACCAGGCCGTGTAAGCTTGCCCAGCACTATGCTAATGTGGATTTACTGTTTGCCAAACTGGGCAAACAGGCCTGGATGTCTGCATGGCAGTGGTTTACAGTATTGGCCAAACACTGAATTTCTTTTGCAGTAATTGGGAATCTGAGAGACAGCTTTTGTTTCAGTCACTGTGATTTCTTTAACGTTGAAAAATTCTCATTGGTGTAGAGAGCCATGAATAATTACTTCAAATTTAAAAGTTTGGAGAGTTTTTAAGTTTCAAATGTTTTGTGTTTGAGTTTCCAGTATGATTCTTAGTGATAATGATTTTGTAGATCACATTTAATTTGCCATTTTTCTTTTAGTGATTATTACTTAAGATTGTAACCTTCAAAGCATATTTGAAGTTCTGCATTCCCTGCTGCTTTTACAAAACAAGCTAGAGGCAAGGTCTTGAATAGTTAGAGCTTACTGGAGTTATTCCTGGCAGTTGCTGTGCCTGACATGCAAAGGATTGGTATTTTAGAACACAACATCCCCACTGAAAGAGCAGAGAGAAGAAAAAAATTCAGTGGTCTTAATGTGCATTAGTTTCCAACATAGACACAGTCCTTAAAGAGGCCATTGCAGGGAAAAGCAAGATAGGATTTCAATTTGCTGTTGAAGTTATCTTACTTCAAGTTATTGGAGGATATATGCTATCACTGAACACAATTTCCTTTGTCCAGTTTGGCCCTTTTGCACAAGCTCTGTTTGATATAGAGGCACCTTTTAAGGTTCTTGAATCTTCTTTCATAAAGGACAGATATACATCAAAAGCAGTAAAAAGAAAGTGTTTCCCATTTGTTTGCTACATGATGTAGGGAGGGCTGTCCCATAAATACCCGAGGAAGAGGACTCTTGTCTGCTGTCAGTAGGACCTGGAAAGGCTCACACTGGTGTCAGGTAACAGGACAAAGCAATGGGAGGTCATTGCTGGAGTTCTTGCTCAAGAGTGTGCTCCAGGAGTTCAGATACAATATCTTGATTATGAAGTTTGAGGGGGTATTTTCTCACGCCTCTGATATCAGCCTGTACCTTTCTCTTTCCAATCTTTTCAAGTCCTACTTTATTATTATCATCTTTCCTGATCATTAATTTAATTTCTGTGTGAATTTGTGTTAAATACTAGTTATGTACGTATGTGTATGTGTAATTATAGTAACTTATAAATAAATTACATGATGCTGACTTGCTGTCTCAAAGGAGTGCAAATATCTTGCCTTAGCTGTTGCAAGCTTTTCCTATAATGACAGTTATCTTCTCAGCTTTTCCCGTGTCCACTTAGCCCTAAGAAATAGTTCACATAAGATGCTTTGATCCGAAGGTAATCAGCAGGTTTAGATGAGTTCTTATCCTCTCTGTCAGAGGCTTTCTGTTGGGTTTCTTTTGTGATCTGTGTGGAGACTTTCCATTTTCCATTGCAGACTGTTGTTGGGTGGAATTCTTTTTTGCTCTCATGTTTTTTCAGAATAGATGTCTTCTGCAGGATTTTTCTTGCCTAACAATTAGCCTTTGAGTTTGCATAGGTTGTGTTGTGTGCTGCTTGGAGTTCAGAACGGTACAAAGGTCTCTTAAAAGGAGGTCTTTGCATATTCCAGCTAGATGACCTTACTTCATGAGGCTGTTCAACTTACCACACACCAGGAAAATGTTTTGGCCCGCTCCAAGAAGAGGTGCTAACATTAAACATTCAACCTGAAAAGCACATCTTTTCCTGTCAGCAAGACAATGCAGCTAGTGGGGCAGATATCTGTTTTACATGGGTGGTTGTCATTTGAGCACTTGCCTTTGCAATGAAAAGGGCAGAAACCCCAGCTTTTCTGAACAAAAGCGTCAGTGGCCCGAATGTAATGTGCTGGATTTAAGCTGTGGTGGAGATGTGCATACCTTACCTAGTGTGGTGTGTGATCTTTCGCTGCAGCATAAACAGAGCCTGTATTGTACTGTTTCCTCTCTTGGCATATTTTCTTATTTGTGTCCTCAGACGTTGCAGATGATGACACTGTAAGACAAGGCAGTGCCCCCGTTCCAGCCCCTCTGTTACATAATGTGCTCCACAGCACTGTTACTCTCATTATGGAAAATCCATTGTTTTCTCATACTGCTTTTTTTTTTCCTTTGCAGAAATAGTTTCAGAATTATTTATCATTTTTCTTACCAGCAACTTCATTCTGTTTAAAAGCTGGGCTTTTCTTCTGCCATACCCACCAGGTAAATGTTTACAAATCATATAACTGGCATTTGGGAAGAATCAAGCCAAGGGCAAGTGTTTTCAATGATATACTATTGGTTTGGAGGTTTTTGTGGGGTTTTTTTGTTTGTTAGGGTTTTTTTTGTTTTGGTTTGGTTTTTTTGGGGTTTTTTTTTGTAGTTGCTGTTGTTGGGGTTTTGTGCATTCATTTTTTTTTTTTAGTATAGCAGAGTTCTGAAGGCTCTAGAGGTTAATGGATGGGTATTTTTTAATTTTAGTGAGTTTCTTTGCTCTCTCTCCCCCATAGGAGGATCTAGCATGCTAACAAATACTCTTGGCTCTAAAAGTTGCTCTTTTTTATTTTTGAGTTAAAGGAAGGAAAATACATCCAAAATGCCTCAGCTGCACTGTGAGATCGAGTTGTTCTTACCAAAGGGTACAGAATAGCTCTTTATTCCTTCTGTATATTGGGCAAGAATTCAGTAACCTTTATTAGTGATAAATGGGACCAGTTCTTGATGTTGGAACTTTTTTGTGAAAGGGAGCAGCAGCTCACAAAACCTGCTTAGTTATTGAGGTCCTTATCCAGTGTCCAAATGAATGCTTGAGTTTGTTCTCAAGAAATCCTGGCCTTTATAATTCAGCCAAAAACATTTATATGTTGTGTAAAAATGTCTACAAAGCATGCAAAAATGTAGAGGCATATAAAAAACTGGGTTTAGCTTTTCTTACAAGCTGTTCTTGTTCCATACACAAGTTCCAAAACCTGACCAGCAGAATTATGATAGCAATATTACAAAACCTGCATGGAACATCAAGATTAAAGGGTAAGAGAAGATGAGTATTTCAAAAAAAACCCAGTCTGGCTCAATTATTCTTTCAAAAAAGAATAATTGAAGATAAGTGGTTCTGAGCTGAATTACTTGGAAGTGGAAAATGCAGAGATGTTTAGCTGTTTCAAAATCTGCTTCTTTAAATACTTGACAGCAAGTCAAAAAGTCTTCTTGTAATGGACCCCTTTTTAGTTGAGACAAATAAAGGTACAATGTCTACAGAGCACCTCAAGCACTCCTGTTCTCATATGTGAACAAGACGTGCTCAAGTACTGAATGTCACTTTTTAAACACCTTAACCACATCAAAATAACTTGTTGAGGCTTTTTTACTGCACAGACTTAAATGAGAATTTTCTGTTCTCATGCTCTGAATGAGACATTAGTTGGCTGTAAGGTCCAGCAATCATAATTTTAGATGGAGTTTGAAGCTTAATAGCTGCTCCTTGCTCTGAATGTGACTCACTTTCTTTTGTGTGTCTTGCTTTTGGGGCCACTCTTTTCAGAGGAACAGGGCTTCAAACAATTACACCTGAATGGTGTTTTGTACCTCGTTGTTGTGATGTAAGACAACACCTGAAGTGAACTCTTTTAACAAAAGATGTCTGGAATGGTGTTATTTAACAATATAAATTGTTCTGAACTTCAGGTTCCTTTTTTTTACCAATCATTTTTTAGTGTAGTATCAACTTACGTTTCTCACTTCACTGAGTTTCTATAGACATTAAAGCTTGGGATTCAATAAAAGTTAAGCCAGCAAATTTTCTCCTGTCCTCTTCCTGTCAAGTTGTTCCATTCTGTGCCAAAGTTAAAGACTGGATTGTCTTTTAGACAAGAGTAGTTTGGCATCTGATGTTTTTGGTACAGTTTTTATAAAAGGCATTTCCCGATGTTATTTAGAAATACTAGAAAGATACAAATGAGCTGTCTTGTTTCCAGAATTTTTTAATAAGAAGGGG